>CM056054.1:172391938-172771321 GCA_029574335.1 Rana kukunoris | reverse complement strand
TGGTATGTTCTGGTAGGAAGTTGTAACTTATTGCCTGTAGTTCTGCTTTATTATATTTATAGAAGTGTATTTGAACATAAAATCAAATATTTTATATCACTCCAAGACACTAATTGTTTACACAAGAAGACTACTATTGGAAGTGAAGTTTCCCTGAAAATGATATGATAGTAAAGCAGGAATGCAATAGCTCAGCAGGAGAGATCACTGCAAAGATCTGTCAGGTTTTTTTGTTTAACCAGCTGGAGAATTTCTCTACTTCCTGTCTTTTTGCAGGTAAATAAATGTGCATTGGTTATTTTCTTTTGCTAAGGAGCCTGTAAAGCATTGCACCTACACAGTTTTCAAATAGTGTCAGTGGGTGCGAGGAGAGGGTCCCCTGCCTGCTATCACAAGGAGGGTGAGGTGTGGTGGTAGGGTGACCACATTTCAGAACTACCATTCAGGGACACCCCCTCCCTTCCCAAAAATCAGCTTGTGCTGTAACGAATCACAGCACAGTGATTAAAAACAAGAGGCGGAATTTATGATTTCTCCAATCGCAAGCAGGGGGTGGGGATTGTGCTCCTTCAGGCATTCCCGCCAAGGATAGTAAAGCGGTGATGTGGCAGCTTTTTTTGGGGGGCATCAGTTGGCCTCGAGGGTGGCTGTGTCAGTTTCATTCCGGGACACTGTATTGTCCCTGAATGAAGGTGCCGGGACAGACCTGCAAAATGCAGGACTGTCCTGGGCAATCCGGGGACATGTGGGCACCCTACTCACAACCCACCACAAGGAGGGTTGGCCCTGGAGGTCCTCATTAGACTGGGGAAGGCCGGAGACTTTGCCACACCCCGATTCACCCAAATTTGATGGCCGCGCGAAAAATAGGTCATTGCTGCAGCAGCTCAGCAATGGTGCGAAATTTGAACGAAAATTCTTAAAAAGCTTTTCAAAAAGTTCTTTTGAGATTTGACCCATGCATTAGTCTGACCTTGAGGGTTCCCAGATACAAAGGGTAAGTTGTTTGTTCTCCCCCGGGGGGGGGGGGGGTGCTGCGTCAGTTTCATTCCGGACACTGTATTGTCCTGGAATGAAGGTGCCCGGGACAGACCTGCAAAATGCGGGACTGTCCCGGACACGTGGTCACCCTAGGTGGTGGATGCTAAACATGTAAAACACCTAAATATAACTGTAAAATGTAACATGTCTATAAAAGGTGAACTTATCCTTAAAAAAATACCCATTAAGTGTCCCTTCACACAGGCAGTCCGATCAGGTCTGCCTATCTGTTTTTTCAGGCGGACCTGATACGACGCTCCATTCACCCCTATGGAGCTGCGGATGTCAGCTGTGACATGTCCGCTGACAAATGCTGGTATCTCATCTGATCCTGTCCACCAAATCCAGACAGAACGGTGACTCTTTTTTTGCACAATGAGTGGAGACAGGCTTGTCATCCACCTACTCAACAGGGATCAGCAGAGAGATCCCCCACTGAGCAAAGCGGGGTCTGCAGAGCGGACCGTCCGTGTGAAAAAGGACTCCAAGAGTTAACAAAAAATGTATACTTGCCCATAATGATGTGCAGTGCTGCAGTTACATGTGTCTGATTCCATGCACAGAATAAGCCAAGACATTGGTAGTACCTAGAAAAAAAATCCATAAAGTAAACAAAAATCACACACCTTAAATTTAACAACACTTAAAGTGGTTGTAAACCTTTTACAACCACTTTATGATACAGGTAAGCCTATATTAAGGCTTACCTGAAGCTACCCAGGATATTTCCTAAACCTGCCCGGTTTAGGAGAAATAACCTGTCCCCTGCATGTGCCGATGCCATCATAGAACTTACAACTTTATCCCTGACTTGTGTGGTGTGTTTCTTGGCCTTTATGATGCTGTATGTAGGTTCTCTAACAAACCTATGAGGGCTTCACAGAAGTGCTGTATTTATACCGAGATTAAATTACACACAGGCAATAAGTTCCACTCGATTTTAGTATCAGAGTAAAGGGGGGTAAAGGGGGCTGAATAAAAATGCACGCCACACTTTTCAGATAATTATTTGCAAAAAGAAATAAAAAAACATTTATCATTTTCCTCCCACTTCACATTGGTCTATCACATAAAATCCCAATAAAATGCATTTACGTTTTTTGGTTGTAACATGACAAAATGTGGAAAAGTTCAAGAGGAATGAATACTTTTTAAAGGCATTGTAACTGGGACAAGGAACACTTGGAAATCATGTAAGTGGAACAAGGCAAGACACGTATAAATCATGTCACTGAGACCAGGCTAAACTGTACCGTTGTTCATGAACATGTTTAAAATGAAAGTCAACATGGGAGATCAGATACCAACCTAACATTTTATTGGGTTGTGCTATTAAAAAAGTCTGGTAGGGTACTAAAAGGATATGTGTGTGTGCAATTTATTTTTAACAACCATCACATTGAGTTAAGTAATTTATTCTGAAGCATACTTGCATAAAGTAATATAAAACCCTCAGTTTTTAACCAATTTCAGCAGCTGATTTAATCACTAAGGCCTCATTAACGTTGCTCTCTGAAGAGCGGAGCGCAATCCGCGTGGATCATTTTGTAAGTGCAGTTGACATTCAGCTGGGAGACAACATGTCCTCCTCACTGCCTGTTGTATCCCCTAAAAAGCCCCAACCAGGCCCCAAAACAGCTACCAAGCTGTATTTGAATGAACCAGAGGAAAAGAGGGCAGCACATTTGTGAGGTCAGGCACTGATGTTAGGCACTGGTCAAATCATTTGGTGGAGGGGGGATTATGGTGTGGGGTTGTTTTTCAGGGGTTGTGCTTGGCCCCTTAGTTTCAGTTAAGGGAACTCCTAAGGCGTCAGTATACCAAGACATTTTGGACAATTTCATGCTCCCAACTTTGTGGGAACAGTTTGGGGATGGCCCCTTCCTGTTCCAATGGCTCCCCCTACTATCAATCTGTCTAGAGAGGAGGGAGACAGGAACAAGAGCCGCTGCTCTCATGCACATCGCTGAATGGGATTGGGCTCATTTAAATATAATGGGGGCTTAAGGGGGGATTTGCAGCACATAAGGTTTTTCACCATAATGCATAGTGAAAAACCTTAAGGCTTTAGAACTACTTTAAGCTTTAAACTTACTGGAGGCTCAGGATCCCTGTAACCTTGGTGTTGTAGCATGAGTGGATTTAAGTGTTGGCAGGAGAGGGTAATTTCACATGACACTCTAACCCCCACCCCAGAACACCCCTACACAGGTGAGTGTTTTCTTTGTTCTCTTATGCCCTGTACACACGATCGTCAGCTTCATCAGATATCTGATAAAAAAATCCATCGGTCCGTTTTCATCGGATGAACCGATCGTGTGTACGTGGCATTACACTATATTTGAGGAGGGACAAAGAGCATGTGTAATCACATGGGTTGGAAACGGTTTGTGGTCAACTCAGTTTTTTTTATTAACCACATTGATGTGCATTCTGCTGAAAATTTAGGGCCAGATTCACAGAGCGATTACGCCGGCGTTACAGGAGATGCGCGGCGTAAGTCTAAATTTGCGCATGCGTTTCAATGCGCTGCATCCCCAAAACGAGATACACAAGAAATCTACTTTTTTTTGGCCGGCGTAATTTCGATAGACAGGCGCATCCGTCCGCGCGCAAAACTGCGCTAGACACACCACACACCATTGATTTGCTATTCAAATATGCAAATGAGGGAGTTACGGGGATCCACAAAAGAACGTTGTTGCAGTGCAGGCTATGCGCTGTGCGCAACAGCTGCACGTCCTGTCTAAAATTAGACCATATAAAAGGTGGTATAAAATTAGACAATCCGTCTACATGTGAGCTAAAGCAACACTGTTAGTGAGGAGCTGAGCAGTCACACTTGCTGCCCAACAAACTGTATGCCCAACATGCCAGTGGCATCCATGCTCATAGCTATACTACTGACTTTAGATGAGCAAAGAAGGAGGAGGGCACGGAGGAGGGCACGGGAGAGGATTTTTTTTTCTTTCCAAAAAAAATTTCTTTGCTTTTATAAACATTTTTACAAAAAATATACATACATATATACATCAATACATAACATACATACAAATTACAAACATGGTCTCACTATCTTTCAATAGCCCTTTAAAACCTTGATGGATATAATAATCTAATCTAATACAATATTCTTCTCTGATACAAGCCCCTCACTCTTCACTTGATATATCACACACGCATAGACATCTTTGGCATGAGTGATTCTGAGGTGCCTCGCATCTTCAGATTCACCCCTCATGCCATCCTGGAATTAACCAAAACCCTGCAGGAGGACATCACCAGCCCAACACATGACACCACCCATGACACCCATGACAGCACCTTGCTGTATAGGAAGGGATACAAAGGGATGTACTTTTGCAAAGGAAGTGCGTTTGTGTCTGTCTATTTATGCTGTCTGTGTAGTTCACAAAGTTGCCCGGGTCCACTTCCAATTTCACTGATTGCGCCGTCCCCGAGTTGTGAGCATGCGCACAGAGGTGCTGACCATGGTCTGCTTCATGCGCGCATGCGCGATCCGGCCGACCTTTCATTTGCATGGGGTCACGGCTCTTTTCAATGTAACACGCCCACGTCCTTCCCAATTTGAATTACTCCGCCATACGCCTCTGAAATTACGTTGCAGAGGCGCGAATTTCTGCGCAAATCAAACGAGAATACGGTGATTGCGCCGCTACATTGCGGCGGTCTAACGTAAAGGAGGTGCGCTACGCCAGTCAAAAAATGCGCCGATGTACGTGAATCTGGCCCTTAGATTTTTCCAGGCAAAAGAAGATCAGAACAGAAGTAAAACAATAAAAATAAGGAAAATCATTATAATGGTGCAAACTGTAGTGTATTTATTGGAGTACATTACATGACAGAGTGCAGCCAATTCATTTTACATTGGATGTCTGGACACTATCGCCGACTAACACCTGGGGTTTGATAATTAGAGCTTGGAGCGGCTCACTGCTCTGTGTGTCTAGCTGGATTTAGAGAATGGAACTTACAGACACAACCCTTTTTAATGCCCTAAATTCCACCCACTCACCAAACCCAACCAACCTGTCTGTAATGCAATAAAATATATTGACCGTTTTCATTAAACCAGGGTGTCTATAGACATAAGGATAGGATGTATACTATACTATGCAGTAAAAAGCCAATTCTGGGGCATTTGCCAAGCCCAGACTCATGCCTACTGTCACAATGCCTTTTTCAAAACCCCTCTTGTGTTTAGAACACAACAAAAAAATACAATATTGCGTTAGAACACTGATAAATACTTCAAATGCACTTCAAATATGATATCAGACTATGAAAGCCTTTATATCCTACCTTTCAAAATAGAGAATACATCAGACAAAGATGATTATTTCAACTTAAAATTGCAAGACAGGAATAAAGAATGTCCTTGGATGAGAAAGCACTTTCTACTGAACAATTAAGTTAATTAACCAGATGACATGAATATTCATAAGGCTGTTAATGTCTCCCACACCAAAGAGATAAATGTGATGTAATGACTTGCCACTCAAGCATGTCTAAAATTCTCCTGAAAAGCCAACCAACACTTTAGTATTTTGCCTAGAAAGATCTGAAAAATTAACAGTCCCAAGGAAATGTTTTATTATCTTGTAATTTATTTTAAAGTCAATGATGTTCTAGTTTAAGTTCAGTGGACTTACGTTTTTTATTGCTGCCTATGAAATATGTATGTAGCAATAAATAAATACATAGGGCCAGATTCAGGAACACTTGCGCTGGAGTATTTCGATATGCGCCGCGTAACTGTGATGATGCGCCGTCGTTTCTATGTGCCCGTACCCACCAAACTAGATGCGCCCAATAACGGGTCATTTGCGACCGGCGGGAACGTTCCGACGCCAGAGTATCGTCAGCGCTTATTTTCGCTGGGCGCATCAGTCGCGCCCATTGATTTCCCCTGCAAATATGCAAATGAGGGATTTTTCCCAATTCACGAACGGATTAGCACCATACGCTGGCTACATGCGCCGCGCGTATCTCGTCCGTCCGGCGCAAAGTTATTTCTACAAAAGGCTGCTTTATCTTTACTCCAGACGGTCACAGGTCAGCAGGAGAGCAGCTACAGCAGCGTTACCGACGATAGGAGCTAGCTGAGCACCCCCACTTGCAGGACAACACCTCTGTCCATGCTTGTCTGTCAAATTTTACAGCCATGGAGGAAGACATCATAGGTCTCCATAGCCGAGATGACGGCTGTCAGCTCCTGGCCATTAAAGTTCAGCTTTCTCCTGTGTGTTTGCGGGGAACGGGAGCAGCTATCTCAGAACAAAAGTAACATCACTGCGGGGAGGGGGAGCAGGATATACATTAGTGCCGGAATGGCGCTTCTACGGGCGCATTTAAACGCCCAACAGGAAGGCATTGCGCTGACGTTTCCCGTGAAGTGGTGCCGACGGAAGTTGTGAGCATGCGCACAAAGGGGGCGAGTGGAGCCTCACTCACTGCGCATGCTCCGTGGTTGATGCGCTGAACGTAAGCCTCTGCGCTGGGCTCCGCCCATCATTTACATATGATCACACCCACTTCCACTTGCGTCGGGTTACGCCAGCGCATTATCGTTACTCTGGCGCAAGTTTACGCGCAACTGCTATGTGAATTACAGGACTTGCGCTGAAAGGGTCTTCAGAGTAACGTAAATGAGAAGCGTTACTCCAGAGGAAAGATACTCTCATCTACCTGAATCTGGCCCATAGGCTTATTTAATAAAACAGTGCAGAGATTAGTGATGTATAGTATCTCATGGTAACCAATCACATTTAGTCATTTATTAACTTTAGATAAATTCCTGTTGTTTATGCACTTTGCATTATGAAAGCACACCATGGTCTCAAATCAGTGGCAAACCAGTGGCTTGGCAGTCTCCAGCAGCTTGCAGGTATAGTTGTTGATTGAAACCCTCAGCAAATCCGTAGTACCTGCTAATATTATATTCATTGCCTTTTGCTTTTCCCATAAGCATAACATTTACATGTACTTATCCAATATATACTGTATATATATATATATATATATACCAATTTATTTAATAATTTATCTAATGCTTTTTCCATAAGCATAACATTTACATGTACTTATCCAATATATACTGTGTATATATATATATATATATATATATATATATATATATATATATATATACCAATTTATTTAATAATTTATCTAATGCTTTTCCTATAAGCATAACATTTACGTGTACTTATCCAATATATACTGTATATATATATTAGCAACTTATCTAATAATAATAATAATTAATATTTGGAACTCACCTCCACTTTTTTAACATGAAGCCCTGTACACACGGCCAGAAATCCCGTCAGCAAAAAAACGTTGGTTTTCCTGACAGGATTCCTGGTCGTCACATTCAATGCTGTCGCCACCATCTTACTTCACCCCACACTAACCTTGTATGCAACCGCGTATGCGTCAAAGTCTTATCGAGCATGCGCGGGTTTGCCTCGGACATGCAAGACTACAGACAACCGTTTTTTTCGGCAGGAAACACTCTGCCAGGAATCCCGACGGGAAAAAAGAGAGCAGGTTCTCTATTTTTCCCGTGCAGTTTTCCTGATGGGAAAACTGCTAGGAAGCATACACATGGCCGGGATTCCCGTCCAAATGCTCTCCTGGCAGTTTTCCTGCCGGGAAAACCGGTCGTGTGTACGAGGCTTAAAAATCATTTGTAAGTGATCACACTTTAATTTTATTTTACGTGTTCCCCTGAATAAGCTGGGTCACTTACATAATTAATTTGTAAGCAATAAACTTATAAACATTATTTAATGAAAATTTTAAAAATATTGAATATATATTGCTTACGATGGATTTTGGTATTATTAAAGCAAGCATAGATTCCAAATAGGGAGATTCCAAAAAAAGCATGAGGAATCATGCTGGCAAAACTACACAGCTGCTATGATGTCAACATGTAATATTTTTTCATGTCTGAATTTTCAACGTCCTCCAGTTTGCACACATGGGCATGAGTGGCTACAATTTCTTGCTGTAATATTTATAAGCATGAATGCATGTCCTTCTTTATATCTGCGTTATGTTTACCTATTTATCTTTGCCATCAATGCCTTTGTGGTGCCCCTCTCCAACTTAGCCTATTTGGCTGCTTTAAATGGATTCCACAACAACAAATGCCAATGGAAATAGCCAACAGAGTGGCTTCAGGACTCGCCATATGTTCAGGCATTAGCAATAAATGACTGCACAATATCGGAGCCAGTATAGCAGCATACGCTGCATAGCCTTAATGGAATAGAAAATTATGATGCATTCTTCTATTGATAAATGGCCCTATCAACAAATTTATAAAAAAATCTCTGTGATAAATGGCAAATACAATTGTCCACTGTATTTTATTTTATGTCCTGATGTAACCTCTTTAGGTGGATATTTTGTTATATGGCCTTTGGACATACATGAGCTGGAAGAAAGCATGTAGCATGTGTTCCTGACCTCCCTAGGACTGTTTAGACCTGGACTTAAAATGGCCAAAACAGGAATTGGCCTTTGTAGGCTCTTAATAACCTCCACACTTATTTGTAAATGATTTATTTTTGTTATTGGAATCTCTTTATTATGTGATATAGGGCTGCAATTTGGCAAATCTTGTTTGAAAATGACTGAATAATCTGAAAATACAGTAATTGAATAATCCTCTGAAAATGCTGTGTTAAATCCTATTTAAAAATGGTAAACCAAATGAACCCATCACATTAAAGGGGTTGTAAAGCTAAAAAATGTTTCCCCAAATAGCTTTACCTTAGTGCAGTCCTCCTTCACGTACCCAGGGCCGGCCTTAGGTGTTTAGGCGCCCTGTGCGAGCTAATCCTGTGGAGCCCCCCCCACCCCAGGCCGCTACACACTGACTGCTACACAATACACACTGACCGCTACACAATACACTACACACTGACCGCTACACACTGACACTACAGCATTGGTGCATTTTACTATAGATCCATTGATGGACTACAAGGTCCAGCATTTTACTATAGCAGGTATTGGTGGATTACAAGACCAAGCATTTTAGTCCCACCAATGCCTCCTATAGTAAAATGCTGCACCTTGTAGTCCACCAATGCCTCCTATAGTAAAATGCTGGGCCTTGTAGTCCAAACTTACACAGAGGAGGGTAGATGAGACAGAGGAGAGGGGGTGAGACAGAGAAGAGGGGGTGAGACAAAGATGAGGGGGTGAGACAGAGAAGAGGGAGGGTGACACAGAGGAGAGGGGGAGTGACACAGAGGAGAGGGGGGGTGACACAGAGGAGAGGGGGGTGACACAGAGGAGAGGGGGGTGACACAGAGGAGAGGGGGTGACACAGAGGAGAGGGGGGTGACACAGAGGAGAGGGAGGGTGACACAGAGGAGAGGGGTAAGCTTACACAGAGGACGGGGGGTGAGCTTACACAAAGAGGGGGGGTGAGACAGAGGACGGTAGGTGAGACAGTGGAGGGTGGGTGACACAGAGGAGGGGGTAAGCTTACACAGAGGAGAGGGGGTTGACACAACAGAGGAGAGGGGAGGGTGACACAACAGAGGAGAGGGGGGGTGACACAACAGAGGAGAGGGGGGGTGACACAACAGAGGAGGGGGGGGTGACACAACAGAGGAGAGGGGGGGGTGACACAACAGAGGAGAGGGGAGGGTGACACAACAGAGGAGATGGGGGGTGACACAACAGAGGAGAGGGGGGTGACATAACAGAGGAGAGGGGGGTTACATAACAGAGGAGAGGGGGGTGACATAACAGAGGAGAGGGGGGGTGACACAACAGAGGAGATGGGGGGGGGGGACACAACAGAGGAGATGGGGGGTGACACAACAGAGGAGATGGGGGGTGACACAACAGAGGAGATGGGGGTGACACAACAGAGGAGATGGAGGGTGACACAACAGAGGAGATGGGGGGGTGACACAACAGAGGAGAGGGGGGGTGACACAACAGAGGAGAGGGGGGGTGACACAACAGAGGGGAGGGGAGGGTGACACAACAGAGGGGAGGGGAGGGTGACACAACAGAGGAGAGGGGAGGGTGACACAACAGAGGAGAGGGGAGGGTGACACAACATACACAACAGGAGATGGGGGGGTGACACAACAGAGGGGAGGGGAGGGGAGGAGGGAGGGTGACACAACAGAGGGGAGGGGAGGGTGACACAACAGAGGAGAGGGGAGGGTGACACAACAGAGGAGATGACACAACAGGGGGTGACACAACAGAGGAGAGGGGAGGGTGACACAACAGAGGAGAGGGGGGTGACACAACAGAGGAGAGGGGAGGGTGACACAACAGAGGAGATGGGGGGGTGACACAACAGGGTGACACAACAGAGGAGAGGGGAGGGTGACACAACGGAGGAGACACAACAGGGGAGGGTGACAGAAGATGGGGGGTGACAGAGGAGAGGGGAGGGTGACACAACAGAGGAGAGGGGGGGTGACACAACAGAGGAGAGGGGGGGGAGGGTGACACAACAGAGGAGAGGGGAGGGTGACACAACAGAGGAGAGGGGGGGTGACACAACAGAGGAGGGTGACACAACAGGGGAGGGGGGTGACACAACAGAGGAGAGGGGAGGGTGACACAACAGAGGAGATGGGGGGTGACACAACAGAGGAGAGGGGAGGGTGACACAACAGAGGAGATGACACAACAGGGGAGGTGACACAACAGAGGAGAGGGGAGGGTGACACAACAGAGGGGAGGGTGACACAACAGAGGAGAGGGGGTGACACAACAGAGGAGAGGGGAGGGTGACACAACAGAGGAGAGGGGAGGGTGACACAACAGAGGAGAGGGGGGGGTGACACAACAGGGGGGGGGGGTGACACAACAGAGGAGAGGGGAGGGTGACACAACAGAGGACAGGGGAGGGTGACACAACAGAGGAGAGGGGGACACAACAGGTGACACAACAGAGGAGAGGGGGGTGACAGAGGAGAGGGGAGGGTGACACAACAGAGGGGGAGGGTGACAGAACAGAGGAGAGGGGAGGGTGACACAACAGAGGAGAGGGGGGTGACACAACAGAGGAGAGGGGGGGTGACACAACAGAGGAGAGGGGAGGGTGACACAACAGAGGAGAGGGGAGGGTGACACAACAGAGGAGAGGGGGGGTGACACAACAGAGGAGAGGGGAGGGTGACATAACAGAGGGGAGGGTGACACAGAGGAGAGGGGAGGGTGACACAACAGAGGAGAGGGGGAGTGACACAACAGAGGAGAGGGGGGGTGACACAACAGAGGAGAGGGGGGTGACACAACAGAGGAGAGGGGGGGTGACACAACAGAGGAGAGGGGAGGGTGACACAACAGAGGAGATGGGGGGGTGACACAACAGAGGAGAGGGGAGGGTGACACAACAGAGGAGAGGGGGGGTGACACAACAGAGGAGAGGTGAGGGTGACACAACAGAGGAGAGGGGAGGGTGACACAACAGAGGAGAGGGGAGGGTGACACAACAGAGGAGAGGGGAGGGTGACACAACAGAGGAGAGGGGGGTGACACAACAGAGGAGAGGGGGGTGACACAACAGAGGAGAGGGGGGGTGACACAACAGAGGAGAGGGGAGGGTGACACAACAGAGGAGAGGGGAGGGTGACACAACAGAGGAGGGGGGTGACACAACAGAGGAGAGGGGAGGGTGACACAACAGAGGAGAGGGGGGGTGACACAACAGAGGAGAGGGGAGGGTGACACAACAGAGGGGAGGGTGACACAACAGAGGAGAGGGGGTGACACAACAGAGGAGAGGGGAGGGTGACACAACAGAGGAGAGGGGAGGGTGACACAACAGAGGAGATGGGGGGGTGACACAACAGAGGAGAGGGGAGGGTGACACAACAGAGGAGAGGGGAGGGTGACACAACAGAGGAGAGGGGAGGGTGACACAACAGAGGAGAGGGGAGGGTGACACAACAGAGGAGAGGGGAGGGTGACACAACAGAGGAGAGGGGGAGTGACACAACAGAGGAGAGGGGGGGTGACACAACAGAGGAGAGGGGAGGGTGACACAACAGAGGAGAGGGGAGGGTGACACAACAGAGGAGAGGGGAGGGTGACACAACAGAGGAGAGGGGGGTGACACAACAGAGGAGAGGGGAGGGTGACATAACAGAGGGGAGGGTGACATAACAGAGGAGAGGGGAGGGTGACATAACAGAGGGGAGGGTGACATAACAGAGGAGAGGGGAGGGTGACACAACAGAGGAGAGGGGGGGTGACACAACAGAGAAGAGGGGGGGTGACACAACAGAGGAGGGGGGGGTGACACAACAGAGGAGAGGGGGGGTGACACAACAGAGGAGAGGGGGGGTGACACAACAGAGGAGAGGGGGGGGTGACACAACAGAGGAGATGGGGGGTGACACAACAGAGGAGAGGGGAGGGTGACACAACAGAGGAGAGGGGGGGGTGACACAACAGAGGAGATGGGGGGGTGACATAACAGAGGGGAGGGTGACATAACAGAGGAGAGGGGAGGGTGACATAACAGAGGGGAGGGTGACATAACAGAGGAGAGGGGAGGGTGACACAACAGAGGAGAGGGGGACACAACAGAGAAGAGGGGTGACACAACAGAGGAGAGGGGGGGTGACACAACAGAGGAGAGGGGGGGTGACACAACAGAGGAGAGGGGGGGACACAACAGACACAACAGAGGAGAGGGGGGGTGACATAACAGAGGGGAGGGTGACATAACAGAGGAGAGGGGAGGGTGACATAACAGAGGGGAGGGTGACATAACAGAGGAGAGGGGAGGGTGACACAACAGAGGAGAGGGGGAGTGACACAACAGAGGAGAGGGGAGGGTGACACAACAGAGGAGATGGGGGGGTGACACAACAGAGGAGAGGGGAGGGTGAAACAACAGAGGAGAGGGGAGGGTGACACAACAGAGGAGAGGGGGGGTGACACAGAGGGGAGGGTGACAGAGGAGAGGGGAGGGTGACATAACAGAGGGGAGGGTGACACAACAGAGGAGAGGGGGGGTGACACAACAGAGGAGAGGGGAGGATGACACAACAGAGGAGAGGGGAGGGTGACACAACAGAGGAGAGGGGGGGGTGACACAACAGAGGAGAGGGGGGGGTGACATAACAGAGGGGAGGGTGACATAACAGAGGAGAGGGGAGGGTGACATAACAGAGGAGAGGGGGGGTGACACAACAGAGAAGAGGGGGGGTGACACAACAGAGGAGAGGGGGGGAGACACAACAGAGGAGAGGGGGGGGTGACATAACAGAGGGGAGGGTGACATAACAGAGGAGAGGGGAGGGTGACATAACAGAGGGGAGGGTGACATAACAGAGGAGAGGGGAGGGTGACACAACAGAGGAGAGGGGGAGTGACACAACAGAGGAGAGGGGGGGTGACACAACAGAGGAGAGGGGGGTGACACAACAGAGGAGAGGGGGGTGACACCACAGAGGAGAGGGGGGGTGACACAACAGAGGAGAGGGGGGGGTGACACAACAGAGGAGATGGGGGGTGACACAACAGAGGAGAGGGGAGGGTGACACAACAGAGGAGATGGGGGGGTGACACAACAGAGGAGAGGGGAGGGTGACACAACAGAGGAGAGGGGAGGGTGACACAACAGAGGAGAGGGGGGGTGACACAGCAGAGGAGAGGGGAGGGTGACATAACAGAGGGGAGGGTGACATAACAGAGGAGAGGGGAGGGTGACACAACAGAGGAGAGGGGAGTGACACAACAGAGGAGAGGGGGGGTGACACAACAGAGGAGAGGGGAGGGTGACATAACAGAGGGGAGGGTGACATAACAGAGGAGAGGGGAGGGTGACACAACAGAGGAGAGGGGGAGTGACACAACAGAGGAGAGGGGGGGTGACACAACAGAGGAGAGGGGGGGTGACACAACAGAGGAGAGGGGGGGTGACACAACAGAGGAGAGGGGAGGGTGACACAAAAGAGGAGAGGGGGGGTGACACAACAGAGGAGAGGGGGGGTGACACAACAGAGGAGAGAGGGGGGGGTGACACAACAGAGGAGATGGGGGGGTGACACAACAGAGGAGAGGGGAGGGTGACACAACAGAGGAGATGGGGGGGTGACATAACAGAGGGGAGGGTGACATAACAGAGGAGAGGGGAGGGTGACATAACAGAGGGGAGGGTGACATAACAGAGGAGAGGGGAGGGTGACACAACAGAAGAGAGGGGGAGTGACACAACAGAGGAGAGGGGGGGTGACACAACAGAGGAGAGGGGGGGGGACACAACAGAGGAGAGGGGGGGTGACACAACAGAGGAGAGGGGGGGTGACACAACAGAGGAGAGGGGGGGTGACACAACAGAGGAGAGGGGGGGTGACACAACAGAGGAGAGGGGGGGTGACACAACAGAGGAGAGGGGGGAGACACAACAGAGGAGAGGGGGGGTGACATAACAGAGGGGAGGGTGACATAACAGAGGAGAGGGGAGGGTGACATAACAGAGGGGAGGGTGACATAACAGAGGAGAGGGGAGGGTGACACAACAGAGGAGAGGGGGGGAGTGACACAACAGAGGAGAGGGGAGGGTGACACAACAGAGGAGATGGGGGGGTGACACAACAGAGGAGAGGGGAGGGTGACACAACAGAGGAGAGGGGAGGGTGACACAACAGAGGAGAGGGGGGGTGACACAGCAGAGGAGAGGGGAGGGTGACATAACAGAGGGGAGGGTGACACAACAGAGGAGAGGGGGGGTGACACAACAGAGGAGAGGGGAGGACACAACAGAGGAGAGGGGAGGGTGACACAACAGAGGAGAGGGGGGGTGACACAACAGGGAGGGAGGGTGACACAACAGAGGAGAGGGGGGGTGAGGGAGAGGGGGGGTGACACAACAGAGGAGAGGGGGGGTGACATAACAGAGGGGAGGGTGACACAACAGAGGAGATAACAGAGGAGAGGGGAGGGTGACATAACAGAGGAGAGGGGGGGTGACATAACAACAGAGAAGAGGGGGGGGTGACACAACAGAGGAGAGGGGGGGTGACACAACAGAGGAGAGGGGGGGTGACACAACAGAGGAGAGGGGGGGTGACACAACAGAGGAGAGGGGGGGTGACACAACAGAGGAGATGGGGGGTGACACAACAGAGGAGAGGGGAGGGTGACACAACAGAGGAGAGGGGAGGGTGACACAACAGAGGAGATGGGGGGGTGACATAACAGAGGGGAGGGTGACATAACAGAGGAGAGGGGAGGGTGACATAACAGAGGGGAGGGTGACATAACAGAGGAGAGGGGAGGGTGACACAACAGAGGAGAGGGGGAGTGACACAACAGAGGAGAGGGGGGTGACACAACAGAGGAGAGGGGGGGTGACACAACAGAGGAGAGGGGGGGTGACACAACAGAGGAGAGGGGGGTGACACAACAGGGGGGGGGGGGTGACACAACAGAGGAGAGGGGGGGTGACACAACAGAGGAGAGGGGAGGGTGACACAACAGAGGAGAGGGGGGGTGACACAACAGAGGAGAGGGGGGGGTAACAGAGGGGAGGGTGACATAACAGAGGAGAGGGGAGGGTGACATAACAGAGGGGAGGGTGACACAGCAGAGGAGAGGGGAGGGTAACAGAGGAGAGGGGAGGGTGACACAACAGAGGAGAGGGGGAGTGACACAACAGAGGAGAGGGGGGGTGACACAACAGAGGAGAGGGGGGGTGACACAACAGAGGAGAGGGGGGTGACACAACAGAGGAGAGGGGGGGGTGACACAACAGAGGAGAGGGGGGGGTGACACAACAGAGGAGATGGGGGGTGACACAACAGAGGAGAGGGGAGGGTGACACAACAGAGGAGATGGGGGGGTGACACAACAGAGGAGAGGGGAGGGTGACACAACAGAGGAGAGGGGAGGGTGACACAACAGAGGAGAGGGGGGGTGACACAGCAGAGGAGAGGGGAGGGTGACATAACAGAGGGGAGGGTGACATAACAGAGGAGAGGGGAGGGTGACACAACAGAGGAGAGGGGGAGTGACACAACAGAGGAGAGGGGGGGTGACACAACAGAGGAGAGGGGGAGGGTGACATAACAGAGGGGAGGGTGACATAACAGAGGAGAGGGGCGGGTGACACAACAGAGGAGAGGGGGAGTGACACAACAGAGGAGAGGGGGGGTGACACAACAGAGGAGAGGGGGGTGACACAACAGAGGAGAGGGGGGGTGACACAACAGAGGAGAGGGGAGGGTGACACAAAAGAGGAGAGGGGGGTGACACAACAGAGGAGAGGGGGGGTGACACAACAGAGGAGAGAGGGGGGGGGTGACACAACAGAGGAGATGGGGGGGTGACACAACAGAGGAGAGGGGAGGGTGACACAACAGAGGAGATGGGGGGGTGACATAACAGAGGGGAGGGTGACATAACAGAGGAGAGGGGAGGGTGACATAACAGAGGGGAGGGTGACATAACAGAGGAGAGGGGAGGGTGACACAACAGAAGAGAGGGGGAGTGACACAACAGAGGAGAGGGGGGGGGTGACACAACAGAGGAGAGGGGGGGGGACACAACAGAGGAGAGGGGGGGTGACACAACAGAGGAGAGGGGGGTGACACAACAGAGGAGAGGGGGGGTGACACAACAGAGGAGACACAACAGGGGGGGTGACACAACAGAGGAGAGGGGGGTGACACAACAGAGGAGATAACAGAGGGGGGAGGGTGACATAACAGAGGAGAGGGGAGGGTGACATAACAGAGGAGAGGGGGGTGACACAACAGAGAAGAGGGGGGGGGTGACACAACAGAGGAGAGGGGGGGTGACACAACAGAGGAGAGTGGGGGTGACACAACAGAGGAGAGGGGGGGTGACACAACAGAGGAGAGGGGGGTGACACAACAGAGGAGAGGGGAGGGTGACACAACAGTGGAGAGGGGGGGTGACACAACAGAGGAGAGGGGGGTGTGACACAACAGAGGAGGGGGGGTGACACAACAGAGGAGAGGGGGGGGTGACACAACAGAGGAGAGGGGAGGGTGACACAACAGAGGAGATGGGGGGGTGACACAACAGAGGAGAGGGGGGTGACATAACAGAGGAGAGGGGGGTTACATAACAGAGGAGAGGGGGGTGACATAACAGAGGAGAGGGGGGGTGACACAACAGAGGAGATGGGGGGGGGGGTGACACAACAGAGGAGAGGGGGGGTGACACAACAGAGGAGATGGGGGGTGACACAACAGAGGAGATGGAGGGTGACACAACAGAGGAGATGGGGGGGTGACACAACAGAGGAGAGGGGGGGTGACACAACAGAGGAGAGGGGGATGACACAACAGAGGGGAGGGGAGGGTGACACAACAGAGGGGAGGGGAGGGTGACACAACAGAGGAGAGGGGAGGGTGACACAACAGAGGAGAGGGGAGGGTGACACAACATAGGAGATGGGGGGGTGACACAACAGAGGGGAGGGGAGGGTGACACAACAGAGGGGAGGGGAGGGTGACACAACAGAGGAGAGGGGAGGGTGACACAACAGAGGAGATGGGGGGGTGACACAACAGAGGAGAGGGGAGGGTGACACAACAGAGGAGAGGGGGGGTGACACAACAGAGGAGAGTTGAGGGTGACACAACAGAGGAGAGGGGAGGGTGACACAACGGAGGAGAGGGGAGGGTGACAGAACAGAGGAGAGGGGAGGGTGACACAACAGAGGAGAGGGGGGGTGACACAACAGAGGAGAGGGGGGGTGACACAACAGAGGAGAGGGGAGGGTGACACAACAGAGGAGAGGGGAGGGTGACACAACAGAGGAGAGGGGGGTGACACAACAGAGGAGAGGGGAGGGTGACACAACAGAGGAGATGGGGGGTGACACAACAGAGGAGAGGGGAGGGTGACACAACAGAGGAGATGGGGGGGTGACACAACAGAGGAGAGGGGAGGGTGACACAACAGAGGGGAGGGTGACACAACAGAGGAGAGGGGGTTTGACACAACAGAGGAGAGGGGAGGGTGACACAACAGAGGAGAGGGGAGGGTGACACAACAGAGCAGATGGGGGGGTGACACAACAGAGGAGAGGGGAGGGTGACACAACAGAGGAGAGGGGAGGGTGACACAACAGAGGAGAGGGGGGGTGATACAGCAGAGGAGAGGGGAGGGTGACATAACAGAGGGGAGGGTGACATAACAGAGGAGAGGGGAGGGTGACACAACAGAGGAGAGGGGGAGTGACACAACAGAGGAGAGGGGGGTGACACAACAGAGGAGAGGGGAGGGTGACACAACAGAGAAGAGGGGAGGGTGACACAACAGAGGAGAGGGGAGGGTGACACAACAGAGGAGAGGGGGGGTGACACAACAGAGGAGAGGGGAGGGTGACATAACAGAGGGGAGGGTGACATAACAGAGGAGAGGGGAGGGTGACACAACAGAGGAGAGGGGGAGTGACACAACAGAGGAGAGGGGGGGTGACACAACAGAGGAGAGGGGGGTGACACAACAGAGGAGAGGGGGGGTGACACAACAGAGGAGAGGGGAGGGTGACACAACAGAGGAGAGGGGGGTGACACAACAGGAGTGACACAACAGAGGAGAGGGTGACACAACAGAGGAGATGACACAACAGAGGAGGGGGAGGGTGACATAACACAACAGAGGAGAGGGGAGGGTGACACAACAGAGGAGAGGGGACACAACAGAGGAGAGGGGAGTGTGACACAACAGAGGAGAGGGGGGGGGTGACACAACAGAGGAGAGGGGAGGGTGACACAACAGAGGAGAGGGGGGGTGACACAACAGAGGAGATGGGGGGTGACACAACAGAGGAGAGGGGAGGGTGACACAACAGAGGAGAGGGGAGGGTGACACAACAGAGGAGAGGGGAGGGGTGACACAACAGAGGAGAGGGGAGGGTGACACAACAGAGGAGAGGGGGGTGACACAACAGAGGAGAGAGGGTGACACAACAGAGGAGAGGGGGGGTTGACATGACACAACAGAGGAGAGGGGAGGGTGACACAACAGAGGAGAGGGGAGGGTGACACAACAGAGGAGAGGGGAGGGTGACACAACAGAGGAGAGGGGGGTGACACAACAGAGGAGAGGGGGGTGACACAACAGAGGAGAGGGGGGGTGACACAACAGAGGAGAGGGGAGGATGACACAACAGAGGAGAGGGGAGGGTGACACAACAGAGGAGAGGGGGGGTGACACAACAGAGGAGAGGGGGGGTGACACAACAGAGGAGAGGGGGGGTGACACAACAGAGGAGAGGGGGGGGTGACACAACAGAGGAGATACACAGAGGTGACACAACAGAGGAGAGGGGAGGGTGACACAACAGAGGAGAGGGGAGGGTGACACAACAGAGGAGAGGGGGGGGAGTGACACAACAGAGGAGAGGGGGGACACAACAGAGGAGAGGGGTGACACAACAGAGGAGAGGGGAGGGTGACACAACAGAGGAGAGGGGGGGTGACACAACAGAGGAGAGGGGAGGGTGACACAACAGAGGAGAGGGGGGGTGACACAACAGAGGAGAGGGGGGGTGACATAACAGAGGGGAGGGTGACATAACAGAGGAGAGGGGAGGGTGACATAACAGAGGGGAGGGTGACACAACAGAGGAGAGGGGGAGTAACAACAGAGGGGGGGGGTGACACAACAGGGAGAGGGGGGGTGACACAACAGAGGAGAGGGGAGGGTGACACAACAGAGGAGAGGGGGAGTGACACAACAGAGGAGAGGGGGGTGACACAACAGAGGAGAGTGGGGGTGACACAACAGAGGAGAGGGGGGGTGACACAACAGAGGAGAGGGGGGGTGACACAACAGAGGAGAGGGGGGGTGACACAACAGAGGAGATGGGGGGTGACACAACAGAGGAGAGGGGAGGGTGACACAACAGAGGAGATGGGGGGGGTGACACAACAGAGGAGAGGGGAGGGTGACACAACAGAGGAGAGGGGAGGGTGACACAACAGAGGAGAGGGGGGGTGACACAGCAGAGGAGAGGGGAGGGTGACATAACAGAGGGGAGGGTGACATAACAGAGGAGAGGGGAGGGTGACACAACAGAGGAGAGGGGGAGTGACACAACAGAGGAGAGGGGGGGTGACACAACAGAGGAGAGGGGACACAACAGGGAGAGGGGGGGTGACATAACAGAGGGGAGGGTGACATAACAGAGGAGACATAACAGGGGAGGGTGACACAACAGAGGAGAGGGGGAGTGACACAACAGAGGAGAGGGGGGGTGACACAACAGAGGAGAGGGGGGTGACACAACAGAGGAGAGGGGGGTGACACAACAGAGGAGAGGGGGGGTGACACAACAGAGGAGAGGGGGGGTGACACAACAGAGGAGAGGGGGGGTGACACAACAGAGGAGAGGGGGGGTGACACAACAGAGGGGAGGGGGGGGTGACACAACAGAGGAGAGGGGGGGGTGACACAACAGAGGAGAGAGGGGGGGGGTGACACAACAGAGGAGATGGGGGGGTGACACAACAGAGGAGAGGGGAGGGTGACACAACATAGGAGAGGGGAGGGTGACACAACAGAGGAGATGGGGGGGTGACATAACAGAGGGGAGGGTGACATAACAGAGGAGAGGGGAGGGTGACATAACAGAGGGGAGGGTGACATAACAGAGGAGAGGGGAGGGTGACACAACAGAGGAGAGGGGGAGTGACACAACAGAGGAGAGGGGGGGGTGACACAACAGAGGAGAGGGGGGGTGACACAACAGAGGAGAGGGGGGGTGACACAACAGAGGAGAGGGGGGGTGACACAACAGAGGAGAGGGGGGGTGACACAACAGAGGAGAGGGGGGGTGACATAACAGAGGGGAGGGTGACATAACAGAGGAGAGGGGGGGTGACACAACAGAGAAGAGGGGGGGGTGACACAACAGAGGAGAGGGGGGGTGACACAACAGAGGAGAGGGGGGGTGACACAACAGAGGAGAGGGGGGGTGACACAACAGAGGAGAGGGGGGGTGACACAACAGAGGAGAGGGGGGGTGACACAACAGAGGAGAGGGGGGGTGACACAACAGAGGAGAGGGGGGGTGACACAACAGAGGAGAGGGGGGGGACACAACAGAGGAGAGGGGGGGTGACACAACAGAGGAGAGGGGGGGTGACACAACAGAGGAGAGGGGGGGTGACACAACAGAGGAGAGGGGGGGTGACACAACAGAGGAGAGGGGGGGACACAACAGACACAACAGGAGAGGGGGGGGGTGACACAACAGAGGAGAGGGGGGGTGACACAACAGAGGAGAGGGGGGGTAACAGAGGAGAGGGGGGGTGACACAACAGAGGAGAGGGGGGGGGTGACACAACAGAGGAGAGGGGGGGTGACACAACAGAGGAGGGGGGGGTAAGAGGAGAGGGGGTGACGGGAGGTGACAGAGCAGATGAGCAGGACTCACATCGTGAGGCAGGACTCCGGGAGCAAGCAGGCACGATGATCGTATCCACAGTGCAGCCCCGCCCACGCCTCCACACATGACCAGCACAGCCATTCACAGACCCCCATATCTGCTTCCTGGCCCGCCCCGCACATCGCACATGGCCCGTTCGGCCAATCACAGGGCACCAGCGCAGCGCAGATCTTGCGCGCCGCCCGAGACAGAAATCCGGCTGCTATAAGCCGCAGGACAGTGGAATGTGTACCCGGGCAAAATAGGTGGCAAGTGGCAACCCTATGCACGGCGCCCCTGTTTCCATGGCGCCTTGTGCGGGCGCACAACCCGCACAACGCAAAGGCCGGCCCTGCACGTACCTCATCCTTTGATTTTGCTTTTAAATGTCCTTAGTTCTTCTGAAAAATCCTAATTTCCTGTACTTCTGCCTGTAACTCCACACAGTAATGCAACGCTTTCTCCCTGGTGTGGAGAAAGCTTCTTGAGGGGGAGGGGGTTAGCAGGACGGTCAGGACGCTTTCTACCTTGCAGATAGAGAAAGGAGCTGTGTGTTAGTGGGCATCTTGACACTCCTGCTCGCCCCCTCAAGAGGCTTTCTCCACAGCAGGGAGAAAGTGTGGCATTACTGTGTGTAGTTACAGACAGAAGAACAGGAAGTGAGGATTTCTCAGAAGAAATAAGGACATTTAAACGCAAAATCGAAGGATGAGGTAAGTGAAGGAGGACTGCACTAAGTAAAGGAAGCTATTTAGGGATTTTTTTTTTTTTTTACCTTTACAACCCCTTTAAGGGATCATGCACGCAGGACTTTTTTTCAGCTACTTTTAGGGGCGTCTGGTGTTTTTTGTACTGCCTCTAAACACTCCTCTATGTTAGCCTATGTATCCATGTACACAATCTTTCAGAGGAGTTTGGAGACATAAGCCTTTAGGGGCATTAAAAAAAAAACATCTGCCAGTGCTTCCAGAAAATGTACAACGCCAAAAAACACGACTAAATGCTGTAACCGTGTTTGGCCTTTTTTTAAGGGGGTTTTACATTTTAGGAAATGTTTTTACTGTAAACATGCCAATGCTCAAAAAACGCAGAAAAAACGTGCATAAACGCTCATAAACACTATTCAAAAACATGGCTAAAAGCGCGTTTTGTTTTTTTTCACAAGAAACTAAAAGCGCGTTTTTAATGCTGCTTTTTTCTGACAGCAGTGATGGCATTTTTTAAACGGCATGTGTTCTTGAGCTTTAAGTCACATAAGATTGCCAAACAGTATCCACATAGAACATAATAGAGTAATTCCAATACCAAACAAGATTTTAGAGATGCACCGAAATTTCGTCCGCCGACACATTTCGGTCGAAAATTGTGTTATCGGCAGAATGGCGATAAGTGAAAAGGTGCCGATAATGGCACCGAAAACACACTGCGTTTTTTCAGTGATTTTGCCGCCAATTTGCAACGATTTTACTGCAAATTTCCAATACCAAATGTGATTCAAATGTCACATTTAGATTCAAACAAGATTTTCTCATCTGTCATATTACAGTATACATAGGGTTAATTCCTCTGAAAATAAATACTATAAATACATTTGATGGAATTGCACAAGTCCAGACAAAATGTATTTTATTTATTATTTGGAAACAGTAGGAAATTACCATAATTTTTTTCAGTTTTCTGGTCTCCATGACTTTGTTAGAGATATTTCCACTTACTTCCTGTCTCTGGGACAATGGTTTCACTAGACAGGAAGTAAGGGAAAACTTGCAATAGGGACATAGACAGAAATAAAGTGCTGACATGGGTTCTAGTTGTCCCCTACTTCTAGGGCCGAAACAACTAATCGATTAATCGACAACTAATCGATCATGAAATTAATCAACTACAATTTTCATAATTGATTAATCAGGGAGTAACATAATGGGGTTAAAAAAAACTAAAATTAGCCCTTTATAGTACAAAAAAGCAAAACGCTACAGTTAATATTACTTTCACTATCCCACAGTAAAAAAAATAAACCCTTACAGTAGTGATTATTTGCTCTTTTTGTACTTATTTTTGTTTTTTTAACCCCATTATGTTACTAAACATCCCAGTAATTAAAGTAGGATGAGTGAGGCTATTGATGATGGTCCTATGTACTCTGTCAGTGGTTCAGTCTCAACTGCATATATATAGAAAGTATTTCAGACTTAAAGAGGCTGAAAACTAGAGAGACTAAAGTGAACCCATTGACTAGTTGGTGAATCCAAGATATATAGTAAAAAAACTTTTATTGGTTATTGGGTAACATAGAGGTGAGAAATATATGTACAAGGGAGGCTGAGATGTCAATATTGTGCAGTCAAGAAATAATCTTGATGCTAGCACATACATACATATACAAGACTTACAAAGAAAATTAAAAGACTGTCCGGACGTCTACGGGTGAGGAAGAGGAGATATCTATCTCAAGTGGGGACAAAATATCCCTAATGTGTTACCTTTAATAAGTATGAAAGAAAAATTGAGATAAGAAATCTCTTCTTGTCACCTGTGTGCTTGAGCAAATTTAATAAGATGCAAAAAGAGGGGAGAGACAGAGAAGGGGGAAGAGAGGTGAAGATGTGGTGGGCTGCAGCCGCAATTTTTGACCGTTGCTAAATCAGTGTAGTTTGCTTAATATCATATAGTTCTACACATTAAAGAAAGCCATTTGTAGATAGTTCATATCCACTGTCACCGCAATGAATGTATATAAGAAGAGATTTCTTATCTCAATTTTTCACAATATTGACATCTCAGCCTCCCTTGTACATATATTTCTCACCTCTATGTTACCCAATAACCAATAAAAGTTTTTTTACTATATATCTTGGATTCACCAACTAGTCAATGGGTTCACTTTAGTCTCTCTAGTTTTCAGCCTCTTTAAGTCTGAAATACTTTCTATATACTAAACATCCCAGGCCTGGGTTCACATCCCAGGCCTGGTGCTTTTTGCAGAAACACACTACAGTTCATTTACATGTTTTCCTTTGGGACATGTTCACATACATGATTTTTTTTCAGCTGCTGCATATTTGGAAAGGCCAAGGACTTTTTAAGGCAAAACGGTGCTATTTTGTTTTTCTTGGTTCAATATACTTCAATAGAGAAGCTGCAGAAAAGCATGTTATGTGTTTTTGTGGCAATTTGTGTTTTGTAATCTGCCCAATAGGGATGAGCTTCGTATTCGAGGCCAACTCATGTTCGACTCGAACATCGTATGTTCGATCGTTCATCTAAATACAAACAAAACGGGTCGTTCGCGCCCAAATTCGAGTTAAGTTTAACAGACCATAATTCACTGCGGCATCGCTGGCTGATGATTGGCCAAGCATGCACTATGACCCGCATGCTTGGCCAATCACAGCTTGCAAAATACGGAGAGCCATAATTGGCCAAAGCCAGTGTCGCTTTGGCCAATTTTGGCTCAGAGGATTTAGTACACGCCCACACTATAAAAGGCCGCCTGCAGGTTGGCCTTGTGTAGTGTGTTGCGGCGGTGGTTAGAGAGAACAGAGAGGGACAGAGAGAGTGTAATTTTTTGCAGGTAGATAGAGTAGGCAGGCAGGCAGGCTAGTCAGTTAATGTTACAGTGTGTAGAAGATATATATACATCCCAGGTGTTGTACATATATTTATACACTGTATAGTTTAGCTAGATCAGTTCTTCCTTATTTACTGTCAGGCAGGTGATTGTGCTATTTAAAGACGTTTTCACAGGCATACTATAGACACCCAGCAGGTACAATATTTAAAGGAATTTTTCATTTTTTTATTTAAGCATCATTAACCACTTTCCGACCAGCCGCCGCAGTAATACGGCGGCAGGTCGGCTCCCCGCCGTTCCCGACGATCGGATTCGATACAGAACCGATCACTCACCAGGTCCAGGCCAATAAAATCTGGCCTGGACCTGGTGATCACCCTCAGCCAATGGTTGTTCTCCCCTGCCAATGTTTTGTAAACATTGACAGGGGAAATGCTGCTCTCTCCCTCGTGTCGGTCTTTCCGTTCCTGACCGAGAGAGAGAGAGCATCTAACTGTGAGTTGCACAACACTACACTGACACCAGGTCACGTAGGCACACAATTCACCCCTGTTAACCCCCCGATCGCCCCCCAAATTAACCCCTTCACTGCCTGTCACTGTGTCACCCAGTACAGCAATCAGATTTTTTTTTGATTGCTGTACAAGTGTCATTAGTGACTAAAATAGTTGTTAGGGTAATTAGCCTTAGACCCTAATAAGTCTAGGGACCCCCCCTAACCCCCCCCAATAAAGGTTTAACCCCTTGATTACCCCCTGTCACCAGTGATCACAGTATAAGTGTCACGGGTGACGCAGTTTAGCTAGTTTATTTTTTATAGCATCAAGGCACCCGCCATATTTTTTGCAATAAAGTTTTAACCCCCTGATTGCCCGGCGGGTGATCAAAGTTTGGTTTTAGCGCCGGATAGGGTCTGCGTTGCCCCAGGCAGCGTCAGATTAGTGCCAGTAGCGCTAACACCCACGCACGCACCATACACCCCCCCTTAGTGGTATAGTATCTGAACTGATCGATACCTGATCTGATCAGATCTATACTAGCGTCCCCTGCAGTTTAGGGTTCCCAAAAACGCATTGTTAGCGGGATCAGCCCAGATACCTGCTAGCACCTGCGTTTAGCACCTTCGCCCAGCCCAGCCCAACAAAGTGCAGTATCGATCAATTGATCACTGACACAAAACACAAAAACACATAACTGCAGCGTTCGCAGAGTCAGGCCTGATCTCTGCGATCACTAACAGTTTTTTGGTAGCGTTTGACTGTCGCTAACAGGTCAGGTGCTTTTTTTCCTGTGAATCTCACCACCGTACCCCTAAATTTAGAGCCCAAAATGGCAAATAGAATGTTTGGTGATGAAGAGGCCTACTTGTTCATGAGCCTGTCAGATAGTGATGAGGAGGTCACGCATCTGTCAAATTCTAGCTCATATGATCCTGTAGACGACAGTGGCTCCCTGACAGATAGCTCTGACGACGGAGTGGTCCCTGCTAGGGTCAGGCGTACCAGATCCCGATCTTCTGCTGTCGCTGAGGTGCAAGAACCGCAGGGCTCTCGTATGGGGCAGAGTAGTACTAGCGCCGCTATTCCTTCGGGTGATCTGGCAAGCACCAGCGGCCTAGTACATCCTGGTCATACATCCAGCACTGCAGTAACACTTGGTGACGTGGCGAGTCCCATAAGTGCAGTTCAAGCTGGCGAGGTGGCAAGCACAAGTAGTGTCCCGCTGCCACCAAGAAGAAGAAGACAAAGACAGGCCCGTCGTGCCCATAGTGCCCTTCCTGCTGCATTAGCCAATCCTGATTGGGTCCCCGCCACTTCTGCAGCACCCGTACTTCCCCCATTCACTGGCCAACCCGGAATTCAGGTGGAAACAGTTGATTTTACGCCACTGGATTTTTATTCACTGTTTTTCACGGAAGATCTCTATAGATCTATTGTGGACCAAAGCAATTTGTATGCTGGTCAATTCATCGCCGCTAATCCCCAGCTGTCCCTTGCCAGAGATTGGAAGCCAATTACGGTTTCCGAATTTAAGATCTTTCTGGGCCTTACCCTCCTCATGGGCATTACTAAAAAGAGTGAATTGCGGTTGTATTGGTCCACGCGCCCAATTTACTATATGCCCATTTTCTCTGCCTCCATGACCAGGACACGATACGAGCAGATCTTGCGGTTCATGCATTTTAGTGACAATCAACTCTGTCGTCCTCGGGGAGACCCTGAATTCGATCGGCTCTACAAAATTCGGCCCCTCGTAAACCACTTCAACGAGCGGTTTGCAGCCTTGTATAATCCCAATCAAGTTGTCTGCGTTGATGAGTCCCTGATTAAGTTTTCTGGTCGCTTGTCATTCAAACAGTTCCTTCCCAGCAAGCGTGCCAGATACGGGGTCAAGTTGTATAAGCTCTGTGACAGGGCAACAGGCTATACATCTAGCTTTATGGTTTACGAGGGAAAAGACAGTCACGTAGAGCCGGAAAATTGCCCTGATTACATAGGGAGCGCTGGTAAGATAGTCTGGGAATTGGTGTCACCCTTATTCGGAAAGGGATACCACTTGTACGTGGACAATTATTACACGAGCGTGCCACTTTTTAGTCATCTTTTTGATTATGGAATTGGCGCATGTGGCACCGTGCGACCTAATCGCCGGGGCATCCCCCAACGGCTTGTAGAATCCCGTCTTAGTCGGGGGGAGAGAGCCTGCTTACAGTGTAACAATTTGTTAGCAGTGAAGTGGAGGGATGCACGGAATGTTTTCGTTCTGTCCTCGCTTCACGCAGACACGGCAGTCCAAATTCCTACGGCGACAGGTGTTGTGGAGAAACCCCTCTGTATCCACGAGTACAACCTTAACATGGGAGGGGTGGACCTCAATGACCAGTTGTTGGCGCCGTACCTAATTACCCGTAAGACCAAACGCTGGTACAAAAAAGTGTCGGTTTATTTGTTTCAATTGGCTTTGCTGAACGCTCATGTGCTATACACAGCTTCAGGACAGGCTGGATCCTTCCTAAAATTCCAGGAAGAGATCGCCGAAGCCCTTCTGTTTCCAGACGGTGCTTTGCCCCACCTTCCCAACGCAAATGCAGTGAGCCGGCTGTATGAGAGGCATTTTCCTTTTATCATCCCTAGTACCCCTACCCAAAGAACCCGCCAAAGAAGATGTCGTGTCTGCAGCAAACTCGGATTTAGGCGTGACACCCGCTTTTATTGTCCCGACTGTCCTGACCAACCTGGTCTTTGCATTGGTGTATGTTTCAAACGCTACCACACACTAATTGAGTTTTAGCGTAGGGTACAGCACCACACAGTCCTAGGCACATAAACACAGGGTTTCAGAAGATGTGATGGCCATCACATTTTGAGAGACCATAATCTGCAACGTTCAGTTTACAGTTTATAAAAGTGAAAAAAAGTGGAAAAAATTAAACTCACACAAAAACACAAAAAAAATATAAAATAAAAAATCCAAAAATAGTTGTGGTTGTATTTTTCTCCTCTATTTGTTGTTCTCTTATGTTCACTCTCTACTGTCTACTCACTATTGTTCTATATCTATTCTCTCTATTTTTTTTATAGTATTTGCTTTGCAGGTATGGTATGTTATACTGTAATGTTTGTTTTATTGTTAACCATCATTTACTTAGCAGGTACGCCATTTAGTTGCATCGCGGATTTATTTAGCGTGACAGCAACAGCGTTTGCTCCCACGATATATAAAGCCACGACTCCAACACTGTGGGAGGTGATTTCACCACCACAGCTAAAAAAAGAGCATATATGCCGAAGCATGGGGGCATTAGGGGCGGAGGAGCGATTTTGCTCCTAATGCCGCATACATACGATCGAAATTCCGTCGGAAGCTTTCCCGTGGAAAAGTTCAACCGTGTGTACGCGGCATAACTTTTTTTGAGGGAGGATGCCCCCATGCTTCGGCATATATATTTTTTAGGCACAGGTTGCGTTAATTTATTTTTTACTGTTTTTTTATTTTTTGGTATTTGATTTGCAGGTATGGTATGGTAAGATCTTACTGTTAGAATGTAATGTTACTTTGTTTTAATGTTAACCATCATTTGCTTAGCAGGTACGCCATCCAGTTGCATCGCCGATTTATTTAGCGTGACAGCAACAGCGTTTGCTCCCACGATATTTAAAGCCGTGATTCCAACACTGTAGGAGGTGATTTCACCACCACAGTTAAAAAAAGAGCATATATGCCGAAGCATGGGGGCATTAGGGGCGGAGGAGCGATTTTGCTCCTAATGCACGTACATACGGTCGAAATTCCGTCGGAAGCTTGTCCGTGGAAAAGTCCGACCGTGTGTATGCGCCATAACTTTTTATGCAGCGTACATACGTCTGTGAGCGGCATAACTTTTTTGAGGGAGGATGCCCCCATGCTTCGGCATATATAACTGGTGCATGTATGCCCATCATTAGAAGTGGGTGGATGAAGGGAGGTATTCTAATGGTGGGCATACCCACCGATCAATCAATTTTTTTCGTTCAGCCAACAGGCTGAATGAAAAAAAAAAAGATTACAATACATGTCCAATAAGAACCATCAACGTATGGTATGTTGCTGGACTTTGAATGGTTATACCAGAATGATGCCTGCGGGTTTAGGTATCATCTTGGTATCATTCTCTTCAGCCAGCGGTCGGCTTTCATGTAAAAGCAATTCTAGCGGCTAATTAGCCTCTAGACTGCTTTTAAAAGCAGTGGGAGGGTATGCCCCCCCCCCCGGATATAAACTGCGCCATTGGGAAAGTGGGAAAACATTTTATCACACCGATCTTGGTGTGGTCAGATGCTATGAGGGCAGAGGAGAGACCTAGGGTCTGATAGACCCCATTTTTTTCAAAAAAGAGTACCTGTCACTAACTATTGCTATTATAGGGGATATTTACATGCCCTAAGATAACAATAAAAATTATAAAAAAAAATAAAAAAAGGAAGGAACAGTCTAAAATAAAATTAAAAAAGCAAAATAAATAATAATAAAAAAAAAAAAAAAAAAGCACCCCTGTCCCCCCCTGCTCTCACGCAAAGGCGAACGCAAGCGTCGGTATGGCGTCATATGTAAACAGCAATTGTACCATGCATGTGAGGTATCACCGCGAAGGCCAGATCGAGGGTAATAATTTTAGCAGTAGACCTCCTCCGTAAATCTAATGTGGTAACCTGTAGAGGCTTTTAAAGGCTTTTAAAAATGTATGTTGTTTGTCGCCACTGCGCATTTGTGGGAAATTTTAAAGTATGTCGTGTTTGGTATCTGTGTACTCGGCCTACGATCATCTTTTTTATTTCATGAAATATTTGGGCAATATAGTGTGTTTTAGTGCTTTAAAATAAAAAAAAGTGTATTTTTTCCCCAAAAAATGCGTTTAAAAAATCGCTGCGCAAATACTGCGTGGAAAAAAAAATGAAACACCCACCATTTTAATCTGTAGGGCCTTTGCTTTAAAAAAATATATAATGTTTGGGGGTTCAACTTAACTTTCTTGCAAAAAAAAAAAAAGTTTTTATGTAAACAAACAGTGTCAGAAAGGGCTTTGTCTTCAAGTGGTTAGAAGAGTGGATGATGTGCGACATAAGCTTCTAAATGTTGTGCATAAAATGCCAGGACAGTTCAAAATCCCCCCAAATGACCCCATTTTGGAAAGTAGACACCCCAAGCTATTTTCTGAGAGGTATGTTGAGTACATGGAATATTTTATATTTTGCCACCAGTTGCTGGAATATGACAAACTTTTTTTTATTTATTTTTTTTTTGCACAAAGTTGCCACTAAATGATATATTGCTCAAACATGCCATGGTTATATGTGGAATTACACCCCAAAATACATTCTGCTGCTTCTCCCGAGTACGGGGATACCACATGTGTGAGACTTTTTGGGAGCCTAGACGCGTACGGGACCCCAAAAACCAATCACCACCTTCAGGCTTTCTAAGGGCGCAAATCTTTGATTTTACCCCTCACTGCCTATCACAGTTTCGGAGGCCATGGAATGCCCAGATGGCACAAACCCCCCCCAAATGACCCCATTTTGGAAAGTAGACACCCCAACCTATTTGCTGAGAGGTATGGTGAGTATTTTGCAGTTCTTGCTTTTTGTCACAAAGATTAAAAAAAAAAAAAAGAGAAAAAAAAAAAATATATATCTTTCTTCATTTTTAAAAATAAATGAGCGCTGTAAAATACTCGCCATGCCTCTCATCAAATAGCTTGGGGTGTCTACTTTCCAAAATGGGGTCATTTGGGGGGGTTTAGTGCCATCTGGGATTTCCATGGCCTCCAAAACTTCGGGGTCCCGTAAGCGGCTAGGCTCCCAACAAGTCCCACACATGTGGTATCCCCGTACTCAGGAGAAGCAGTAGAATGTATTTTGGGGTGTAATTCCACATATGCCCATGGCATGTTTGAGCAATATATCATTTAGTGGCAACTTTGTGCAAAAAAAAAAAAAAAAAAAAAAAATTTGTCATATTCCAGCAACTGGTGGCAAAATATAAAATATTCCATGTACTCAACATACCGAAATCAAAAATGTATGCCCTTAGAAATCCTGAAGGCGGTTCTTGGTTTTCGGGGTCCCGTACGCGGCTAGGCTCCCAAAAAGTCCCACACATGTGGTATCCCCATACTCAGGAGAAGCAGCAGAATGTATTTTGGGGTGCAATTCCACATATGCCCATGGCATGTGTGAGCAATATATAATTTAGTGACAACTTTGTGCAAAAAAAAATAAAAAATTCATATTCCCGCAACTTGTGGCAAAATATAGAATATTCCATGGACTCAAAATGCCTCTCAGCAAATAGCCTGGGGTGTCTACTTTCCAAAATTGGGTCATTTGGGGGGGGGTTTGTGCTATTTGGGCATTTTATGGCCTTCAAAACTGTCATAGGTAGTGAGAAGTGAAATAAAAAATTTGTGACCTTAGAAATCCTGAAGCCCATGCTTGGTTTAGGGGCCCTGCACGCAGCTAGGCTCCCCAAAAAGTCCCACACATGTGGTATCCCCGTACTCAGGAGAAGCAGCAGAATGTATTTTGGGGTGTAATTCCACATATAACCATGGCATGTGTGAGCAATTTATCATTTAGTGACAACTTTTTGTAATTTTTTTTTTTTTTTTTTGTCATTATTCAATCACTTGGTACAAAAAAAAAAAATATTCAGTGGGCTCAACATGCCCCTCAGTAATTTCCTTGGGGTGTCTACTTTCCAAAATGGGGTCATTTGGGGGGGTTTTGTACTGCTCTGCCATTTTGGCACCTCAAGAAATTAGATAGGCAGTCACAAAATAAAAGCTGTGTAAATTCCAGAAAATGTACCCTAGTTTGTAGACGCTATAACTTTTGCGAAAACCAATAATTATACGCTTATTGCGATTTTTTTTACTAAAGACATGTGGCTGAATACATTTTGGCCTAAATGTTTGACTAAAATTTAGTTTATTCGATATTTTTTACTTTTTGTTATAAGAAAAATCATTTTTTTTCAAAATTTACGGTCTTTTTCCGTTTATATCGCAAAAAATAAAAATCGCAGAGGCAATCAAATACCATCAAAAGAAAGCTCTATTTGTGGGAAAAAAAGGACGCAAGTTTCGTTTCGGTATAACATTGCATGACCGCGCAATTACCAGTTAAAGTAACGCAGTTCCAAATTGTAAAAACACCTCTGGTCTTTAGGCTGACAAATGGTCCGGGGGGAAAGTGGTTAAAATCACTGCTCCTTTCCAATGATGCTTAAATGAAAATAAAAAAAAAGGAAAAATGACTTTAAATATTGTACCTGCTGGGTGCCCATAGTATGCTTGTGAAAACGTCTTTGAGAACCTGGGTCTTGCCTGAGGGAACATGTATCAATGGAAAGAAAGTTTTAAAAACTGTCTTTTTTTTCCATTAATACATGTTCCCTGGGGCAAGACCCGGGTTCTCAAAGACATTTTACGACAATAACTTGCATATTAGGCTTTAAAATGAGCACTTTTGAATTAGAACCATAGACGTCAATGGGGTTCTAAATGTTCGCGCAAATGTTCGGTCCGTTCGAAGGTTCTGATTCTACTGCCCAACAACAAATTGGCCAATTTTTTTTTTTAAATGCAAAGTTTTTTTTTTTAAGGCTATTATCCGATTAATCGAAACAATAATCGGCCAACTAATCGATTATGAAAATAATCGTTAGTTTCAGCCCTACCTACTTCCCACATAGATTGGTGCATATCCTGTTCTTCACTTCTAATCTCTATCAAAGCGAACTTGTCAGACCAATGTCAGGCTGTAAGGCCTCTGTGAAGGGATGACCTGTCTTCTTTCTGAGCTCAATGCTGATAAGTGACATTCTTTTCAGGCTGCTGGAGAAGGGTAACAACATTAACAAAGCCTTATGTTTTCTTTTGTGTGATCTTGAAACACATTTGTGAGCTTGAAGTAGCACGAATTTAAAGCCTCGGGTCAGTGTGATTTTAGGTGCGATTTGCCTGATATCTGTGTGACTTCATGCATAGCTGTCTATCACATCTAAAATCGCAAAAAATAGTGCAGGAACCTTTTTTCAAATCAGTGCGTCACCACAAAGTCAGAGTCTCACCGATTTGAACAGTTCCATTGCTGGCAATTTGGTGCGAATTGTCATGTGATTTGGAACGGTCACTGTTCATGGTGGCTTATACTAGTTTTTGATTATATGTTATCACTTCAAATCTGACAAGGAGAAAGAAAAAAATTATACTTAAGAAGTAAGGCTGCACTATGATAACCCAAAAGGAGAACATTTGGATCATTAGGCCTGGTTCACACTGATGCAATTTCAGATGCCACTTGGGTCACACTGAATTGCATGACAATGAAAATAACATTAAATCCCATGGTGCTCGCTCACATAAATGCAGCGCAGCTGCAAAGATATTTTGGGGAAGGGTCCTGTGTTACTTTGGTGCAATGCGGTGCAGTTTTGTGGTCCACAGACTTCAATGGAGACACATCAAAATCGTATCTAAATTCATTTTATGATGCATTTTTGTGAGTGATTTGTGCTGGTTGTTAGGAGTAGACATCAGCCAGTCCCCTAACAACGATGAGTCATCCCTGCTGTCAGTGGGGGATTCCCTGAAGACAACAAACATTTTTTTTTGGCATGCAGGTCACCCCAATCCATACCAAGCCCGAAGCCCAGCTCCTTGACAATCGACAGCCCATATTTTTTCTATATTTTTTCTTCTCTTGCTAAGCTACTTGTGGTTTCAAAACAAGTGCATTTCACCTGCATTTCTGATTTTGCCTCCATTCAGTATTGTCCACTCTCCTGCAATGTTCTAATGAAGTCTCTCTGATAAAGTATTCACTCCTCCCAACTATGTTTCACCCCTAAATAATGTACAATAATGCCCAGTGGATGCTTCTTTGTAACCTGTCATCCTGTTTGTTTACCTGCTGGCCTCACCTTAGTACATGTTATCCCTCTTCCTGGCATATTTATCTTCTCCTGCATTACATTCTGCTCTTTTGGTCACGCCATTACAATCCTCCCTTCCAGTATTCTTTGTCTGCTCCTCTGCTACCCATAATTCCTTTTCATAGTCAACTTTTCAAGATCTCCTCCAGTTATTACTCTATAGCAGTGGCATCCAGTGCCCAGATGCAGCCCATTGCTTGCTTTTATCTGGCCCTTGGGGCACTACTTCTTCCACGGATACCAACAATGGAGAATAATTTCTCCCAATGACAGCAACAATGAGGTCCAATGACATCAATGATGGGGGACAATTCCTCCCATTGACACCAATGATGGGGTTCAATTATATTAATGATGGGGCACAATTCCTACCAGTGTTACCAATGTTGGGTCCCAATGGTGGGGCACAATTCCTACCAGCGTTACCAATGTTGGGGCCCAATGGCGTCAATGATGGGGCACAATTCCTACTAATGTCACCAATGACAGGGGCCAATGACATCAACAATGGGGCATTATTTTTTCCCACTGACATTGGGACTTTTTCTGCTCCCACTGGCCACAGTCCGGCCCCCCTAAAGTCTGAAGGTCAGTAAACTGGCCCTTTGTAGAAAGTTTGGAGATCTCTGCTCTATAGCAATGGTGGCCAAAATTGTGATGGTCCCAACATTCTCTTCAGTCTTCATTGTGGTATGTTGCAAACACGAAGTAGGATGAAAAATGAAGTAGAACAAAAATTGTTGGGCATAAAGGTGCATCACAGCCATTCAGTTTAAATAGACTACCTAACCTTGTCTGTTTTACTGCCTTCCCGTTATCAGAAATTGGTCTACATGTTTCGCAATTCCCTATTTGCAGTTTACTTCATATTCTCCTTGTGTGATATCAAATTTTTTAGTCACCATATCAACCAGAATAAAGTGTGACTACAAAGCAAAATGATTTAGTATTCGAGAGTCACTGGGTATCCCACTATGGCAAACACCAACCCAAAACAAAAACACCATTAGTTAAATTAGGAGATGTGTCCAATATCCTATCTTTGTTTTCATTGCATTGTCTGGTACATCACATAGCTCATTGTTCAGAATATTTTAGATAATTTTTTTAACAATGGTTTCTTTCTTCTTTTAAAGGAGTGGCTGTTAGTGGCAACAAAAACAAACAAACAGAGGTAAAGCTTGATTTTAACTAAAATATAATCCGCTCACTGAGAAAGTTTTATATGATTTCAATCATGATTATATAATAACAGATTCTTAACACATACATAAAATGTTTTTTTTTTTTTTTAGAAAACAATATAAGTACTAAATATATTTGTCCTTCCATATAAACACATTTTAGCTCCCATAGCTAATTTATTTGAGATTAATACACTGGATAATGCCCATTAGTGTGAATTACCAATATATTAGCAACCGCCAAGAAAAATGCAGCTAAAAAACAAACTGACTCTACGGGTGGCTTCCACTTGAGCATTAGAATTCCAAGATAATGTCATATTCTTTATTTACACTAGGGATACATACTGATTATATTAATTCACTGCACACAGAAAAAAAACTGCCATATTTGCTTTTTTCAAATTTTTTAAGAATTAAAGGGAAATGTTATAATTTAGTTTCCTGTAATAATTTTACTTAGATGGGTTTACACTATATTCACATATCTATCTATGACAGTTACAAACTGTGATGGTCGAACAAAGTGAAGGACAAATAGACACACCTGTCATCTGAAAACAGGCAGTTATTAAACAGTAAGTTAACAGCTAGTGTTCATACTACATTAAAACAAAACTAAATCCCAGTTAAAAAAAAAACAACAGGTACTGTCACATTCATTGTGCTCTTAACCAAACCTGATTTGGGGGTGTCATCAACTTTTAATTGACACTCCCAGCAGTTAGCATAGGGCAGTGTGAACTGCCGTCGAGAGCCATGCGATGGGGGAACCCGCATTGGTTTTGCAGGGTTTTAGCATGACTGCAGTTTGAACCGAGCCTAAAAATCTTGGCCCAGATTCATAAAGCAATTACGCCTGTCTAACTGGTGTTAGACAGGAGTAATTTCAAATTTTGCGCGCCGTATCACTAGTTTGAATCCTCAAACCATGATACGGCGGCTTCAGGCTTCGATCCGAGAGGCTTACGTCTTCGTAAGCCTTCGGATCTACGCTGCGATATTTTTGCGGCCGCTGGGAGGAGTTTGCGTCGTTTTCATGCGTTGGGATATGCAAATATATTTTTACGGCGATCCACGAAGATACGAGCGTTCTTCGCAATGGCTTACGTCTGTTTTTTTTTACGTACTGTTAGGCCAGCTTTTTGCTGGTCTAACGGTGCGTAGCCCATGTTAAGTATGGCCGTCGTTCCCGCGTCGAATTTAAATAATTATTTTTTTTTTTTTGCGTAACTCGTTCGGGAATAGAAATGTCCGTAAACGACGCTACTCAAACAACGAATGACGTAACGACGTGATTTCGCGCAATGCACGGCGGGAAATTTGCGAATGGAGCATGCGCAGTTCGATCGCCGCGGGAACGCGCCTATTTTAAATCCTTCACGCCCCCTACTCGTCTAGATGGATTGCGACGGGAGAAATACACTACGCCGCCGTCGTTTACTGGACAAAATCTACCTGGATTCCACGTAGAGCCAGGTAAAAAACGGCGGCGTAGTGTATTTCTGATACGCTACGAGAATCCAATTCTCTCTGAATCTGGGCCCTTAAGCCTAGTACACACTATGCACCAGCGGGCTGAACAAAAAAATTAATTAGGAGTTTAGGAGGAGCTGCTGCACTAACAGAGCTATTGTATTCTGACAAGGGACAGTCCCCTTGCCAGAACACACCGTTAGGCACTCTCGGCCAATGGTTGAGAACACTGAACAGATGCTGATAGCAAAATCTTGTTCGGTCATGCCCCTTTGAAGAAGCTTGTCAAAGGGCCGAATGGGTACGGCCCTTTACCTAAGAGCTGATACCAGGTGTCTGCCATTACCTGTATTTGCTGGAAAAACCCTACCCTGTGTTCATCTCTAGTTTATCTCTTTGTGGAGAATTGATTTTCCTGAGCTTTGAAAATACTTAACCCATATCTGTTGTTAATGGTCACTGAAGTTTTGCTCAATGAACAAGGGAGTGACAGCTGGACAGCGCTTAACTGAAAAGTCAGGGAAGTTAAGTTTTTAGCAACAAGTGAACAAGTGAAGCCATTTTGTAAATTATAAGGATATTCGAGTTGACATACAAAAAAAATCAACAGAAAAAAGCAAGCAGACAGACTTGTTGTATTGGAAATGTATAAGTCAGAACCTAACCTGAAATGCTTACTGTCCATAGGAAGGCTTGCTGCGGGGGAAGCTCTGTGTTGGCCGTGTCCCTTGGACACAGCCAATCACAGAGCGCGGCGAACGGACAATCAGAGTGGCCGTTTGCGATGCGATCTGTGCGGCGAATGAGAGATGATCTCATATGTAAACATATGAGATCATCTCTCATTGCCGTTTTACACAGAGACAGCGTCCTGTCTCTGGAGAGGAGGAGACCGATCTGTGTTCCTTGTACATAGGGACACAGATCGGTCACCCCCCCAGTCACCCCCCTCCCTCCCACAGTTAGAACACACCTAGGATACACATTTAACCCCTTCCTCACCCCCTAGTGTTAACCCCTTCAATGCCAGTCACATTTATACAGTAATTAGTGCATATTTATAGCACTGATCGCAGTATAAATGTGAATGGCGCCAAAAATGTGTCAAAAGTGTCCGATGTGTCCGCCATAACGTCGCAGTACCAAAAAAAATCGCAGATCGCTGCCATTTCTAGTAAAAAAAAAAATAATAAAAAATAATAATTCTGTCCCCTATTTTGTAAGCGCTATAACTTTTGCGCAAACCAGTCGCTTATTGCAATTTTTTTTTTACCAAAAATATGTAGAAGAATACGTATCGCCCTAAACTGGGAAAAAAAAGTTTTTTTTGTTTTTTTTTAAATTGGGATATTTATTATAGCAACAAGTAAAAAATATTGTATTTTTTTTCAAAATTGTCGCTCTTTTTTGTTTATAGCGCAAAAAATAAAAACCGCAGAGGTGATCAAATACCACCAAAAGAAAGCTCTACTTGTGGGGAATAAAGGAAGTCAATTTTGTTTGGGAGCCATGTCGCACGACTGCGCAATTGTCAGTTAGAGCGACGCAGTGCCGAAAGCTAAAATTTCACCTGGGCAGGAGGGGGGTATATGTGCCCAGTAAGCAAGTGGTTAAAGTGGTTGTAAAGCCTTAACGTGGATGTAAACCCTTACATATCCCAGTGAAGTAAACAACCTCAGATGATACAAAAATGAACCATATCTCCCTTCAAAAGTCTCACATGTATATCTGCTGTCTTCAGCTCTATATACTGTTTAGAAAGTGCACGTTCTGTTCGATTTTTTACTTTCTGCTTCCCCTCTAGGAGATCAATGTGAGACACTGTGAGGAAGCTGATTGGAGGAAAAGGACACACCCCCCTCCCCACACATGCAGAGCAAGTCTGTGAACCTATATATAGCAACCTCCCACGACACACAGTTCAGGCTGCCGTCTTCCTCAACCAGTGAGAAGTTATCAGCCTGATAACAGAGCTACAGAAGAAGAGACAGCTATGGGACTTAGCTCTTCGAAAACACTACACTATAGATGTGCCCAGCTCAAATGTTATGAATTGGGTTTACATCCGCCATCTTTGCTTCTGTTTAATCTACAACTGTCATGATGCTGCACATGTAACCAGTCATTGGATGGATTGACAGTTTGGTTGAGAGCACAACCAATGGAAGTGTTACACTTCCAGGATGAAACTGGTAAATGGATGGGTTTGCTTCCACTTTAAGGCATTTTACCTTAATGGATTCTTTGCATAAAGGTAAAAAAAATGTCTGTGCCTAGTATATCCCCCATACTTAACTGAGCCCCATAATGATCCAGCGCTATGCATGAGAGCAGCGGCTCCCCCAGCTCTGTCCCTTCCCACAGGACTATGGATGAGGACAGCTGGGCTCGGGAGCGAGCCTGCATGAGTTCCCCCATAGGAAGCTGATATAGTGCATCCCCCCCTAGGGATTTTAAGAAAGATGCCCTCCCATTTGCTATGTCAGTTTCCACTGTGGTGTTTGAGCAGGTTACTTTCTGCTTTTATATACATAAATACTCTGTTGAAACTGCTCACTTTGTGGTAGAGAAATATACAGTATATATTTGATAAGACTCATCACACAAATTCCTGGAAATGCTCAGAAGTGAATAGATGCTGTGGCAACTACCAGCTAATAGCCCATAACATCACAGACCTAAGTACATAATGCCAGCACACCACAGAACCTTAGAGAAAATGTCTGAATGTATATTTAGTTTAGATGATCATATAAGTAAGGTGCAAAGTTTCAAAGCCACGCTGGACCATGTGATGTGGTAGACAAAGGCATTCACCAAAGTCCTGCCCACTTTCTGGCAATCACATACAAATTGCAGTTCACAAAACACAAAGGAGAGCAGCACCATCTAAGTGCAGCAATGATAAACCATTTTATTTCAAGACAGACAATTGGAAACTCACAAGATCGTGGACATTACAGCACATGTAAAATGATTTAGACGATTCATCCACTCCTGGGGGAAGGTGGTAGGCTCACAGATGAGGCAGGTGATGATCCTGGATGAGGTGGCTCCCAGCACTTCCCAACACTCAGAAATGGCTCAGGGCGGCAGACACGTCACTTCCGGGTGAAGAGGGAGTGCGCAAGAGCGTGCATTTGGAGCATGCGTGCTCCTTCATCAGGCAATATCCTGATATATATGGCCTGATGAAGGAGCACACGTGCTCCGAACGCGCGCTCTTCCTCACTTCCTCTCCACCCAGACTTGTTGTGTACAGACGTCCTTGAGCCGTGTCTGAGTGTCGGGAAGCGCTGGGAGCCACCAGAGCAGCCAGGATGATCAGCTGCCTCTCTATCTGCGAGCCTGCCGCCTTCCCCCAGGAGTGGATTTTATCAGATGGCTATGTGTGTCCTAACAAAAAAAAACTCAGGCTATATTATATTATATAATATTATAACTATGAACAGCATATTATAATTATATAAACGTAATGCACTATAAAAGGAAGCAAAAGAAGCAAATATAATAATATTTGAATATAATATGGTGAACCTCACACTCACCTGCTGGTATTATTCCAAGTGGTAGTGTTGCTCTGACTGGACTGAAGTTGGCATTTATGTTTTTCCCAGCATCCATCTGGGCTCTGAGTAGAAGACCGTGAGCAACTTCGCTTACTGATCCATCGCCACCAACACAAACAATTCTGCAGAAAAGAGCATACAGTTATATTTATTTCCTCTGCAGTCTTTGTAGTTTACAGCTTGGATTAATAAAAGCAGAGAAAATGAAATATGATGGACACATGTTTGCTAATTTGCATATTTAAAATATTAGCAGTTAAGCACAGTCACTATGAAACAAGAATAAAACTGATCAGTTTAAAAAGTGCCAAACTTGGAGAAGTAGTGCCAGTATTTCACTCTAATAACTCTTTCATACCATCATACTTTCCGGTGATGTAAAGCCTGTTCCTCAATCTGTCTTCATAATATTCTGCTGCATTTCTATAAATTACAAAGGAGCAAGGATGCTAGAAACATTTTACATAAATAAAAGGCACCATTTAGAAAGGTGTTAATTATCATTAATATGCAAGGAAAGTAATTACTATCATCCATTCGCAAGTAAAATCTACTCCTTGATGCGTCTTTAGCAAGTTTTTATTTATGTACCATAATATAGGGAAATAAATACCAGTCAGGGTAATAATAAACAAGACACCTACACACACTACATGGATAAAAGTTTGTAGACCATCACACTAATATTAGCTTGTTTGACATCTGACTCTAAAGCCATGGCCATTAATTTAGAGTTGCCTCTCACCTCATTTTCAGCTAAAACAGCCTACATTTCCTAGCAAGGCTTTCCCCAAAATTTTGATGTCCATTCAACCACAAGAACATTTGTAAGGACAGAGTCTGATGTTGGATGAGAAAACCTTGCTTGCAACTAAGGCCGCGTACACACGACCGAGAAACTCGTCAGGCGAAACTCATCGTTCCGCCCGTCGAGTTCCTAGTTCAGCAGTCAAAGAGCTCGTTGAGCCAAATTTTCCCATTGAACAACGAGGAAATAGAGAACCTGCTCTCTTTTTGGCTCGACGAGTTCCTCGACGGGTTGCTCGGCAGAATACGTCTCCCATCGAGGTTCTTGCTGGATTCTGCCGAGAAACTGGGTCGTGTGTATGCCACCTAAGATTCCAGTTTATCTCAAAGGTGTTTAACTACCTCAATACAGGGGGCACTTTTACCCCCTTCCTTCCCAGACCAATGGTCAGCTTTCCATGCTCTCACACTTTGAATGACAATTACTCAGTCATGCTACACTGTACCCAAACGAAAGTTGTATCATCCTGTTCCCATAAAAAGAGCTTTCTTTTGATAGTATTTCTCCACCACTGGGTTTTAAATTCTATGCGAAAAAAGGAGAATTTTGAAGAAAAAAAATGTACTCTGTTGCCTTCGCCTGCTCAACATCCTTGCTGTGTTTCTGTTATGACTTTGCCTGGCTGACATTTCTTTTGGATCCTGATCCTAATCTTTGGCTTCTGACAATGCCGATTCCTGGCTTCCTGTTTTGGGCTTGTCTGATTACCCGTTTTCTCTGCCTTTTGGCTAAGATCAAGTGTAGTATCTGTTCTCATCAGTTGCCAAGAGGTGGCGCTATGCTTACTGTCCCTAGTACACGACAAGGTAGTGGAAAAGGATGGCGGTGGCATATGCAAAACCTATTTGGCATAACGGCATTATGAGGGTGGAGAACCATTGGGTGTTGGTGGAGGGCCGGGCCCCTGGCCTTCTGGCCTGGATTTGTGTGGTACTTGCTCCGGACAGTTTTTCGGGAGAGAACACTGGCTCCCATTTTCCACCGGGGGAGCGGTTAGTATTTTCCGAATGTAATTAGGTGAGGAGTAATGGGAGAAGTGGTTGAGCCTTCTGGCATGGGCTCTCCCCAATCTCTCAGAGCTCCATACCTTCCAGACTGGGGTGGATGCTGCACGGTTTGGGCTGTTGGTTAGGGTTGAGAGAAAAGCCTGTGGTGAATGTGCCCCTGGAGTTGCAGTCCAGGGGTGTCATACTTGCACAAGTGTTAAGGGGCACTTTGAGTTTTGGCACCTTGGTCACTTCACCATACACACTTTTTTCACACCTGCCTCTAGGGCAGAGTCTTTTGGCTAGGACCAGAAGAATTTTTGATTTCTGGCCGAAGGGCCGGCCATCGTATCACACGACGGTCACTTTCACTTCTCCCATCTTCCTTCTCCCCACTTTCTTTTTATTTATCCCTGTGTACGTCACTTTTATGTCTTTTTTTGTTGGTTGTTACACATTTTGTTACTGTGTGATTAGTAGGGTGTAGGTCCTCGGGCTTGCCCTGAACATCTAGGGAGGGGGTGGACATGGCCTTCTGGCTTAGTCTGCCCTCTTTCATGGGGTCTCCCTTCAGGGGAGCCCCACCAAGTATTGGGGGCGTCTGTTTCGGCAGACCCTCCAGAGAAAGGGGTCTGTTTGGTTTCGGCCAGATGGACCAAGTGAAGTACCTCAGTTCCCATCTGGAGCCTAATGCCCCGGGGGATCAGGGTAAGGTCCTTCCTAATGGATGACAGTGTAACACCCGTTGCATGTTTTATGTCACGCTTTATGTGTGTGCACTTTTTTTGGCACCGGGTGGAGTTTTTGGGTGTGTTTCACACGCCACTGGCTTTAAAAAAAACAAAACAGTCAAATTTCAAAATATGAGGGCAGGGGTCCTCAAACTGCGGCCCACCAGTTGTTCAGAAACTACAATTCTCATCATGCCTAGTCATGTCTGTGAATGTCAGTGTTTTACAATGCCTCATGGGATGTGTAGTTCTGCAACAGCTGGAGGGCCGTAGTTTGAAGATCCCTGTATTAGGGCATGTGTTAGGGTAGGGTAAGTGTACATTTTTCAGTTTAGACTACATGTAAAAAGTGGAACCCTTTTTGTAGTTTTAGAGTGGAGAACAGCCTAGAACCTCTCTCATATTACATTTTTACTTTATATTTATCAACAATAAAAACTGCCTGGAAGAAAAATTATGCAAGTGTACTTTTTAATGAATAACAATAAAATGTTAGCATTAAATAACGAAAACTGTATTTATTTAAAAATAAAAGCTTCTGAAATTAAAACACAGAATGAGCTCAAGATCAAGTCAATTACGGGTGTACCTGTGAAAAGCCCCAAAAATCATGTCTTTCAAACTGAGTAAATTACCAGCTGTCAGTAAAATTACTTTCTCGTTAGCAAACCATTCTACTTGTGGTTTGCATCGACCGGCAATCTTTTCAATCAGCTTATCTGGAACTCTGAAATTAGTAATTGATTTTTCACTGTGACATGATAATGTACAAATTAAGACGTTGATAAAATGTTTACAGTGTGTTTTCCACTGTAATGACAAATTTTGTTCAGTGTTTTTATTTTTTATATATATAAAATGTGTTCTATTATAAAAAATTGGTGCTGTAACTTACAACTACAGTAGAGACGTTTAGCCGGATTCACATACCTCGGCGCATATTTATGCCGCCGTAGCGTATCTTCTTTACGCTACAACGACGCAACGCAGAGAGGGAAGCATGGAATTCACAAAGCAAATGCTCCCAATGTTGCTCCGGCGTAGCGTATAGTCGTAGGCGTAAGTCAGCGTAAGTAAAAGTAGGTGGAAGTGGGCGTGATACATTTTAATGAAGCGTGACCCCATGCAAATGATGGGCCGAGCTTCAGAAAAGTACTTAAAATGAACTGCGCATTCGTCGCACCTTGGACGTATCCCAGTGCGCATGCTCACAATTACGTCGAAACAATTGGCTAAGATACGTCAAATCACTGCCTACGACGTGAACGTAACCTACGCACAGCCCTATTCACGTACAACGTAAACTACGTAAAATTCCGTCCGTCTGTTCCCTGGTCCATACCTTTGCATGAGTTGCGCCTCCAATATGGGGAATAACTTTACGCCGGACGTAAACCTTTGGCAAATTGCTTAAAACATGGTAGTACGTTTGTGAATCTGCGTATCTCGCTCATTTGCATATTTGCATCGAAAATCAATGGAAGTGCCAAATGCGTCCAGCGTAACTATGCGCCCACTATACGCCGGCGTAGGCAAGTTATGTCGGTCAGATGAAGCATATTTTTCGACGTATCTAGCTTTGTGGGTCGGCGCATAGATACGACGGCGCACTTTTGTACTTACGTTGGCGTATCTGGAGATACGTCGGCATAAGTGCTTCGTGAATCCGGCTAACTCTGTTTACCCAGGTCAGAACTTTCAGAAAATTGGACTAGTTTCTTTCTTTAAGCATTTGCTGTGTAATGTTGCAGCTCCCATAACAAAACACTATGCTTCCATATTAGGAGAGCCTCTTAAAATAGCAGGAACTCCTTCTTAGGTCAATAATGTCATGCTCCATAACCCTCTAAAACATTGGAATGGAATCTCCAATGGATTCTGCAAGTAAGACCACCCAGGAGCATGGGCTTTCTATATGGGGGGTTAAGAAGGCTTCTGGGAATTCTGCATTTAATGAAGTGGCACATGATCCTTTAGATCAGGGGTCTCAAACTGGCGGCCCATCATGCCTCTGCCTGCCTCTTCTTTGTGTGCCCCACCTGTATGGCATATCCTGCTATGTTTAACCACTTCCCTACCCAGCTATAGTCAAATAACAGCTGCAGGAACCCTCTGTCCCTCCGAGCTGCCGTCATATGAAGTCCTCGGCTTCCTGGGCCTCTAGGGGATGGCCGCGATGTCCCCTTGTAAGTCCCCTCCCCCTACAGCTAGAATCACTCCATAGGTAACACATTTAACCCCTTAGTCACGCCCGAGCATTAACCCCTTCCTTGCCAGTGACATTTACACAGTAATCAGTGCATTTTTATAGCACTGATCGCTGTATTAATGTGAATGGTCTCAAAATAGTGTCAAAAGTGTCCAATATGTCTGCCACAATGTCACAGTCAGATCACCGCTATTACTAGTAAAAAAATAACAATAAAAATGCCATAAATCTATCCCCTATTTTGTAGATGCTATAACTTTTGCGCAAACCAATCAATATACGCAATATACACTTATTGCGATTTTTATACCAAAAATATGTAGAATACATATCGGCCTAAACTGAATGATTTGAAGGGGTGGCCCAAAAATTTTTGGCAATATAGTGTGGATGAGCGAGTTTGGGATGGAGAAAATTGACTGGCCTGATGTCAACCCGAGAGAACACCTTTGAGATGATTTAAAGCAGAGACTTCTAGCAAGGCCTTCTCTTTCAACATTGCCTGACCTCACAAATGCTCTTCTGGAAGAATGGTCAAACATTCACAGAAGAGTTTAAACTGTTATAGCTGCAATGGGTGGGCCAACTTAAAGGGGTTGTTTTTTTTTTATAATAAGCATCCTTTACCTGCAGACATTCCTCTTTTCACTTTCTCATTGTTCGTTTTTGCTCAGAAGTTGCTCTATTTCTTCTCTGTTCTGTTCACTTCCTGCTTGTCTGATTGTTACCCACCATCGTGAAGTGAGGTTTTACGGTCAGTGGTCAGTGACGTGCTCGCCCCCTCCTGGGAACTACATCTGTGCGGCAGGACGCTCTCTACGTGTTAGGCCCCGTACACACGTCCGAGAACCTCGTCGGGCGAAACTCATCGTTCCGCCCGTCGAGGTTCTCGATGAGCGGTCGAAAAGGTCGCCGAGCCAAATTTCCTCATTGAACAACGAGGAAATAGAGAACATGCTCTCTATTTTGGCTCGACGAGCTTCCCGACGGTTTGCTCGTCGAAATTGTACACACGACCGGTTTTCTCGGCAGAATACGTCTCCCAGCGAGCTTTTCGCTGGATTCTGCCGAGAAACTCGGTCGTGTGTACGGGCCTCAGAGACTTCAAGGAGGTGTGAATTACTGGGTGTGCCGCAATGCACACTGGGAAATGTAGTTCTTACATGAACAAGCGCCGCAAACCAAGAAGTGAATAGGAGAACAGAAACTAGAATGCCGAAGGTGATATAGATGAAGGAATTTAATAGGCATTTACTTTTTCCTTTACAACTCCTTTAACCACTTGACCACTGGGCACTTAAACCCCCTTCCTAACCAGACCAATTTTCAGCTTTCGGTGCTCTCACAATTTGAATGACAATTACTCAGTCATACAACATTGTACCCATTTGAAATTTTTGTCCTTTTTTTCACACAAATAGAGCTTTCTTTTGGTGGTATTTGATCACCTCTGGGTTTTTTATTTTTTGCGCTATAAAAGAAAAACGACTGAAAATTCTGTAAAAAAAAAAAAAAAAACTTGTTTCTGTCATATTAGCAGGTTATTTCTCACACACAGCATATGCATACCACAAATTACACCCCAAAACACATTCTGCTATTCCTCCCGAGTATTGCGATACCCCATGTGTGGGACTTTTACACAGCGTGGCCACATACAGAGGCCCAACATGCAGGGAACACCATCAGGCGTTCTGGAACACACAGACCAATTCTGACATTTCTCTCCTACATGAAAAAATCATCATTTATTTGCTAGAAAATTACATAGAACCCCAAAACATTATATATGCTTTTTTAGCAAAGACCCTAGAGCAGGGGTGTCCAAACTTTTTTCAAAGAGGGCCAGATTTGATAAAGTGAACATGCGTGAGGGCCGACCATTTTGCCCGACATTCTTTGAACCATTAAAATTGTGTTTGTTGGATCACTAATACACTGTCCAACAAGAATTAGGCACACACACACACACACACACTTACACATACAGGCACACACTTACACATACAGGCACACACATACAGGCAGGCACACACACATACAGGCAGGCACACACACATACAGGCAGGCACACACACATACAGGCAGGCACATACACATAGACACATACAGGCACACACACTCACACACATACAGGCACACACACTCACACACATACAGGCACACACACACTCATACAGGCACACACACACACAGGCACGCATACAGACACACACACACACATATACAGACACACACAAACATACAGGCACACAGACACTCACATGTATGAAGCCCTTTTAAAACAAATCTGGGTTTCTAGCACAGTACCTTTCAGTTTCCTTGTTCAGTCGGGTACTGCACTCTAGGGGGAAGCAGAGAGCACAGCACAATCCCCTGCATTTACTTTTACTTTTGAGGCTGATGAAGCTTCTTACAGTGCCGATGGGGATCAGGAGATCGGGCTCATCTGACAGCTCTTATCTCCCCTGATAGCGCGGCACACCTGAGAACCAGGCGGGCCGCCCAAAACCGGCCCGCGGGCCGCGATTGGCCCGCGGGCCGGACTTTGGACATGCCTGCCCTAGAGAATACAATGGCGGCCGTTACAACTTTTTATCTCGCACGGTATTTTCGCAGAAATTTATTGAACGCGTGTTTTTAAAAAAACTGTTTTGTGCTTAAAACAAAACAAAATAGTAAAGTTAGCCCAATTTTTTTTCATAATGTGAAAGATGAAGTTACGCCGAGTAAATAGATACCCAACATGTCACACTTCAAAATTGTGCACACTCGTGGAATGGCGCCAAACTTCGCTACTTAAAAATCCCCATCGGCGGTATTGCAGAGTATCGCGCAGGGTATTGCAGAGTATTGGGGTATTGCAAAGTATCATGCAGGGTATTGGGGTATTGTCGAGTATTGGGGTATTGCCGAGTATTGGGGTATTGCCGAGTACTGGGGTATTGCCGAGTACTGGGGTATTGCCGAGTATTGGGGTATTGCCGAGTACTGGGGTATTGCCGAGTACTGGGGTATTGCCGAGTATTGGGGTATTGCCGAGTACTGGGGTATTGCCGAGTACTGGGGTATTGCCGAGTATTGGGGTATTGCCGAGTACTGGGGTATTGCCGAGTATTGGGGTATTGCCGAGTACTGGGGTATTGCCGAGTATTGGGGTATTGCCGAGTACTGGGGTATTGCCGAGTATTGGGGTATTGCCGAGTACTGGGGTATTGCCGAGTCTTGGGGCATTGCCGAGTATTGGGGTATTGCCGAGCACTGGGGTATTGCCGAGTATTGGGGTATTGCCGAGTACTGGGGTATTGCCGAGTGTTGGGGTATTGCCGAGTACTGGGGTATTGCCGATATTGGGGTATTGTTGAGTACTGGGGTATTGTTCAGTACTGGGGTATTGTTGAGTACTGGGGCATTGCTGAGTACTGGGGTATTGCTGAGTACTGGGGTATTGCTGAGTATTGGGGTATTGTTGGGTATTGTTGGGTACTGGGGTATTGTTGGGTACTGGGGGATTGTTGGGTACTGGGGGGATTGTTGGGTACTGGGGGGATTGCTGGGTACTGGGGGGATTGCTGGGTACTGGGGGTTGCAGAGCTGGGATGGATTGAGGGATGGCTGGATCTGTGACTGCATTTGTCACAGATCCAGCCACAGCTCAGCTGCTGACACCCCGCTCCCCCCCCCCTTTCCTCGCACACTGTACAGAGAGGAGACGCAGGAGAGGGAGGGGGTCATTCGACGGCGCGATCACGTGGTAAACGGCCGCGATCAGCGGCAATTTACCGTGATCCGTGATGCGCCGGGTCTTCTAGACCCGGCGAGCACGGACACTTTCGCGAGCGCGTCCCAGGGGACGCGCAATCGCGGAAGTGAAGGACGACGTCCCAGGGACGTCGTCCCAAGATAACTCCACCGCGCCGTAGCAGTAAAATGCTTATGGCGCGGTGGGAAAGTGGTTAATATTGAACCCTACAGACTAAAGCCACGTACACACGATAGGTTAACCAGAGGACAACAGTCTGAAGGACCGTTTTCATCGGTCAAAACCACATCAAAAATATGGTTTTATGAGATTTGAAAATCATTGCATTCTGTTTTTATGTAGATTTTACAGTTCTGACAATTACTGTTAGCTCAGTTTTATCTTTTCCATCAAATGATGCAAAAATATAAAAACATAACTGGAAATGTGTTTTTCCCTATTAAAACAACCGCACACTATAATCCTACTGTAACGGAACTATGTATTTTGCCTGTACATCTATAATAATCATGCAGTGGGATATTATGAAGTGTGAGTGTCCTCTGTCTGTCTAGATGTGGATTAGAACTGAATCAGCCTGTCTCCTACAACTTCTCTTTAGGTATGCTAATACACCTCTCTATTCCCAAAGGTTAATTGATCTATTGTGTGTGTGAAAGACCTGTGTTTATCCTTAAGATTGTATATTGTATTCCAAATTAGCAGCCTCCTGTCAGTTGTATTGAAATAGCATGTCACTTATGTTCAGAAGAACTTGTCAGGCTTTGCGGTGCCGAAATGCTTATCTACTGATGGGATTATCTGTGATTGAAGTCTATTGAGAAAGAAATGTGGTTTCTTTTAGCCTGGTGCCAGGGTGTCTAACTTGGGGCCCCCCTGTGGAGGGAGGGGGCGGAGACTTTCCTTGAGTACTCACCAGTTTGTAACTAAGATATAAACCAAGAAAATGTCCCATTAAAGCTGAGATACTTGACCCTTCCAAACGTAGCACCGTCTCGTTCTTAGGAGGGCATGCGATGGGATATTTCTTCTGTTTCTTACAACTGGACCTGACTCTCCCTTTGGCTCTCGTGGATGAGTTTATACTGGACTTACGTGCATAGCAACTTGCCAGGGAAAAGGACGTCTCCAACGGCTGACACCCTCTCCCTACTTTGGTAGCCGTTACACCTACCTCCACCAAATGATTTGAAGGGGTGGCCCAATAATTTTTGCCAATATAGTGTGGATGAGCGAGTTTGGGATGGAGGAACTTGACTGGCCTGATGTCAACCATTGTGTGTGGGGCCCATAGGTCATTTAACCATCGGTTAAAAAAAAGCAAACTTGCTTTAAAATTGAACCGATGGATTGATAACCGATTGATCAAAAACGTTCGTTAGTATGCAAAACCATTGGTTAAAAGTCCACGCATGCTTAGAATCAAGTCGATGCATGCTTGGAAGCATTGAACTTCATTTTTTTAGCACGTCGTTGTGTTTTACGTCACCGCATTCTGACACGATCATTTTTTTTAATGATGGTGTGTAGGCAAATAAGATCATCAGTCAGCTTCATCAGTTAACCTAAGACAACTGTCCTTCAGACCGTTTTCATCGGTTTGACCGATCGTGTGCACGCGGCTTAAGGCTGGGATGCCATTAAAGTTCATGTGTGCGTAAAGGAAGGTGTCCCAATACTTTTGGCAATATAGTGTATCACTACCGTACCCTAATGTTTTTTTTACATGATTCATACTGTTTTACAGTCACTGATATCAAGCATGAAGCTTCCTTAAAGTTAATGGGTTAGTTAACCTAGTTAGCGCAGTTGCTTCTTATATCTCTTGAGACTCAAAATCAATTGAAAAAGCCTCCTGCTGCAATATGTTACTCGTTTTACATTCTTTGTGATCTACAGTATAGAAAACACCTGTCAACAAACATGAGCTGTCCTCTAAATGGCTGCAGGACGAATCTAGCTGGGAACTGAGATGCAGAAAATTACAGCATAACATTCCAAATCCAACAAAGATATAAAAATCGATGACCCTTTAATCAAATGTAATGTTACTACAACATCTTTTCAAACTATTACAAACTAGTGAGCAGTTCTTTTTTATAGCACCTATTGCCTAGCGCCTATCAGGTGTCCAATCATAGCAGAGGACGGGAGAAGACATCGAGGACTCGGAGCGTGGAGGACAGCGCCGTGACCGGTTAGTGCCAGGCGGGGAATGCACACTGGCAGCAATTTATGGGGCACAGTAGCTGCAATTGATAGGGCACAGTAGGGACAAATGATGGGCACACTGGCAGCAATTGATGGGGCACAGTGGCAGCAATTAATAGGGCACAGTAGAGGCAATTAATGGGGCACAGTAGCGGCAAAATTGATGGAGCACAGTAGCGGCAATTGATGGGCACACTGGCAGCAATTGATGGGGCACCGTGGCAGTTATCGCTGGGGGACAATAGTGCCAATAGTGCCAATTGATGGGCACACTGGCAGCAATTTATGGGGAACAGTAGGAGCAATTGATGGGCACAGTGGCAGCAATTGATGGGCACACTGGCAGAAATTGATGGGTAGAATAGCTGCATTTCATGGCACAGTGGCAGAAATTTATAAGTACAGTGGATGCGTTTGATGGCACAATGACTGCATTTGATGGGCACAGAGGCTGCGCTTGATAGGCACAGTGGCTGCATTTGCACCAGCCACCACTGGTCCCTCTGGAAATTCAGAGAACTTTACAGAACTTTAATACTGTGAGAGACTCTCTGGATTTTTCAGCTGGAAATATCTGAGAAAAAAAGACAATATATTGCGTTCTTCCTTAACTCCTTACTCTCCCATTAATACCCTTTTTATGTTTTACATTTTCATTACTTCTTTCCACTTGTCTACTCCCTCCTAAAAGAACCTCCCAACTTCTCAATTCAAAAGTCAATTTTATAATTTCACTATTATATAAAAGTAAAAATCCACAGAGACCAGGTAGGATTCGTCCCCACGAGACATGCAGGTGAGAACACGCGTCGCACAATCGATCTTATAGATCTACTTACTAAAACCCCAAATCCTGCTTTGATTCTTAGTTTAGACGCCCAAAAAGCGTTCGACCGACTTAGTTGGCCGTATATGCTTGCAATACTTAATCGTTATGGCTTCTCAGGCCCCTTTGTCCAGGCTCTTCAAGCCTTGTACTCGAAGCCCACATCACAAGTACAACTTTCCTCACATTTATCAAGTCCTTTCTCCCTTAGTAATGGCACAAGACAGGGGTGTCCCCTATCGCCTCATTCTTAGTTTGGAACCCCTGGCTGCGGTTATACGGGATTGTCCGGATATTAGAGGCGTACATCTTCGACACACGGAATATAAATTGTCCTTATTCGCAGATGACGTCCTCCTCACTCTCACTCACCCATACTCCTCCTTACCTCACCTACATACGGTACTATCAACCTTTAGTTGCCTCTCAGGTTTTAAAATTAATGCTGCTAAAACGGAAGCCTTACCCATAAACATTCCTCTATCTCTCCTGTCCTCCCTCCAAAGCACGTATACTACCATTGGTGTTCTCAGTCACTTAAATATTTAGGAGTTCAGCTCACTGCCTCTTATGATACTCTATACCGGGCCAACTTTCCTCCCCTGTTTGCGGAAATCAACCGTTTGTTGACTCACTGGACCACCCTCCCCCTATCACTGTTGGGGAGAATTAATGCTCTTAAAATGTCCATACTTCCTAAATTGTTGTACTTGTTTGAAACACTTCCGGTAGCGGTCCCTTTGACACAGCTGAAATCCCTTCAAAGGAGGAGTCTCCGCTTTGTCTGGAACAACGCCTCCCACAGGTTGGCAGGGACGGTGGTCCTGGCCCGGAGGGACAGAGGGGGGTTGGGAGGCGCAGACTTTATCGAATACTACTATGCCCCGCATTTGAGAGCGGAAATAGAAATGAATGTCACAGCCCCAGGCCACCCTTGCTATATGCTCTGGCCTTCCACTGCCCTTCATATGCCCCAATTGCGGAAAATCTGTTTAGCACCCATGCTGTTCACATTGTCTATTTGGAAACGCTGCTCTGAGCGCTTTTCCTTGTCTTCTCTGAGCCCACCACTCTTGAACATCCTATTCAACCCAGACATACCAGATAGTCTCTCCTATGATCGTATGTTGCCATGGACTCAGGCGGGACTTTTCCAATTACGACACTTTGTTAATCCAGTGACTCGACGCTTACTGACCTTTCCTGAGTTGCAAAAACAGCATCAGGTACCCCAAAAACTCTTACACTCATACCTACAGATTAGACATTTTTTCTCCTCCAGATCCCCTTCCTTGACTTTGGAGAAGCCAACTGACTTCGAGGCCCTGTGCGTTAGAGGCCCTCATGAGCCCCAAATGATCTCTACCATATATGGAATACTGCATGAGGCAGTTCCTATGGTGGTGAATGCCCACCTCTACATGAGAAAGTGGTCTCAGATCTTACAGCACGACATCTCCTTATTGGATTGGGAGAGCATATGGAAGCACACTTCCAAGATCTCTCGATGTGTGTCCCATAAGGAAACCGCATACAAAGTCCTGATGCATTGGTATAGGACCCCAGATATTTTACACGCCCGCAATCAAACAGTCTCAAAACAATGCTGGAGATGTAATAGTGCGGTAGGCACCCACTTCCACATATTTTGGGAGTGTCCCCCTGTTCACCAATTTTGGCTACAAATACAGGAGCTGTTGGAACGACTGGTTGGTATTCCTGTCTCTTTAACGCCCATGCACTGTTTGCTAGGTCTCCCCTTTCCTGGTATTTCTAAGGCCCTGCGCCAACTGGTGTCTTTTATTTTATTGGCTGCCAAAAGGGTCATCCCTAGATTGTGGCTGTCCACCTCACCACCAACAATCCCACAACTACTCACTACTGTAGCTGATATCTGCAGAATGGAGCAATTGACGGCTACAGTGGAGGGTACAGAACAGAAATTTTCTGAAACATGGTCAGCATGGGATGATTCAGTATATGGGTCTGAGGGAAATGTACCGAGTTAATATACGTTATTTATAACTCTATATGGGTAGCTATTTTTTTGGTGGTTTTACAGTGTGTTTATGTTTCCTCTAAAACCCCTGGGAGATCAGGACGGGTGACTGTTCCAAATTTATCTAGATTTACAGTGCAGAAAATAAGTATTTGAACACCCTGCTATTTTGCAAGTTCTCCCACTTGGAAATCATGGAGGGGTCTGAAATTGTTATCGTAGGTGCATGTCCACTGTGAGAGACATAATCAAAAATAAAAATTCCAGAAATCACAATGTATGATTTTTTTAACTATTTATTTGTATGATACAGCTGCAAAGAAGTATTTGAACACCTGAGAAAATCAATGTTAATATTTGGTACAGTAGCCTTTGTTTGCAATTACAGAGGTCAAACGTTTCCTGTAGTTTTTCACCAGGTTTGCACACACTGGAGGAGGGATTTTGGCCCACTCCTCCACACAGATCTTCTCTAGATCAGTCATGTTTCTGGGCTGTTGCTGAGAAACATGGAGTTTGAGCTCCCTCCAAAGATTCTCTATTGGGTTTAGGTCTGGAGACTGGCTAGGCCACGCCAGAACCTTGATATGCTTCTTACAGAGCCACTCCTTGGTTATCCTGGCTGTGTGCTTCGGGTCATTGTCATGTTGGAAGACCCAGCCTCGACCCATCTTCAAAGCTCTAACTAAGGGAAGGAGGTTGTTGCCCAAAACCTCACAATACATGGCCCCGGTCATCCTCTCCTTAATACAGTGCAGTCGACCTGTCCCATGTGCAGAAAAACCCCCCCAAAGCATGATGCTACCACCCCCATGCTTCACAGTAGGGATGGTGTTCTTGGGATGGTACTCATCATTCTTCTTCCTCCAAACACGGTTAGTGGAATTATGACCAAAAAGTTCTATTTTGGTCTCATCTGACCACATGACGTTCTCCCATGACTCCTCTGGATCATCCAAATGGTCATTGGCAAACTTAAGACGGGCCTTGACATGTGCTGGTTTAAGCAGGGGAACCTTCCGTGCCATGCATGATTTCAAACCATGACGTCTTAGTGTATTACCAACAGTAACCTTGGAAACGGTGGTCCCAGCTCTTTTCAGGTCATTGACCAGCTCCTCCCGTGTAGTCCTGGGCTGATTTCTCACCTTTCTTAGGATCATTGAGACCCCACGAGGTGAGATTTTGCATGGAGCCCCAGTCCGAGGGAGATTGACAGTCATGTTTAGCTTCTTCCATTTTCTAATGATTGCTCCAACAGTGGACCTTTTTTCACCAAGCTGCTTGGCAATTTCCCCGTAGCCCTTTCCAGCCTTGTGGAGGTGTACAATTTTGTCTCCAGTGTCTTTGGACAGCTCTTTGGTCTTGGCCATGTTAGTAGTTGGATTCTTCCTGATTGTATGGGGTGGACAGGTGTCTTTATGCAGCTAATGACCTCAAACAGGTGCATCTAATTTAGGATAATAAATGGAGTGGAGGTGGACATTTTAAAGGCAGACTAACAGGTCTTTGAGGGTCAGAATTCTAGCTGATAGACAGGTGTTCAAATACTTTTTTGCAGCTGTATCATACAAATAAATAGTTAAAAATTCATAAATTGTGATTTCTGGATTTTTTCTTTTTGATTATGTCTCTCACAGTGGACATGCACCTACGATGACAATTTCAGACCCCTCCATGATTTCCAAGTGGGAGAACTTGCAAAATAGCAGGGTGTTCAAATACTTATTTTCTGCACTGTATATCATTGTGCCTTACCTATTTCACTATGGGTTTATTATTTCTACTTTTTTTTATTTGGGATTGAATTTCTTTAGTCCACTCAGGGTACTCAGGGTTTATCCACATCACCATTTCTTTACCTGTACAAAATGTATGTGCTTAGTAGTTTGTTAAGACATTGTATACCTGCATTCCTTCAAACTGTTATTGATTCATGTGTATTCTCTTTTGTATGACTTGAAAAATGTATAAATAAACAATAAAAAAAAAAAAGAAAGTAATTTTTTTTTTTTTAATTAATACATTAATTTAATGCACTGTTCACACTAGCGCAGCTTCAAAGTCGCATGACTCGCTGACATCCCTGCATGACTTCATCACGGCTTGCATATAACTTCTTTAGCAGAAGTCAATGCAAGTCATGTTGAAGTCACCCCAAAGTAGTACAGGAACCCTTTTCTAGGTTGGAACGACTTGAGTCGCAACGATTAGAACGGTTCCATTGCTGTTAATGGGGCGCGATGTGTCATGCAAATTTGAACTCTCAAGTCCCATGACAAGTAGTGGCAGTGTGAACCGGGGCTTAGAGTGAAGCATGACACAAACTACATTTATACGTGACCATAACAATTTTACAATGCAAAACAAAGGTATGTATTTATTTTTTAGTGCAATCCATTACTAAAAACTAGACTCCTTGACAATAATCCATTTTTAGATGTTCCTACCCAAACCTCACTTTGTTTCACAGAAAATCACATGCTCAGATGGTATAAAATACTGTAGGGTACATACAAAGCTCTAGTTCAAATCAGTCTTAGCTGTGAAAAAGGAACAGTTATTGCGCACACATTAATTCTTTATTTGGATTTTTCACTTAATATATTTTTGCCTATTTGTACATAGATTGCAAACATAGTCAGCAATATGTAAATACAGAATAATGAAAAGGACATTGTTTTAGCTGAGAGGACAAAGAATGCTTTTGCAAAGACTGCACAAAAGAAAACAATGACAATCTTGGGTTCTAATAAGGAGCATAATTATAATGAAATTACTTTTAAACATATGTTCACACATTTCTGAGTTAACTGTTTTTGCTTTAGGGAACCCTCAATTTTATTAGGAGCTTAATTTCCAGTTTTACTGTATTAACACTTGGCATATACAGAAAACAGAATTACATTACATACATGAACCTTGAACCCACAGTACAGATAGAAGCAGCAATACACCCAAAACTGATGTTTCAGTTCTATGTAAGGCCCGGTTCACACTGCTGCGAATTCTATTGCGAATTTGAGCCGTTGCTATTTCTCAAATTCGCAAGTCATTAAAATAACATTGTTTTCCATTAGTGCCGTTTACATCAATGCATTGCGAATATAAGCTGCGGAAAAAAAGGGCGAGTGAGAGTTTGATCCGTGTGCGTTGCGAATTTAGCTCTATAGACTGGCGTTCTCTGAAATCGTGGCTGCGAATTGCGGCAAAATCGCAGCAAATTCGCGGCAAAACGCAGCCACAAAATTGCGGTAAAATCGCAATTTTACCGCGATTTTGAATTTGCAGCAGTGTGAACCTAGCCTTAATGCAGAACAGCCAAATCAACAGCAGACCCCATCTCTGTTGGGGGCTTGACATGGCCCACTGTGGTCATTACTGCTTAATTTCCACCTCAGTGTTGCATTCTACATTTGGTTCACGTGTTCTCCAACTGAAGCATAAGAAGTGGGAGTATATTACAACCAGTTACCCTATCAAGAATAGCTCATAGCTTGAGCCTAACTCAAGACCAAGGAATATAAGAGGCTAGCATGATTTGGTCCACCAATGTGTAACTATATTTTGAATGCCAATTCTGTGTGCACTTACTATTTCAAAATCCTGTGGCAGCTAGCTAACACAGATTGTAGTAAAGTACCATTGGAATAAATCAGAAACTAGCACAATGACCTCTTACTGGCTTTTTGGTAAACAAGCTTTATTACTTAAAATGTAAAACCACTCCACTTGAGCACAGATACCAGACTCAAGTATGGCCTCTAAAGCCTAGTACATGGACAGTCGAGTCAGTATTGAGAAAGTGTTGCAACTGTACAGTATATGCCTATGTTGACTGCTTTACCGACGGAGCTTCTGATATCTGAAAAACCCAGCCACTGATCAATAACTGACAATAAGTTAATGGGATATTTGCAACTGCAGTTGATATATGAGGTTTGGATTCCGATTTTTATGGGAAAGTGTGTACAGCATCTTTTCTCAAGGGCCAAAATTTGGAGACAATAATAACAATTCATTACATAGCCACCTAAAAGTGCAAAGTGCACATGAAATTGCACTGAAAGTGCACTTGGAAGTGCAGTCGCTGTAGATCCGAGGGGGACATGCAAGGAGAATAAAAATCAGCATTTTAGCTTGCACATGATTGGATGATAAAATCAGCAGAGCTCAACGGCGGATCCAGGGGGGGGGCAACAGGGCAATTGCCCCCCCCCCCCGAGGCAATCATGTCACATTGGCTTTTTTTTTTACCATTTTTTTTAAAACTGCTTTGCGGTGCCTGCAGCCAGGCCCGGACTGGCCCTAGGGCAAACCTAGCAAATGCCTGTGGGCCGCGGGACGGCTACGGGCCGCGAACGGCCCGCTGGCCGGTTGCGGCCCGCTAACGGCCCTCGGCGGCCAGCGGGCCGTATGTCACGTCTCCCCAGGGGTGTACACCACCAACACAGCGCCAGATAGAGAGAGATCAGCTGGGGTATCATAGCCAGCTCTGACACTTCTCCCCTCCCCTTGCTGCCCCCACGGCCAGTTAGAGGAGAGGAGCTGCTTCTACTCCTCCCCCTCCTCTCTTCTTCTCCTCCCGTGTCTGCCCCGCCCACTCTCCCGACGGACACTGTTCTGCTGCCTAAGGGATGTGGGCGGGAAGATTTAAGCCCAGCAATCAGAAAGAAAAGATGGAGTCTGATATCCATCCATCCAGTCAGTCCCTCCTGCCTCTGAGTGAGTACTGAGAGTATTGTACACTGATGTATGGGGTGCCCTTCATGACCTTCTCTCTCGCTCTCTCTTCACCTTTCTTTCTTTCTTTCTCTCTCTCTCTTTTTTCTCTTTTCGTTTGCACCCCCACCCCCCACCAGCTGCCACTGTAGATGGATAGATAATAATCTATCTAGCTCTCTATCTACAGTGGCGGCTGGTGCTCAAAATTTTTGGTGGGCGCAAATGAAAAAAAAAAAAATTGCAGCCTCACTGTGCCCATCAAACGCAGCCACTGGGCCCATCAATTGTTACCACTGTGCAATGCCATCAAACGCAGCCACTGTGCCATCAATTGTCACCACTGTGCCATGCCATCAAACACAGCCACTGTGCCATCAATTGTCACCACTGTGCCATGCCATCAAACACAGCCACTGTGCCATGCCATCAAACACAACCACTGTGCCATCAATTGTCACCTCTGTGCCATGCCATCAAACACAGCCACTGTGCCATCAATTGTCACCACTGTACCATGCCATCAAACGCAGCCACTGTGCCATCAATTGTCACCACTGTGCCATGCCATCAAACACAGCCACTGTGCCATGCCATCAAACACTGCCACTGTGCCATCAAGTGTCACCACTGTGCCATGCCATCAAACGCAGCCACTGTGCCCTTCAATTGTCGCCACTGTGCCAATTGATGCCCCTGTGCCCTTTAATTGTTGCCACTGTGCCCATCGTCGCCACTGTGCCCATCGTCGCCACTGTGCCCATCGTCGCCACTGTGCCCATTGTCGCGGCTGAGCCAGAGGGGGCGGCACTCCGGCGCCCTCTATAGACGCACCGCCACTGTCTATCTATATCTATCTATCTATCTATCTATCTATTTATCTTTATCTATCTTCCTTCCTTCTCTTCTTTCTTTCTATCTTTCTTTATCTACCTTCTTTCCTTCCCTTCTTTATCTATCTATCTATCTATCTATCTATCTATCTATCTATCTATCTATCTATCTTCCCTTCTTTCTTTATCTATATTTCTTTCTTTATCTTTCTTCCTTTCCTCCTTGCTTTCTATCTTTATCTATCTTTCTTGTTAATCTATCTATATTTCTTTCTTTATCTTTCTTCCTTCCCTTCTTGCTTTCTATCTTTATCTATCTTTCTTGTTAATCTATCTATATTTCTTTCTTTGTCTTTCTTCCTTCCCTTCTTGCTTTCTATCTTTATCTATCTTTCTTGTTAATCTATCTATATTTCTTTCTTTATCTTTCTTCCTTCCGTTCTTGCTTTCTATCTTTATCTATATTTCTTGTTAATCTATCTATATTTCTTTCTTTATCTTTCTTCCTTCCCTTCTTGCTTTCTATCTTTATCTATCTTTCTTGTTAATCTGTCTGTCTTGTTAATCTGTCTGTCTTGTTAATCTGTCTGTCTTGTTAATCTGTCTGTCTTTCTTGTTAATCTGTCTGTCTGTCTGTCTGTCTTTCTTGTTACTCTGTCTGTCTATCTTTCTTGTTAGTCTGTCTGTCTGTCTATCTTTCTTGTTAGTCTGTCTGTCTGTCTATCTATCTTCCTTCCTTCCCTTCTTTCTTTTTATCTTTATCCATCTTTCTTCCCCCCCCCACCTGGGCTGCTCAGTCTAAAATGCCCAGGCCTATTTTTTGTCCCAGTCCGGGCCTGCTTGCAGCTGCCGCTGCCGAGTCTCTCACTCTCTCTCTCTCATCACCAGGGCCGGTAGGCTGCCTGTCCTGAGGCTGCTTTGAGCTGTAGCTGACTGCAGCGCTTCCCTCTCTCCTGCGTGTATAACATTGGGCATCTCTGGCTGTGTGTGAGAGCTGGATCTGTGTTCGGCTGTGCTGCCTGTGCTAGACCTGCTCGTGTGATAGTAGATGGAGATGGAACACTGATTGAATCAGTGTTTTGTCTATCACACAAGCCCGTCTAGGGGGACCTTGCTAGAGCACACTGCCCTGCCGAACACAGACCTACAGCTCCTGTTTGTTCCATGACACACGTCGGGAGAGGAGATACCTGCTGTGTGTGATCGAGGTAATACCATGGTGAGTGCCATGCACAGTGTGGCTGCATTAATAGACAAAAGTGGGGCTGCATTAATAGACAAAAGTGGGGCTGCATTTATATACAAAAGTGGGACTGGATTTATAGACAAAAGTGGGACTGGATTTATAGACAAAAGTGGGACTGGATTCATAGACAAAAGTGGGACTGGATTCATAGACAAAAGTGGGACTGGATTTATATACAAAGGTGGGACTGCATTCATATACAAAGGTGGTACTGCATTCATATACAAAGGTGGGACTGCATTCATATACAAAGGTGGGGCTGCATTAATATACAAAAGTGGTAGTGCATTAATAAACAAATGTGGGACTGCATTAATATACAAAAGTGGGACTGAATTTTTATACAAAAGTGGGGCTACGTTCATATGCACAGTGAGGCTGCAGTGATGGGCACTGATGAGGCTGCATTGATCTCTTTTACCATGTCTTCAGTCTCTAAACATCCCTTGTACCATGCCTGCAGTCTCTGACCATCCCTTGTACCACGTCTGCAGTCTCTGACCATCTCTTGTACCATGTCTGCAGTCTGACCATCTCTTGTACCATGTCTGCAGTCTCTGACCATCTCTTGCACCATATCTGCATTCTCTGACCATCTATTGTACCATGTCTGCATTCTCTGACCATCTCTTGTACTATATCTGCAGTCTCTGACCATCTCTTGTACCATGTCTGCATTCTCTGACCATCTCTTGTACCATGTCTGCATTCTCTGACCTTCTCTTGTACCATGTCTGCATTCTCTGACCTTCTCTTGTACCATGTCTGCATTCTCTGACCTTCTCTTGTACTATGTCTGCAGTCTCTGACCATCGCTTGTACCATGTCTGCAGTCCCCGACAATCGTCTAGAAACTATGGGATAGATTTATGGCATTTATATTTAAATCATTTTCAATAGTAATGGCGGCAATCATTGATTTTTTAGCGGTACTGCAACATTGCAGCGGACACATCGGACACCTAATTGAGTTCTGTAAGCAACACCTTATTTTCTAGCAGTGCCCCTCCCGAGACTAGACTCTGGATCCGCCCTTGGCAGAGCTTCCCCTCATTTCTTATCTTACCCTCCGATTTTCAGCGACTGCACTTCCAAGTACACTTTCAGTGCAATTTCATGTGCACTTTGCACTTTTAGTTTGCACTTGCAGTGCAAAGGGGATTTGCCTTTCAAAATAACCACCATTGTTACTTTGCCCATGCAGAGTAACCATACAGTGTCTTTGCAAAGCACACCCACTAACCCCTTTATACTCACCTTGCCTGCACACCCTCACTAGCATTTCCTGGCTGTGGGTGCATGTAGCCTGCTTCTCTATGACAGTGATTGGGTCAGCAGTTAATCACTATACAAGCGCTGTCACATGACTGAAGGAGTGACATTACCGCTCTCCTACATCGCCTATGAGGAAGGAGCAGAGAGGTAGTGCAGACAATGTCAGGATAAGAATGGTCAGTTTGGGGGACACCGTCACTTTGCCCTACATGGTCAGGGTGACAGAGAATCTCGTTAATATGAATGCTATCTTCCCACTGTGACATAACATACTATTGAACCACATGGATATTGTGATGGACTACTATTGGAAATGTGTGTAATAAATACATAAAATAAATATTTCTCACTACAATAAATAATGTGGCCCCAAAATACAGTAAAAATATAACAACTATGCAAAAAAAAAAAAATTTGAGAGGATAAATATAAAAAAAATGGGATCCCCAGTTTTTCCTGAGCACGGGCTTCCTAGGCCTTCCACATGCACCTTAGGAAAACTATGGCCCAGATTCACATAGCACTTACGCCGACGTATCTCGATATACGCCGCGTAAGTGTAAATATGCGCCATCGTATCTATGTGCCGTACCATAAAACTAAGATACGCCAAAAAACTGACTTCATTCGACCGACGTAACTTGCCTACGCCGGCGTATAGTGGGCGCATAGTTACGCTGGACGCATTTGGTACTCCCATTGATTTGTGATGCAAATATGCAAATGAGGGAGATATGCCGATTCATGAACGAACTTGCGCCCGGCGCATGTTTTAAGCGATTTGCGTAAGGGTTACGTCCGGCGTAAAGTTATTCCTCATATAGGAGGCGCAACTCATGCAAAGGTATCGACCAGGGAACAGCTGTCGTATTTTACGTTGTTTACGTAGTACTACGTGAATAGGGCTGGGCGTAGGTTACGTTCATGTCGTAGGCAGTGATTCGACGTATCTTAGGCAGTCATTTTGACGTGGTTGTACGCATGCGCACAGGGATACGTCCAAGTTATGACGCATGTGCCGTTCGTTTTAACTACTTGGATGACGCTCAGCCCATCATTTGCATGGGGTCACGCTTCATTACCATGCATCACGCCCACTTCCAGCCCACTTCCACCTACTTTGACTTACATCGGCTTACGCTGACGAATATACGCTACGCCCGCACAACATTGGGCGCATTTTCTTTGTGAATTTCATACTTGACTCTCAACGTTGCGCCGGCGTAGCGTAAAGAAGATATGCTACGGCGGCATGAAGATGCGCCGATGGCTGTGAATCCGGCCCATAGGCTTCAAGTTCCTTCCCTAATAAGTCCACCTCTAGATTGGCAAGACAGATTAGTAGGAGGGAGCTTGAAGACATAATTTCTTCAGCTGTTGGAATATTCTTCCAGTGTAGGGGTAATCCTCCTATCATTACGATGGCCAGTCGTAATGGCCATTGGCCAAAGGGAATGCGCGTGAGGCTCAATCCTTAAAACTTTGCTAGCAAACGTGACCTGGGCTCTGCAGTACACACAAAAGGGTAACCTCTGCTTATGCATTTTCCATCATATGCTTGATTTGAATTGCCCAAGTTTGTGATAGATGCACTTTATTGAAGTACTTCGTTCTATGGTAAATATAAAACAAAAAGATGCCCCCTAAGGGAGAAAAACACTGCGCTAACGTGAATAAATGAAAATGTGTTAAGTAAATTAATATAAAAGAAAAGCTGCCAGTACCAATTACTTGAACCAAAGTAATCCACAGAATTGCAAAAAATTAAAGGTACAGCGCTAAAATCAATATAACATAGATACTAATACATAAATGAATATAGGATATCTGATGAATATAGTGACAAAAGAAGTGATGTGATTATAGAAAATAATAATCAGATGTGATCCAATAAGTAAAGTCCATATTCAGTGAAGCTAGACAAAAAAACTTCTTCCACCAAAGAACACCCAGTGAGTAAGGTTGGCTCCTTACCACAAAGATTGACCGTATGTACACCGGTCAGATGAACCTAGGGATAATTAAAGTCTTCCCAGACAGACTTCTCCAGAGCAACAGACAGAACAGGTGATGGTTCCACGTCGTTGTTGAATAAAATACAGGGATGTTTTCAAAGGCTCCCGACCACACCGATCCCCGGGGCTTCTCCTCCTGATCACCCGCACCAGGCACACTAACCAGACTTTAATTATCCCTAGGTTCATCTGACCGGTGTACATACGGTCAATCTTTGTGGTAAGGAGCCAACCTTACTCACTGGGTGTTCTTTGGTGGAAGAAGTTTTTTTGTCTAGCTTCACTGAATATGGACTTTACTTATTGGATCACATCTGATTATTATTTTCTATAATCACATCACTTCTTTTGTCACTATATTCATCAGATATCCTATATTCATTTATGGTAAATATAAATCTGTGTCATTTATGTTCGCCTAAATTTGCTATGTAAGCAGCTAAAAATTATTTCTATTAAGCAGCTATGTATTTAATCAACATACCCGTCAAATTCTTGAAGTTCACATTCTTTAAGCAATGTAAGAGCATGTCCTGTATATTTAGTTTCTACAGGGGGGGAAAAAAAAAACACAATTGAAATGTCTTAAGATACTATAGTTAATTTAGTAAACTTTTTACTGGCATTTTGCATACTAAAAATATACCTAATAAACTATAAAGTGTTCTATGAACTCCAAAGAGAACATAGCACTGTCTGAAAGAAACAATATAAAGTGAAATGCCAGCTTTGCTGAAAATAGACTTTCTCCAGGTCAACTAAATACATTGCAAAGATTTGTTAGCGTCTATTGCAGATCCTTACCTCTCTCTGCTCTGTTCATTTAAAAACAACCCTGTCTGGATTAAAAATAAAAATCTAAAGAAACTTTACCCTTCTGGCAATTCCTGTCTCCAGCATTGCAACCTCCATTAGCATCTTCAGCGTTTAACATTTCTGGGAAGCCCATGTCCCCTGATATAAACTGTGGTTCCATCCCCCAACTTCTATGTGTTTTAAGGGCAAAGCAGTTTGTGCCATTTTTACAGTTATTAGGTAACATGAAGTATGTGCTATTCTACAGGATGTTAAAGCGGAGTTCCACCCTAAAAATTAAGGCCCAGATTCAGAAAGCAATTACGCCTGTCTAACTGGTGTTAGACAGGAGTAATTTCAAATTTTGCGCGCCGTATCACTAGTTTGAATCCTCAAACCATGATACGGCGGCTTCGGGCTTCGATCCGAGAGGCTTACGTCTTCGTAAGCCTTCGGATCTACGCTGCATTATTTTTGCGGCCGCTGGGAGGAGTTCGCGTCGTTTTGATGCGTCGGGATATGCAAATGTGTTTTTACGGCGATCCACGAAGATACGAGTGGTCTTCGCAATCGCTTTCGTCTATTTTTTTTACGTACTGTTAGACCAGCTTTTTGCTGGTCTAACGGTACATAGCCCATGTTAAGTATGGCCGTCGTTCACGCGTCAAATTTTTTTTTTTTTTACGTAACTAGTTCGGGACTAGGATTGTCCGTAAACGACGCTACTCAAACAACGAATGACGTAACGACGTGTTTTCGCGCAATGCACGGCGGGAAATTTGCGAACGGAGCATGCGCAGTTCAATCGCCGCGGGAACGCGCCTATTTTAAATGCTTCACGCCCCCTACTCGTCTAGATGGATTGCGACGGGAGAAATACACTACGCCGCCGTCGTTTACTGGACAAAATCTACCTGGATTCCACGTAGAGCCAGGTAAAAAACGGCAGCGTAGTGTATTTCTGATACTCTACGATAGTCTAATTCTATCTGAATCTGGGCCTAACTTTCTATTAACAGCTTGCCTTTAATGTTAAAAAAAAAAGAAATGTCCTCACTTCTATCTGGCTGTTACTAGGCAGATCTCGTAATCTGCCTCGTTCCTGTTCCTAGGTCGTTCACCTTCCTGTCCTAAGACCCCATTGCCTCCTGGGAAATGATGACACTCATTTTCCAGGAGTCTTTGGGCATTACTGTGCCTAAAAATTGCCCAGCATGCACCTCTCCCTGAAAACCAGGAAGAAAAATAAACTGGGCTTCACATGCCCACACATATGATGGATACGGTCACAACATGAGCTGGAGGATAAAAGGCAAGTGTTTGCAATGATTTCTGGAATGATTGGGAAGCTATTAATATGTTTTAGGGACTATTTAATGTGATTCATTTTAGCTTGCAAAAAAAAATAAAAAATGATGCCCGGAACACCGCTTTAAAGGGAACCTCTACAGATAGAAATATTAGAGCAGCCATTTCTGAGTAGTTACTGAAGGTGTGTTTGTGAAGATGTGTGCTGCCATTGCTTTATTACTAAACAAGCTAGTTCTTTGGCTTAATTGCTGATCTTCTAGCTTTAATTAATGGATTCAATGGAACAAAATGATTGCCAGGCAAGCAGCCTTTTCAAAAGTGTCCAGCAAAGTCAGCTTTCAGAGATTGCCTCTGAGCAGGGTTGCCAACCGCCAGTAATTTTACTGACTGTAAAAATCTGTGACTTTTTTTACAACTGCCAGTAAATATCAGGGGCTGATTATTTCATGCTGTGTTGACTTTTTGTGTAAATCAAGCAAATTACTTTGTTATAGGTATTGTCAGTGTTTCCATATTCTGTTTATACTGTTCAAATATTCACTGTGTTAGTTTTCAATAGGAGTTCTGTAATTTCTCATTTGTCAGTAAAAAATACTGCGGGAGGTTGGCAACCCTGCCTCTGAGCATATATAATTCAACAAAAATGGTTTTATTTTTTCCTTCCTTCCTATAACTTAGTGCCCTCAGCTCATTAATGTAATTGGTATAAGTTATGCTGAGATAGACAGATTACAGGCTAACCTAAACAGCCCACATGCACCCCACCTGGTGACTCACTATGACATTTGGCTCAGAACTGGCACATACAGCAGTACCCTTTGGAGGTCAAAGCTCTTGTACATTCAGGAGTTCTTGTTATAGCACACAACAATTTGGCAACATATGCAACCTGCCTGAATCTACCTTTGCCTCTGTAGGGCCGCGTACACGACCAAATAAATCCGATCAAATCGGTCTGACAGACCGATTTGATCGGATTTGTCTGCTGGGGTGTATTGGTTTGATCGTGTACACACGATCAAACCAAAATCCCCCAGCAGACAGCGCGGTGACGTGGCGGTGACGTTGACGCCGCCATGTCACCTTCACCAGGAAGTAAAACACTTCTGCGCATGCGTCAAATCCATTCGACGCATACGCGGGCAGATATGTCTGCTGGTTAGCGTACTAACCAGCAGACATGTCGGACAGACGGGTTCCCAGCAGACAGATTTTAAAGCAAAATTTGGAAAATGTCATAAAAAAATAAAAGTAATGACACCGACAATTCTGCAACTGAGCAAATTTCAGTGATTTTGAGTTGATTACATTTTTTGAATAATTTTTTATTATAATTATATTATTATTTGTTTTAATTATTTATAATTATTTATTATATTATAATTTATTATTATTTTTTTAAATCATACCCGGGATGCCTACTAGACTCTTGTTTGGTCAGATTTAAGTGAATTATTCCTAAGAATTACAGGCCTACAGTATAAAACACCAAATTTACAAATAATTGTACCGCTTTCAGCACCTAAAATCTGAAATAATCATACCGCCAGGGAGGTTAACACCCAAGCAATTAGTCCTTTACCTGGAACAAACAAGCAGGACTGTTCACACTTTATGTTTTAGCTGGAGCTGTCAAAATCTCTAAACTCAAGCACTGGCCATCTTCAAACACGGTAAAACCTTCGATTGTGAGCATAATTTGTTCCAGAAACATGTTTGTAGTCCAAAGCACTTGTATATCAAAGCGAATTTCCCCATAAGAAATAATGGAAACTCAAATGATTTGTTCCACAACCATTCATTTATAGGTCCTTCAGTTTATAGTCCATATAACAAGATTATAGCAATGTGATAAGTTGTGTATCCATAAAATGTCCATCCACAAATGGAAGCCTCTACAAGGGGATTAGAGGCAAAATCCAGCAGGAGCTACAGAGTATAAAAGAGAAGAGAGGCTCCTCTCCGTGTAGCAATATGTTGCTAAATGTTGTACCTTAATTAAATGTAACCATATGTAACATGTAACAAAAAAAAAAAAATGTAACCATATTGCTACACTTATGCCGTGTACACATGATCTGAAATTCCGACAAGAAAAGTCTGATGTGAGATTTTGGATGAAAATTCCGACCGTGTGTATGCATCTGACTTTTGCTGTCAGAATTTCTGCCAACAAAAGATTGAGAGCAGGTTCTCTATTTTCCAACGGAAAAAATTCCTATCGGAAATTCCGATCGCCCGTATGAAATTTTCGATGCATAAAAAAACATGCATGCTCAGAATCAAGCAGAAGAGCCGAACTGCATATTGAACTTAATTGATCTCGGCTCGTAGTACGTCTTGTATTTCACTGCGTTCTTGATGGTCGGAATTTCAGACAACTTTTGTGTGACCGTGTGTATGCAATACAAGTTTGAGCCAACATTGGTTTTCTTGTCGGAATTTCCGATCGTGTGTACGCGGCATTAGAGGCACCTCTCTTCTCTTTTATATATCAAGACATCGCTTGTATATCAAGACAAAATGTATTTAAAATGTTGCTTGTCTTTCAAAATGCTCTCAAACCAAATTACTCTCAAACCAAGGTTTTACTGTACTAGTAACAGGACAGCTGCTGATAAGCAATGCAATACTCGCCCATGATATTAAATCTTCCTGTGAACTGCCACTCCTGCATCATACTAAATGACCACACACTTTACATCTAATGGCCCATACACACGATCCGAATATCGGACGAAAATGATCGTCCGATGATGGATCGTACGATTTTCGGATCGTGTGTACACTACTTTCGAGAGCCGATCACGACCGTTCATCCGATATTTTTAGATCGGACATGCGCGAAAATTTTCCTCGTACGATGTCTGATCGTACGATTTTCGTTTAGTCAGTACAGCCGTCGTCCGACAATACAATACAAATACATTACAACACGTGACATCACTTCCGATCTTTTTTTTTTGTCGTACGAGAATTTTCGTGAGTTTAATAACCTATTTTACTTTACTTGCGATTATTAAGCGAAAAAAGTCGTACGATCCATCGGCCGATATTCGGACTGTGTGTATGGGCCATAAGACATGTTTAACCTAAGACAGGTTAAAGACGAGTGGTCACAGGTATAACAAAGATGCACATTCCTTGTTGTGCAATTGGCCGTCATTGAATGGCAAAAAGACACCAGTAAGGGTATATACAACAAATGTTTGTTTTTTGTTTTTTGCAGAAAGGGGTGGACCATTTGATAAAATCATAACAAAATATGTTATGTGACCATTTTGGATACCAATTAGGCTTATCAGAGTTCTTTAAATTTACAAAATATAGTTAAAGAGATTCAGAATCCAATGCAATTAAAATATGCATAATAATTTTAACTGTTCTTTGAAAAAAGAGCAAATATACTCAGGAGATAACTGCAACAAAAAGCCAAATACCAGTAGCTGCTCAGCAAATCTCAAAGAGAAGGGTGGCACAGCCACATACCAGAATATGTACCCTCTAGAGGAAATGAATCTGTCACTCTACATTGTCATCTTGGCCTCTTGCGATGCCCTGTGCAGCGCATGAAATGCCAGAGCAAAACTGATAAGCTGAGCTGCAGATGGCAGAGAGCAGAGCAGCCACGTTTAGCATTTTCTAGGGCGGCAATGCCAGAAGAGACTGCACAGCTGTAACCAACCATCAAAGATTCTTTTTGACTGACATGACACTTACAGATGGATGTTTTGTGTAAGAATGTACATCGTTATATGCAAGATTACATAAATCTTTCATGCTTGTCTGTTCTTGGTTATGGTCTGGTATAAGAATGAGTTGTAGGGCTTTTTCGTATTCTAGACAAGATAATATGGCATTGCCTATTGCTTACATGAAATATTATATGCAGTAAATACTCAATAGCTTAGTAACAGATTTTGGCATTGAATACATTTAATAACGTAGTTAGGCCAAGTATGTTTACTCTCCCTAAATAGAAAGATGAGTTCACGGTGTGTGCTTGAGTTTAAATAATAGGAGTAAATTGTAGGTAAAAATAAAATTAACGTATATCTTTTTTTTATTTTATTTATTTTTTTGTCTTGAATAGAGTAAAGGAGGGTTAAAACTCCATGTCAGGTTCTTATTGTTGTCTGTGTCTCTGTCATCTCAGTCTTTGTGTGTCCTAGTAACTATTGTCACCAAGATGGAAAAAGAGAGAAAATCCAAAATGTATTAGCTACCAGAGAGGGGAAATCTTCTAATGGGGACATTTGTCCCTGTAACGATTGTCTAAGAGGTGATTTCCCATATTTATTTACTCTCTCTTGTGTCAACAAAATGTTTCCAAATGAGAAAAAAAATGAGTTAAAAAAACGTAGGCCCCTTTCAGATGTACGGATCCTGTGAGGATCTGTACCTTTTTTATCTGCTTGCTCAGCGGGGATCGCTCCGTTGATCCCCACTGAGCCGGCAGATGACAGGGCGGTCCCCACACACTGTGCAGGGACTGCCCTGTCAGATCTCTGCTCTCCTCTATGGGGGGATTGGATGAACACAGACCGTCTGTCCGTGTTCACCTGATCAGATCCGCAGATGGATGGAAAAATAGGATTTTCCTCCGTCTTCAGAATCGGAGCATAGCGGACTCTGATGAGTTCGGGTGTCAGTGGATGTTCAGTCGCTGATACCCACTATCCCATAGGGATACATGTATGTCCTTTTTCATCCGTAAACGAATGGATGGAAAAACTGACATACGGTCCGCTAGTGTGAAAGGGCCCTTAAAGGTGAGATCCACCCAAAAGGGGAAGCTCCACTTGTCCACACCCTCCACTGCCACATTTGGCACTTTTTGGGTGGGTGCAGGTACCTGGTTTTGACAGGTACTTGCTCCCACTTCCAGGTAAGACCGCCGATCTGCTAAATTTGCTCCTACCCCTGCTGCCTTCTGGGACACACACAGGTCACGGAAGACAGCGAGACCATTCAAAAAGGGCAGCACAATGCATGCAGAGTAGGAAACTGGCTGTGAAGCCTGAAGGCTATACAGCATCTATAGAAACCTTTCTGTTTAGACAGGTTTTTTCCATTATTAAAGAAAATAACCTTTAGTCAAAACAGAAAAAGAGAGATAATCTGGCGCCAGTGGCGGAATTATAGGGGTGCTTAGGTCGCCATGGTGACCGGGCCCCTTGCTGGAGGGGGCCCCGAGGGCCCCCCTGTATAAAGTGCTTCGATAGAAGGAGCACAGACAAGTTCCCCGATCCCAAGCCGAACTGTAATCGGCACTGTGCGGGGGGCTCGTCACAGTCATTACAAACTAATTGCACAGTGTGTGCTCTTTGTCTCCCCCTACAGTGCAGTACCCGGCAGGAAGAGCTGCTAAGGTAAAAGACTGCCATTTTTTATCTACTGTGTGTGTGTTTGCATGTATGTGAGTGTGCATGCCATGTATGTATGAATGTGCACTGTGCATGTGAATATGTATGTATGCATGTGAGTGTGCATGTATTGAGACTCAGACTGCAGTGGTTGCTATAGTATACTGAAGTAAAAGTATACAGAGCAAACTTTGTCTGCAGGCATTAAAGATACAGCCACAGCAGCTGTGATCATCATTATCATGCTGATGATCACACTGTACAGCCTATATACAGTACAGTCACATGAAGTACAGTGTAATTATCAGCATGATAATGATGATCACATGTGCTGTGGCTGTATGTTTCATGGCTGTAGACAGTGTTTGCACTGTATACTTTTACTCACACCCTGGACTCTGCGCGTAGCACACCCTGGACTCTGCGCGTAGCACACCCTGGACTCTGCGCGTAGCACACCCTGGACTCTGCGCGTAGCACACCCCGGACTCTGCGCGTAGCACACCCCGGACTCTGCGCGTAGCACACCCCGGACTCTGCGCGTAGCACACCCCAGACTCTGCGCGTAGCACACCCCGGACTCTGCGCGTAGCACACCCCGGACTCTGCGCGTAGCACACCCCGGACTCTGCGCGTAGCACACCCCGGACTCTGCGCGTAGCACACCCCGGACTCTGCGCGTAGCACACCCCGGACTCTGCGCGTAGCACACCCCGGACACCCCGGACTCTGCGCGTAGCACACCCCGGACTCTGCGCGTAGCACACCCCGGACTCTGCGCGTAGCACACCCCGGACTCTGCGCGTAGCACACCCCGGACTCTGCGCGTAGCACACCCCGGACTCTGCACGTAGCACACCCCGGACTCTGCACGTAGCACACCCCGGACTCTGTACGTAGCACACCCCGGACTCTGTACGTAGCACACCCTGCACTATGTACGAAGCACACCCTAGACTCTGTACATAGCACACCTTGAACTCTGCACGTAACACACCTTTAACCAATGGCGGATTTATCAGGGTCGCAGCAGTCGCCGGTGCGACTGGGCCCTGTAATTCCGCCAAGTCTGCCCGTTTGAGGTGCCCGACTTCCGCCTGCCAGTGTGAGGGGTCCACCTGACTGTCATGCCACTGTGGAGGGGGTGCCCTTCATGATTTCTTGCACCGGGGCCTTGAAGTCTCTAGTTACGCCACTGTCTGGCGCACAATGTTAATGAAGTAGTAGATACAGTCTCTATATCCAATGTGACAAATGATGGGGGTCAGTGGCTACTGCTGAAAAGAACCAAAGCGCCTTCTGAGTGTAGCATCTGTTGTAGTGTTTATTGTAGTGTGTGTAGTGTTTATTCCAAGAACAGCAGATGGGCAACTTACGGGATGAAAAAAAAAAAACACTTATCACAGGTAGGTAGACAACGCTGCAGCTGGCCAGTCAGATCGCGCTAAATTCCACACTAATATGGAGCAATCTTGGTGCTGGCGGCTCGGGAGAGTGGGGATGGCATCAGCACAGGAAGCTGAAGGTGGTGGGCATGGCACATTTGGAGCATGCATGTTCCATTATCAGGCCTGAGCGTTTTCTATCCTTTTATCTTGTAAGTTGCCAATCTGCCAAAAGTGGAACTTTCGCGTTAAGCACTCCTCGCCCCCTTACATGCCACATTTGGCATATTTTTTTTTTTGGGGGGGGGGGGTGGAGGCTTTGTTAGGAGTGGGACTTCCTGTCCCACTTCCTCCCTCCGCCCAGGGGCCGCCTAGACGACTTCTCCTCTCGCCTTAGGCGGCCCCTCCCTCTAGGCGATCTCCCAGGAGATCGCCTGTCCACTCTGGGAGTGCAGCGCGACTCGTGCATGCGCCATGCCCGGCCATGAAGCCAGAAGCTGTCACGGCCGGGTGCCCAGAGTGGCAATGGAGGCGCCGGTGGAGAGGAGGGGGAGAGGAGCGACGCTCCCTTCGGCCGCATTGCTGGACCATGGAACAGGTAAGTGTCTGTTTATTAAAAGTCAGCAGCTCCACTTTTTGTAGCTGCTGACTTTTAATAAACATAAAAAGCCTGGAACTCCGCTTTAAATGTTACATAGAAGGTGCTCCTTTTTCTCCTTTAAAATAACCATTACGCCTCATTCACACTTACCTGTGAGGCCGGCCCACGGGACACTCAGTGGGGTTTCCAAATAGCTGCAGGCAGGAAACCCTGTTCAGAAATGGATGTCTGATTACACGTGATCGGCTGTGTCAGCTTCCCACTGCTTTGAATTGGGCTTCCCGCTCACAGCTAGGAAAGTCCGCAGAGTGCCCCACAGGCAATCACAGATGGCACCACATGAAAAGTGTGTATGAAAGTGAGATGCAAGTGAAGTGCAATATGTACACGCTACTGTATGTGAATATGTGCTTGGTTCACCAGCTAGCACACACTATCTGTATGGAGTTTGCATGTTGTCCCGTCTACGTATATGGGATTTTTCCCACACTCCAAAGACATGCCGGTAGATTAATTAGCTAGTGTCCGAATTGTGTGTGTATATGTATGTAAGTGAGCTAGGGACCTTAGAGCTCCTTTAGGACTGGGACTGATGAGAATGAACAGTATGTAAAGCACTGCGTAAACTGTCAGTGCTATACAAACGCCTGTAATAAATAATAAATAATGCTGTGCTTCACAAATGTATAACAGCTGCAAACCCTTACTAATATTGGCACTCATGTGTGAGCTGTGGGGCAGCAGATCGTGCCATTTAATCCAACATCATAAGATACTTTGATTTAACAAATACAAATAGTTGGCAAAGAGCCGACTTTAACCACTTAAAGACCGCCGCATGTACATTTACGTCGGCAGAATGGCACGGACAGGCACATCAACGTACCTGTACGTGGCTGCCTTGACATGGGTCGGGGGTCCGATCGGGACCCCCCCCCCGGTACATGCGGAGGTCCGGTTTGCTGTACTAGCGATCCGTGCTGAGGGGGCGGCTGTTCGTTTTTGTCTGGCCCCTCCGGATCGCTCCCAGCCAATGCGCGTGCTCCCCCTGCAGTGCACTTCCTCCTCCTGTGTAAACACAGGAAGAGGGAAGTGATGTGATCTCTGCTCTCGGCGTTTTTTTCAACCACCGCTGAGGAGAGATCACATCACACAGTGAGTCTGCACAACACTACACTGACACCAGTACACGCAGGCACATTAACCCCTTGCGATCACCCCCCCCTCACCCCCCTGTCACAGTGTCACTGAAAGCAGTGATCATATATGTACTGATCACTGCATTTAGTGTCAGTGTGACAGGCAGTTAGTGTTAGGTCCAGGGTAGCCCCTGTACCTTCCCCTAATAAAGTTTTAACCCCTTGATCACCGCCCTAGTTAACCCTTTCACTCCCTATTGCCAGTGTCACTAAGCGATCATTTTTTTTCAACAATGTCGCTCTATTTTTGTATATAGCGCAAAAAATAAAAATCGTAGAGGCGATCAAATACCACCAAAAGAAAGCCCTATTTGTGGGAAGAAAAGGACGCAAATTTTGTTTGGGAGCCACGTCGCACGACCACGCAATTGTCTGTTAAAGCGACACAGTGCCGAATTGTAAAAACCCCTTGGGTCATTTAGCAGCATATTGGTCCGGTCCTTAAGTGGTTAAAATTTCATACTGCATACACTTCTGGAGTTCAAAAACTAGAAAGGTAAAAATAAATGCATACAGACATGTTTGATCTAATTAAACAAACATAAAAATTCGAAATTATTATTATTATTTTTTTATCAAATGTTTTTTTTTTTTTTTTTTTTTTAACTTTAATGCTTGAATTATTTTTTCCTCTTTGCAGAAGTAAAATTATATTACTTTTTGCTCACAGTGTGCAAGTAATTTCTATCAATGCCATCAGAAGGTTCTGATTCAAAGACAACAGATTATTTAGCAAGACTTTCACATCGAGCATCTGCTTGCAGTGGCCAGCAGGTGTCACAATCAGCAAAGGAACTTGTCACAGAGATCATGTCACTTAAACATCATTTGATGTGTGGCAAAAAAAACAAAAAACAAACAAGCGATAAACAAGCAGATTCAAAAGTGTCAAAAATGTAACAAGCCACTAAAACAAGCAGATTCAAAAAGAATAACTTAACCAAACCAAAACATTTTTTATTTTTTTTTAAGAAATAAGGACATCCAAAAGTATTTCTAAACAAACCGAATAGGGCAGTTTGGGCACATTTGACTTCAAATAAGCATTTTATATTTTTTATTGTTTTTTGTTCAAAAGATTGCCATAATAGTTTATTTGCACTTGAATATCAAAAATATAAAAAAAATATGTTTATTTGCTCAGAACTTTTCCCAGTTTTCACCCTATGTCAGATTTATGAATTCCCCGTGGTAAAAATGATTACGATGAATATCATTCTTTTCACTTATGCCGCGTACACACGATCGTTTTTTCAGGTTGTAAAAAAAAGGAAATTTTTATTGGTCTAGAAAAAACAATGTTTTTTTCAACCCAATCGTTAAAACAACCTTGCCTACACATGAAAAAAAAAATGCTCTAGCAAAGCGCGGTGACGTACAACACGTACGACGGCACTATAAAGGGGAAGTTCCAATTGGATGGCGCCACCTTTTGGGCTGCTTTTGTTGATTTCGTGTTAGTAAAAGACAATTCACGCTTTTCAGTCTGTTACAGCGTGATGAATGTGCTTACTCTATTACGAACGGTAGTTTTACCAGAACGAGCGCTTCCGTCTCATAATTTGCTTCTGAGCATGCGCGTTTTTTCATGTCGTTAAAGCCCACACACGACCATTTTTTACAACGTTAAAAACAGCGTGAAAATTAGAGCATGTTCTAAATTTTTAATGCCCATTTTTTTACATCGAGAAAAATGCTCTGGAGCTCACACATGATCGTTTTTAATGACATTAAAAAAAAATTCATTTTTTACAACCCGAAAAACAGTCCTGTGTACGCGGCATTAGAGACTGTTTGAATCCTACGTTCTGGTCATTATAGAAAATACTCTGGTACTAGATTATCCATAGCTCCCAACTGTCCCTGATTTCGAGGGACTGTCTCTATATTGGAGCAAAGTCCCTCTGTCCCTCTTTCCTCACCATTTGTCCCTCATTTTGGTCTGATCTCTATAGCTGTATATAAAATTTACTTTTTATCTTTCAAAAAGTGTTTTCCAGTGCTAAACCTTTAATCCAAATTCTAAATTGCTGCATTTGGAAACTTTAAAAGAAAATTTTAAAAGGAAATGTAATATTTAAAGGAATATCAGTGGTAAAAAAAAAACCTTTGTGGATTTAATTAACTTTTTTAGGTTAATTCTCCTTTAAGGGGGTGTGGCATGGGGTGTGTCCTATACCTACATAAATTTGCTAGTAGGCGTCCCTCATTCCCAGCTAAAAATGTTGAGAGGTGTGGATAATCTCTAAAGTTCTAATTTTGAGCTCTCGCAGTGATGTACTGGCATGCGGGATGTATGATATTTTTGAGAAATCCCTGTATGTATTTGCAGAAGTATGACAAAAAGGAGAGAAAATGCACCTGAATAAAGTTTATTTACATTGCGTTGCAAAATGTCGCCACCCGTTTGCAACAATACAAACTAACGGCGCTACGAGCGCCATTTAACTGCGCATGCGTGAGATCAAGAGGTGCATGCTGGGTAACCTCTCTCTATAAAACCCGGAAGATAAATCAACTGGGCTTCACAAGCCCACAGCTGAGATGGAAACGGCCGGTTGATCGATTCTAACATATAATGTAAGTTTTTAGATTGATTAATGAACAGATCGGGAAATCTTGCTGTCTTTTACTGACTATGTAACATAACTAAATTGAGTATGAAAAAAATATATATAATTATCTGTCTGAAACTCTGCTTTACATTGGAACTAAACTAAAATCAACACAAACTATTTCTAATCCGTATTAAGCTAGCATTAGTAAATAGATAGGAAAATATATTACATTTCCAATTCTTTAGTTGCTTCCTGGTTTCTGGCCTAAGCCAAAATGATGTCATTCCATCCCAGGAGTCTTCAAGGGCATATTTTTTTTTAATTCATCAGGAGGGTTTTTTTTTTCTTAACTAAGCACACCCTCTTGCCTTCATGCCTGAGCTAAGGGCAGATGGATTACAGGAAGTAAATACTACATTAATAATCTGCCCTTACTCAAGATGGTCACAAATACAAGAGGTTTTTTTCCAAAAGTATTTCTTAACAAAATAAAGCATGCTGACAAGGACGGATGGGTGAGTATGCTTTGAATATTATTCTATCCAAAGGGGAAATTTCTCGCGCTAAAGGTGAATGAATTAATTGATATAAAATCAATTAAGAAAATGAATAAACAAATTACTTAATTAAATATTTAAAGTAAAAAAATAAAAAATTAATTAATTATGAATAAATAAATAAATGAACAAATGAATGAACCCAGATATCCAGCAGCAACATTAAACATGTGATATACACGAGAAAACAAAGATAAAAAAGGAAAAGTTGCGCTCAGAAGGCACAATGTGACATTGTGAGAAAATTATTAAACGTATCAATATAAGTGAATAAACAAATGAATAAATAAGTAAATAAATGGATAAACCACATCTAATTGGAAAATAAAGTCCATAAATGGTGATGAGAACAAATGTAATAAGAGTGGCTTACACTACAACCCAATCTTAATTAGTCCATTTGAGCTGGTATCACAAAGGTGTAATAAAAATGGTATAATTAAATGATTGTCCAAATTTCAACAAGAGGCAATAATGATCGTAGATTACAATATCCTGGATGGAATTCACTATCGATCTCACAGAATTCTGCAGACACATCAAAAGGTGAGTAAAGATGTACTCTTACAAGATCCTGGTGTAATTCAGGCATATCAATCCACTGGCATCTGAAGGGGGAGATCTCCTCGACCGCTTACAGTACTTCCACATAGGACTGATAAGTTTCACTGGACCAAATACTTCCCACTAGTGCAGACTCCTCGTCCAGTTCAAAGAACCGAGGGGGAGAAGAAAACGAGGGCTCGCAATGGTGAAATACTTCCAGGAAGTTTATTTAAATATGTGCAGCAAATTATACATTTAAAATTTGCGGCTAAAAAGGTATAAAAACAAAACAGCAGCAGAAAATAATTACGTGCGCCCGCGCTTCCGGGGTCACGTTAAACGCGGTGACGTTAGTGCGTGGCTCCGCCCTGACCGGTTGACGTTGTCAAAGGGCACGGGCGACGCACTGAACGTTCACCTTATATTCAATTGGAGACGCAACCAAGCCTCTCTTTCACATTGCAGTCTCCAATGAAAGGAGACCGCAAAACCGGAAGAAGTAGGAGTAGGGGTGGCCGGGAATCCGGAAGTGCCCTACCTGCGAGAGCAGACTGACACAGATAGGCATAATCTGTGTAAACATAGTCCGATCCAACCTGAAAGGCGGAACTCCCTGGTCTCCCGACCTCCGATCCTCCACATCATGTAATACCAACGAAAACGTTGTCTGTCACAAAACTTACATGTCATTAAACATCTTAAAAGTGGAGCAAAAATTCACATTTCTATGTCCCCAAGTCGCAGCCTAATAGAGCCGCCACACAAAGAATCAAATTAAATTAGATTTCTATACCTCATCATGACGTAGGCAAACAAATATAATAAAAATTCATATATACATTTTCATCGTACTGACAAATTTAAAAATCTACATACAAAGATTAAATATAAATTATATACAATTGTATAAAATTAGCACATACATTTATACCCCAATAGTATCAAAAGAGGAAAAAGTTAGTATACCCTCTTTAATGCCTTATGCAGCCCTCTAGTGGTTAATGAGGAAAAAAAATTTACAAAAAAATTAACCATTATCTAGTGCAAGAGATAGCTAGTGGGAACACAGTCCACTTCATCCCTCGCATCCACTCGAGAGGAAGGAAAGAAGGAAACAAAGGATAGGGAATAAGGGCCCAGAGCGGGATTATGAGTTGTCTAAGTGTCAACTCCATTTCTTCCAGGGCAGGGAAGTACATAGATGGTTATTTACAACCACTTGTTAGGGCCTTACCAGCCTTTATCCGAGATAGCAAACATGTCATCAACATTATGAATGGTATTCTACATGAGGAGGGTTTATGGCTGGTTACCGCGGACGTGACGTCCTTATATACCATCATTCCCCAATGACTGGGGGATCTCCTCCGTCAAACATTTTTTGGAAAGAGATTCAGATTTATCTGCTGTTCAGCAGAGATTCATCATGGATCTCCTCCAATTCGCAACCACACATAACTTCTTTTGGTTTAGTGGTAATTTCTTCCTACAAAAGAGGGGGGTCGCGATGGGGGCCAAATTTGCCCCCAGCCTGGCCAACCTCTTTATGGGGAAGTGGGAGGAGGACGTCGTCTATCTGGACCGCAGACCCGAACTGGTTCTGTGGGCAAGATATATAGATGACGTCCTCCTCCTATGGAGAGGATCCAGGGAGTCCCTGGATGACTTTATGGGCTCTCTCAATATTAATGACAGGGGGATTGAGTTCAAATATGAGGCGGATCAGAGGAAGATCAACTTCCTAGATCTTGAAATAAGAGTGGAGGAGGGTCAATTTGTGACCTCCACTTTTTTCAAGTCAACAGACCGCAATTCTTTCATCCCCCGCGATAGCTGTCATCATAAAGCTTGGCTGGATTCAGTCCCTAAGAGCCAATTTTTGCGCCTTAGGCGCAATTGTAGTAAAATATAAGATTTTGGAGAGCAGGCCAAAATGTTGACATCAAGATTCTTAGATAAAGGCTACTCAGAAGAAGATCTCCTTAAACAAATATGTGAAGTCGAATCGGTAGATAGAGGTTTGCTTCTACAGGATAAATGTGTCTCCACTGGGAGCGCAAAAAATCAATTTATTTCTCCTTTTATTACCAATTATTCTAATCAACATTATGTTATCAAAAAATTGGTTCGAAAACACTGGCATTTGATCAAAGAGGACCCAGTCCTCGGTCCTGCACTCCCCGAACTGCCCCAAGTGGTCTTTAGAGGAGTCCCCTCATTAAGGGATTCCCTGGCCCCAGGAGTGGTTGACCCCCCTCGGAATAAACCAATGTTTTTCAAAACATTATAGGTTACCACAAGTGCAAAAAATGTGCTGTGTGTAAGGTCAATGCAGTGAAGGAACGGAAAACTTTGAGTTTCGTCTCCCATAGCACTTCTCAAACTTTTAATATTCAATCCTTTATTACATGCTCCATGACCCATGTGGTTTATTTGTTGACCTGCCCATGTGGGCTTCAATATGTGGGACGCACAGTGAGAGCTTTTCAGGTCAGAGTTAATGAACATATTGGCAATAAAAGAAGGGGGTACAAAAAACACTCGGTTTCCAGACACTACAGAGAAGTGCACGCTAGGAATCCTAGTGGCACTTCTATTATTGCCATTGACATTCTCAAATCCCATTGGAGAGGAGGATCAAAGAGGATAGCTATTTCTAAATTAGAAATGAGTTGGATTTATCGCTTAAAATGTCTCAAACCACAGGGCCTAAATGTGGACATAGAAGTGAATGCTTTTTTAGACAACTCATAATCCCGCTCTGGGCCCTTATTCCCTATCCTTTGTTTCCTTCTTTCCTTCCTCTCGAGTGGATGCGAGGGATGAAGTGGACTGTGTTCCCACTAGCTATCTCTTGCACTAGATAATGGTTAATTTTTTTGAAATTTTTTTTTCCTCATTAACCACTAGAGGGCTCCATAAGGCATTAAAGAGGGTATACTAACTTTTTCCTCTTTTGATACTATTGGGGTATAAATGTATGTGCTAATTTTATACAATTGTATATAATTTATATCTAATCTTTGTATGTAGATTTTTAAATTTGTCAGTACGATGAAAATGTATATATAAATTTTTATTATATTTGTTTGCCTACGTCATGATGAGGTATAGAAATCTAATTTAATTTGATTCTTTGTGTGGCGGCTCTATTAGGCTGCGACTTGGGGACATAGAAATGTGAATTTTTGCTCCTCTTTTAAGATGTTTAATGACATGTAAGTTTTGTGACAGACAACGTTTTCGTTGGTATTACATGATGTGGAGGATCGGAGGTCGGGAGACCAGGGAGTTCCGCCTTTCAGGTTGGATCGGACTATGTTTACACAGATTATGCCTATCTGTGTCAGTCTGCTCTCGCTGATAGGGCACTTCCGGATTCCCGGCCACCCCTACTCCTACTTCTTCCGGTTTTGCGGTCTCCTTTCATTGGAGACTGCAATGTGAAAGAGAGGCTTGGTTGCGTCTCCAATTGAATATAAGGTGAACGTTCAGTGCGTCGCCCGTGCCCTTTGACAACGTCATTTTGTGACGAAACCGGTCAGGGCGGAGCCACGCACTAACGTCACCGCGTTTAACGTGACCCCGGAAGCGCAGGCGCACGTAATTATTTTCTGCTGCTGTTTTGTTTTTATACCTTTTTAGCCGCGAATTTTAAATGTATAATTTGCTGCACATATTTAAATAAACTTCCTGGAAGTATTTCACCATTGCGAGCCCTCGTTTTCTTCTCCCACTCGGTTCTTTGAACTGGACGAGGAGTCTGCACTAGTGGGAAGTATTTGGTCCAGTGAAACTTATCAGTCCTATGTGGAAGTACTGTAAGGCCTCGTACACACGATCGGACATATCCGATGAAAACGGTCCGCGGACCATTTCCATTGGATATGTCCGATCGGGAGTTTGATCCGATGGCGTGTACACACCATCGGATCAAATTCCCCGCCGCCGGACGGCGCGGTGACGCGGCGGTGACGTTGACGCCGCCACGTCACCGCCACGTCACCGCACCAGGAAGTTAAACACTTCCGCGCATGCGCCGAATCCATTCGGCGGCGGCGCGGCGGCGGTGGGGGACGACATGTCTGCTGGTAAGTGTACTAACCAGCAGACATGTCGGGCGGACAGATTCCACCGGATGGATTTCAAAGCATGCTTTGAAATCTGTCGGGTGGAGAAATCTGTCCGCTAGCCCATACACACGAGCGGAGATGTCTGCTGAAACGGTCCATCGGACCGTTTTCAGCGGACATATCCCCTCGTGTGTACGAGGCCTAAGCGGTCGAGGAGATCTCCCCCTTCAGATGCCAGTGGATTGATATGCCTGAATTACACCAGGATCTGGTAAGAGTACATCTTTACTCACCTTTTGATGTGTCTGCAGAATTCTGTGAGATCGATAGTGAATTCCATCCAGGATATTGTAATCTACGATCATTATTGCCTCTTGTTGAAATTTGGACAATCATTTAATTATACCATTTTTATTACACCTTTGTGATATCAGCTCAAATGGACTAATTAAGATTGGGTTGTAGTGTAAGCCACTCTTATTACATTTGTTCTCATCACCATTTATGGACTTTATTTTCCAATTAGATGTGGTTTATCCATTTATTTACTTATTTATTCATTTGTTTATTCACTTATATTGATACGTTTAATAATTTTCTCACAATGTCACATTGTGCTTTGAATATTAAAATGAATTAAACTGCGGTTTTGGTTTATGATACCTAGATACAGTTTAATTCCGCCTTAGGCTGGGTTCACACTGATGAACAGAGCGGCTCACAGCAGAGGTCCGGTGCGTTTACAGTTTCAGGCCCAATTTCATCCCGAATCTTGGGCTTACACAGCCGACATCTTTCACCGGTGTTACTTCTAGGTTTCGCAGGCACCGGCGCTGTGATTGGCCGGAGCTGCGATGGTGTCACTCCCACGCAAGTGCCGGAGCCACCAGTCACGGCACAGGCCCTGATGACGTCTGCAAAAACGTATATAGTTAATATCTCCTAAACTGTGCAAGTTTAAGAGATATTTACAGTACCTACAGTTAAGCCTTATTATAGGTTTACCTGTAGGTAAAAGTGGTTTAACAGGATTCACAACCACTTTAAGATATGAGTGAATTTCAGTAACTTGAAACGGTCGGAACTGAGGGGGTTACCTTGTGTGTCATACACTCGTGGTCTGTAGCCACCGAGTGTATGACTTGGATTTGATTGACCGCCATGGGAGCCAATGGCTGCGCTCTATCCAATGAAGACCTGAGAAGCCGTGGTGAGAGCGACGCGGAATCGCGCCCACGGAAATTCAAGCTTAGGTAAGTAAAATGGTGAGACTAGGGGGCCGGACACAGCAAGGTGTTTTTCACCTTAATGCATCCTAAACAACACGTAGGTTTACAACCCCTTTAATTAATTTCGCTCTGACTTCAGAAAAGGTTCCTGTACTACTTTAATCCGACTTCTAGGCAACTTGTACCCATTGATTTCAATGGAAGTTGCCTCAGAAGTCTGATCACTGTCTCAACTGAAGCAACAATACAGGAAGGTAACATACATTTCTCAGGAAAACCCCTCCCTCCCACAGTGCTGATTGTTGTCTGATTGGCCACTGGAAAGCCTCCTGTCCTGGAGGTGACTTGAAGTTGCCTTGTAAGTTGCCTAATGATTCATACTCAAGTCATGTCCAAGTTGCCTCCCGAAGTCGTGTTGCCCCTGTGTGAATGGGCTCTTAGTGAGGGCAGATTATTAATGTAGAATTTACTTCCTGGAATCCATCTGCCCTTAGCTCAGGCATGCAGACAGGAGGGTGTATTTGGCTGAGAAAAGCCTTTCTCCCCTAGGACATCACTTGCCTAGGCCTGGAAACCAGGAAGTAACTGAAGAACTGTAAAAAGAAAAGGTTAAAACAAGTTAAAGCGGGGGTTCACCCTAAAAAAAATTCTAACATTACATGGAGCCGACCTGGGACAGAATGCTGTTGTTGTTTTTTTGCTGAAAGAAGCCGAACGTCGGTGCGGCTCCATACGGCGCCTGCGCACCGACGTTCGGCTTCTTTTGGCAACTCGTGACGCGCAGTATGCGCCGGTCGGAAGCACGTCAATCACAGCCTGTGATTAGGAACGACCAGTCCCGCACGATTACCTACCCGGAAGCCAGGGGTGAAAATGGCCCTAAAATGGTATGTACGCAAAAAAAAAATGTAATGTTAGAATTTTTTTTTAGGGTGAACCCCCGCTTTAATATATACTTTCCTATCCATTTACTAATGTTAGCAGCATAAGGATTAAAAATAGTCAATGTTGATTGGAGAGAGTTAAAGTAGATCTATAGGCAAAAGTTTTTTGTTCTTTTTTAATTTTAGAGCAAGGGAGGGTTATAACCTCTATCAGATTTTTTCACTATCTGTGCCCATTTGTAGAGATTTCTCTTCACTTCCTTTCCCATAGCCAAACAGAAAGTGATAGGAAATCCCTGAAAATTAAGGAAATTAACTCAGGACCCTTGGGTCATCAGAACGAGTGTCCCCATAGGTAGATTTCCCCTCCATTACTTTTTTGGGGACATCCCAAAATTTGAGATTTTCTTTTACTTTCACTTTCGATGATAATAGTAAACAGGACAAATAGAAAGGACGAATCTCCCTAGCGGGGCATACACAGCAGTAAAAAGCACTCCAATCCTTCTCCACTAGGTATATCCAAAACTAGAAAAAGGTTTTGCCTTTAGTTATACTTTAACCACTTAAGACCCGGACACTTACGCTGCTAAATGACCCAAGGTGTTTTTACAATTCGGCGCTGCGTCGCTTTAACAGACAATTGCGCGGTCGTGCGACGTGGCTCCCAAACAAAATTTGCATCCTTTTCTTCCCACAAATAGAGCTTTCTTTCGGTGGTATTTGATCGCCTCTGCGATTTTTATTTTTTGCGCTATAAACTAAAATAGAGCGACAATTTTGAAAAAAATCACTATTTTTTTACTATTTGTTATAAAAAAAATCAAATAAACTAAATTGTAGTAAAACATTTAGGCCAAAATTTATTTAGCCACATGTCTTTAGTAAAAAAAAAAATCGTAATAAAAAAAATAGCTACCTAGCGGGAACAGCGACACTAATACAGCGATCAGAAAAATGATCGCTTAGTGACGCTGGCAATAGGGAGTGAAAGGGTTAACTAGGGCGGTGATCAGGGGGTTAAAACTTTATTAGGGGGGGTGGGGGGGCTATCCTGAACCTAACACTAACTGTTTTTTACAGTGCCTGTCACACTGACACTAAATGCAGTGATTAAATCACTGCATTCAGTAACACTGTGACAGGGGGGTGGGGGGGGCGATCACAAGGGGTTAATATGCCTATGTGAGTGTGTGTCAGTGTTGTGTTGGTGCACACTTACTTGGCATGTCTTCTCTCATCAGCAGCGCTGGGAAACAGCGCTGCGATGAGAGAAATGATCATTTCCTCCTTCCTGTGTAAACACAGGAGGAGGAAGTGACAGGCTGGGAGCGCGCTCCCATTGGCTGGGAGCGATCGCGGGGGGGGCGGAAAACACGGACATCCGCCCGCTCGTCGGCGATCGCTCCCAGAGCCAGGGGGACCGCCGCACGCCGCGGAGGGGGTCCCGATGGGACCCCCGAACCGCACTAAGGCGAGGACGTAAATTTACGCCCTTGTGCCTGTACGAGCCATGTTGTGGACGTACATAGGCGTGCGGGGGTCCTTAACTGGTTAAGTTCTGCTTTAATTTAATATACAATGCCTAGGAACCATACAAGGGTGTAATCTCATTGTTGACGATCAATTCTCTTCCTACGACCTAGATAGGAGGTGCTTATGTACGGCACTAAAATACAAATAAATAAAAAGTGCAAAGGCATAGAGCAATATTATTTATTAGACTCAGTACACACAATAACATACATTTAGAGTAAAAAAAGAAGGAAGACGCTTGTAGACGATTATGTCCTTTGTAGTTTCCTCATACAGCCTCCTTACATGGCCAGCGCTGGAGCAGAAAACGCTTTTAGAAGAATGCCAATTCAGTGACATCTGCCTTTGATGCTTATGCATTCTAGGGCCTGCCCACATTAATGTGCACCTCATTGGGCACTGATGCCAGTAGGTCTCTCCATTCACACAGCGCTAAACATATTTTTTTTTTAAATCTCCATCAACTCTTTTGAGCAGCATTATATCAGAGAACAGAGCAGCCAACAGTCATAGCGGTAGATATAATTAATAGACATGTGCAGACTGGAATATTTCGTTTTTTGGTTTTGAAAATAAATTTATGTAGTTACTCCCGAAAATCTTTTTGATTTATTTCGTTTTTCGTTGGGGAATAGCTTTCGTCCAAAAATCCAATAATACTTGGTTTCTGTCGAATGCTCAAAAGAATATTTGACGGAACGTCGAATCTTTACGTCGAATCGTACATTTCCGTTTGAATATTCCGCCTACAAGAATTCTAATGGTGTATAACTAGTAATAATGTCGAATCTATTTTCTCATTAATCGAAATCTAATCTCTGTAATGTCGAATCTATTATTTCTATAATGTCTAATCTTTTCTCTATAATGTTGAATCTTTTCCCTATAATGTCGAATCTCTATATATCGAATTTTTACCACAATGAAAACGAAAATGACGGATCTTTCGGTTTTCGTTTCTTGCGCTTTCGTTATCGTTTGTTAAAACGATAACGAAAAAAAAAACGATTTTCGGCCGAAAATGCATTCTAACGAAAACTAATGCACATGTCTAATAATTAACAATATAAAAGTTAACTGAAAGATCCAATCTTGACATACACAGAATGATCTGACTACTATTCTTTTAAAGTGTTAGTAAACCCACAACAGTAAAATCAGACTGTATATGCATTAAAGCAGGCATGTTATACTCACTGTGGAACCTAAGGGATTAATCATCTGCGATCAGCGCAGGTCCAATAAGCACTGTCCATACAGACAGTCAGGGGTCTTGCAGCCTAATAGGACGTGACTTCCGATCCAACTTTTCCTTGGTATTGCAGTCTGACTTTCAGTTCAGTTTGACTTAAAGAGGTTGTAAACCTCCAAAAGAAAAATCCCCCTCCTCCAGAAAAAAAACCTGCAAGACAAAGGCATAATGAGCTAGCATGCATAGCATACTAGCTCATTATTAAATACTTAACGCAGCCCTGGATAATAAAGCTTACCTGTAGGTACTGTAAATATCTCCTAAACTTACACCATTTAGGAGATATTTACTATATACGCTGTCATGGTCATGCCGTTTCTTTTTTTTTTGGGGGGGGGGGGGGATTTTTCTTTTGGATGTTTACCATCTCTTTAACTCAAACTGAACTGAAAGTCAGACTGAAATAGCAGGGAAAAGTTGGATCGGAAGTCACGTGCCTTTTAATGTTGGAGCAGTGTAAACCTGGGCTTAAAGGTGTTGTAAAGCTACGTGTTTTTTTACCTTAATGCATTAAGGTGAAAAAAACACCTTGCAGTGTCCGGCCCCCCCAGCCCCCGTTTTACTTACCTGAGCCCCTAATTTACGTGGGTGCGATCACGCCATCGCTCTCTCCACAGGTACTTGGCTCTTCGGTGGACAGATTGATAGCAGTGCAGCCATTGGCTCTCGCTACTGTTAATCAAATTCAATGATGCGGGCACTAGGAGGCGGCGCCGAGTCCTGCATTCGGCAGCTACGGATGGCAAATGCTGGACACAAGAGCGCTCCCGCAAGGTAACCCCCTTGGTAGAGCGCTTCCCAGAGGGGGTTAATTGATGTGTGGAGGAGCCGAGAGAGCTGACGTTGGACCCCAGAAGAGGATGTTCAGGGCCACACTGTGCAAAACGAACTGCACAGTGGAGGTAAGTATGACATGTTTGTTATTTAAAAAAATAAAAAAATCGAACATATATTATCACTTTAATGATGATCCAGAGATCATCATCATGATGCTACATACAGTTCTGAATATAACCATCCTTAGATATCTGTGCATATTCACAACATGAACAAAATTTGAACATTGTTTTAAAAGAAGACAGGGGTTAGAGGTTAGGGTGAGATGAGATGGGTTAGGGTGAGATGGGTTAGGGTGAGATGGGTTAGGGTGAGATGGGTTAGGGTGAGATGGGTTAGTGTTAGGGTTTCCCATTGAAGAATAAGGTTAGGACTCAGGAATTAGAACTGGGACCTCACCAAAGGTCAAAAGGTCATAAGGCGGGTTCCCAGAGGTCAAAGGTCACGGGGTGTGGCTGACCCACCCCCAAGTGTACCACCTTCCCCAACTAAGTCGGGGAATGAACAAGTCGGGGGAAACCTTAACCCATCTAACCCTAATTGCATGTTTTTTACATTTGGATTAAAGAACATCTGTACCATGTACAGCCATCATTGTGTGTGTATGGTCCATTAAAAAAAAAAGAGGCATCTTTTGAATACAATTTTGGTAAAAAACAAATACCTGTGAAGTCTGATGAATAAAAACCTGAGCTTTATGGATATACCTGTAAGTATTTGCAAACACACTTTAATTTAAGCAAAACAACTATTGTTTTCTTAGAGTTGGCAATTTGATTTTGATGCGAAGGCTCTGAATAAAACAAACATCAGATCTAACGATGTAAACATATTGGCTATGTAACCTGATTTACTGTATTTTAAGCTGCAGCTGAAAGCCAGTGGGGATTAACTGAAAGTTCAGCTTGTCTTGGTTGCTTAGCAATGTTTTCTGTCTCTATTCAGTTGATTTATTTACTGAAACAAACTTACCTGTAACATCGGTCTGAATGTCAGCAAGCTTGAAAAGAGGTGCAACGTGCCGATAATACACATTGGTCGCTTCTCCTTTATGGCTGTGCGGGTTAATGATTACTTTAAGAGACTTCGGCCTATTAGGAAAACCTGTAAAAAAATTATAATAAAAAACAGGTAAATGTACATTCGCAGAGTTGCATACAATGGCATACAATTAACTTATGACACTTTCACAGCTAAAAAGCACAATAAGTGCAATTTCACCTTCACAGCAAAACATAATGCCGTGTAAACACTGCATGACGTGAAAAATGCAATTTTTTTAAATAATCATTAAAAACGATTGTGTGTGGGCTCCAGAGCATATTTCTCGTCGTAAAAAATGGCCATTAAAAATTTAGAACATGCTCTAATTTTTCTCGTTTTTCACGTCGTAAAAAACGGTCGAAAAAAAAAAACGACAGAAAAAATAAGCGCATGCTCAGAAAACAAGTTATGAGAAGGGAGCACCTGTTCTGGCAAAACTAGCGTTTGTAATGGAGATAGCACATTCGTCACACTGTAACAGACTGAAAAGCACGAAGACTGAAAAGCGCGAATCGTCTCTCACCAAACTTTTACTAAAACGAAATGAGCAAAAGCAGCCCAAAGGGTGGCGCCATTGGAATGGAACTTCCCCTTTATAGTGCTGTCATATGTGTTGTACGTCCAGGGCCGGATTTACCATTGGGCTTAACTGGGCTCAATAGGGGGCCCTTCAAAAAAAAAAAAAAGGGGTCTGGAGGTCCCCAGGGCCCCGGACAGCAACCCCTACTTTTTTATTTATTTTTTATAAAAAAATATGTTTTTTTAGATATTTATAATAATAATTATATATATATATATATATATATATATATATATATTGTAACGTTTGGGGGATCAGCTTGATCGCAGGACACAGGCTTTTAAATCAAAACTGAGGTTTATTGAACACAAATGGCTTCACAGCAGCAAAAGCAAAACAAATAATCAGTCTCACCGACTCTTAGGGCTCAGCACTGCCATTGCAATTCACAGTCCTTGCAGGTAAAGTTCCCCAGTTGCAGGCTTTCAGGCAGGACACAAGTCCTTTTAAAGTTCTTCCCAGCTTCTCAGAGCTTTGCAGCATTCACCTGTCTAGCATCGCCATACACAGGCTCTGCTACACACTTCCACTCTCTCACCTGCAACTTCCTGTCCTCACTTAAACCATCTCCTGGACAGGTGCATTAACCCTTTTTGTCCTCTTAAAAGGACCATAGCCCAAATAGAGGGGAAACATAGCGTCCCTCCAGGACGCAGCCACGGCGACCTGTACATATCCCCCCCCTGTGCCCCAACGCCGAGGAGGTGGGGGCAACAGTGGAGCCCAAACAATGGACTCGGGAGAGGGCATCTGCATTTTGATGCAGTCTCCCGGGCCTATGCTCCACTATAAATTTAAATTCTTGGAGCGCCAGGAACCACCGGGTAATCCTGGCATTAGTCCCTTTACCTTGCCTAAGCCATGTTAAAGGGGCATGATCAGAAATGAGCCTAAATTTTCTGCCCAAAAGGTAATATCTGAGGGACTCCAGGGCCCACTTAATGGCCAGGCACTCTCTCTCAATAACAGCGTAGTTTTTCTTTCTCTGCTGGTGTCAACTTCCTACTGAGGAAGACTACTGGGTGCTCCTCACCATTAACAACCTGTGACAACACCGCTCCTAATCCTACATCGGAAGCGTCAGTTTGGACAACAAACTCTCTTGAAAATTTGGGCGCTATCAAGACAGGGTGTTGGCACAGTGCTGACTTGAGCTCCAAAAAAGCCTTTTCAGCATCCGCATTCCACTCGACCATGACCGATTTCCGACCCTTGGTCAGATCGGTCAGTGGAGCCGCTAATGTGGCAAAGTTGGGTACGAACCTTCTGTAGTATCCCACCATGCCCAGGAATGCACGTACCTGCTTTTTCGTGAGGGGGCGGGGCCAACTACTTATAGCCTCTACCTTGTTGACCTGAGGTTTCACCACCCCTCTACCCACGATATAGCCCAGGTATTTCACCTCCTCCATTCCCAAATGACATTTTTCAGGGTTTATTGTGAACCCTTCCTTCCAAAGAGAGTCCAGTACTGCCTGGACTTTGGGCAAGTGCGAGTCCCAGTCTCTGCTAAAAACGACTATGTCATCCAAGTACACTGAGGCATACTCCCGATGAGGTCGTAAAATCCTATCCATTGCTCGCTGGAATGTGGCTGGAGCAGTTTGCAGTCCAAAAGGCATTCGTTTGTACTGAAAACTCCCCTCTGGAGTAGAAAAAGCAGTTTTCTCTCTAGCCGCCTTAGTCAATGGGATTTGCCAATACCCCTTGGTAAGGTCTAATGTTGTGATGTACCTGGCTGGACCTAGTCGCTCAATAAGTTCATCCACCCGGGGCATGGGGTAGGCATCAAACCGTGAAACCTCATTAAGTTTCCGAAAATCATTGCAGAATCGCAGAGTCCCGTTGGGCTTTGGTACCAACACGATGGGGCTCGACCACTCACTCTGCGATTCCTCGATGATATCCAGGTCTAACATTTTTTTCACTTCCTCTGAAACGGCCTTTCTTTGCGCCTCTGGGATGCGGTAGGGCCGGACAAAAACTTTGACTCCAGGTTCTGTGATAATATCATGCTCTATCACACTAGTAAGCCCTGGCAAGTCTGAAAACTTTTCTTTATTTCTTTGCAAGAACTCCTTTGCTTGCTGATTTTGTATTTTAGACAGGGTATTTGCTACTTGGACACGCTCTACCCCAACCTGAGGCTCAAGCCTTGCACTAGCCAGGGAGGTCACTGTTTCCCTATCCGTCCAGGGTTTTAACAAGTTAACATGATATATCTGATACGGTTTCCTCTTGCCTGGCTGGTGCACTCTATAATTTACCTCTCCTACTTTTTCCACAACTTCAAAGGGACCTTGCCATCTGGCCAAGAATTTACTTTCCACAGTGGGGATGAGCACAGCTACTCGATCTCCCACTTGGAAGTGCCTTATTTTTGCAGCCCTGTTATAGACCCGTCGTTGAGCCTCCTGGGCCTTTTGTAAATGTTCTTTGACTAGTGGCATCACGGTTTGGATCCTTTCCTGCATTTGGGAGACATATTCCAGGACACTCTTATGCTGAACAGGTTCACTTTCCCATTCCTCTTTAATAAAATCAAGTAGTCCGCGAGGTCTCCGCCCATAAACCAACTCAAAAGGCGAAAACCCTGTGGAGGCCTGGGGCACTTCCCGGATGGCAAATAGGAGAGCTGGCAACAGGCAGTCCCAATCTTTCCCATCCCTTTGCACCACTTTCTTGAGCATAGACTTAAGGGTTTTATTAAAGCGTTCCACCAACCCGTCCGTTTGGGGATGGTAGACCGAGGTGCGCAGCTGTTTAATGCGGAACAGCTTACACACATCGGCCATAACCCTCGACATAAACGGGGTACCCTGGTCTGTGAGTATTTCCTTGGGGAAACCCGTCCGTGTAAACAATTGGAATAATTCTCGAGCAATGGCCTTTGAGGAGGTATTCCGCAGGGGTAGCGCCTCAGGATATCGGGTGGCATAGTCAAGAATCACCAAAATGTAGGAGTGACCTCGAGCTGACTTTACCAAGGGACCCACTATATCCATGGCTATCCTCTCGAATGGGACCTCAATTATGGGCAGAGGGACCAAAGGGCTCCGAAAGTGAGTCACCGGAGCGGTCAACTGGCAGGTCGGACAAGAGGTACAGTATCTCTTTACCTCTGCTTTCAGACCTGGCCAGTAAAACCGGTCGGTGATCCGTGCCTCCGTCTTCTCAACTCCCAGGTGCCCCCCTAACACATCATCATGGGCCAGTTCCAGAACCTTTCGTCTATATTGTTGGGGTACCAACAATTGTTCTACCACGTTTTCTCTCTCTTTGGTAACCCGATACAGCAATTCATTATATATTGCAAAGTGTGGCCACCTTTCATTCGCACCTGGCTCTTGGGGAACCCCATTTACTACTACAACTTGTTCCCGTGCACGGGCCAAAGTGGGGTCCTGCATCTGAGCAGTACCAAACGCCCCCTGGGGAACACCCAAATCCGGCAGGGCAGGAGTAGAGGCTACTTCCTCATCCTCTTCCCCCAGCATTACCTGAAGTGGGGAAGGCTCCTCCCCCTGAGGGTTTTGGTAGGTCTGTGTACCACATGTCTTGACATTCTCAACAGTATCAATGCTACTTTTATCACCATTAACCACATCATGAGCATTTTCCTCATCTGGATCCACATTAAACACATTTGGCAGTTCAGGGTTATTCCTCTCAGCAGCAGGAACAGGGGGGCTAGTTTCTCCCCAGTCTCTGAACTGTTCTCCTTGTTCCCACAGTTTGGTAAACAATGGACAGTCTCGTCCTATTATAACATCATGTACCAAGTTCTTTACCACCCCCACCTCTTGAGTACAAGTGCCACATGCTGAGGAGATAGACACCGTGATGATGGGGTACTCTCTAGTGTCCCCGTGTATGCACACCACCCGTAAAGTTTTGCTGACCGTACCGACCTTCCCAATTATTCTAGGATGAACAAGGGTTACCATGCTTCCAGAGTCCAACAAAGCCCAGGCAGGGAGGTTGTTCACTTGGACTTCATACTCAAACTTATCGTCATCCATGTCGAGATGTGTGGTGCATACTTTATGGGCACAGAAAGACCCCCTCCGAAGAACCCCGCATTCCATGGGCTCCTCTTGCAGTGGGCAGTGTGCCCGGGTATGACCCCAGGAATGACATCGCCAACATTGTACATCCACTCCTCTCCGAACAGGAACAGAACGCTGGGGAGGTACCGGGAGTGACTCTTGGCCTTCCGGGGTGTTTGTTCCCAGGCCCCTTGGAACATCCTTTCGAAGGGCAGCAGTTGGTCGAACAGGTCGTGGCAAACTGGGCCCTATGCGCTTGGTAGGTCCGAGCAGGTCCTCCACCACTGTAAATCGTTCCACCATCTCAACAAGGAGGTTTGCGGTTTTGGGATCTCCATGGCTGACCCACCGTTGAAGGTCATCTGGCAGGGACCTCAGGTATCGGTCCAGCACGACCCGCTCCACGATTTGGGGGCCAGACAACACCTCAGGCTGCAGCCATTTTTTCACTAGTTGCACCAGGTCGTGCATTTGAGATCGGGGTGGCCGATCTGGACAATATTTCCATTGGTGTACTCGTTGGGCCCGAACAGCCGTAGTCACCCCCAGACGAGCCAGAATTTCGGCTTTTAGCTTTTGATAGTCTTTAGCATCATCCGGTGGCAGGTCAAAGTAGGCTTTTTGAGGATCTCCAGTGAGAAAAGGAGCAATGAGGCCGGCCCACTGGTCCTGAAGCCACCCTTCTCTCTCTGCCGTCCTCTCAAAGGTAGCAAGAAATGCTTCTACATCATCGTTTGGGGATAATTTCTGCAGAAAATGGCTTGCCCTCACAGTCACCTGGTTGCCAGGGGCAACAGCCGCTTGTCCCTGAACCTTAGACAGCTGCTGCACTGCTTCCTTTAAAGCAGTCACCTGAGTCTGCATAACCTCTTGCTGGGTTGTTTGCTGGGCTACCAACTGAGCCACCAACAGGCGGGTATTTTCTTGCTGCAGCGTCAGCGCCTCCTCATGGCGGGTCTGCGCTTGTATGTTAGCCAGGGTCAGCTGTTTAATTAGCTCCTCCATAGCTTCGGCTTTCAATGTTTGTGCAGCTTTAACCCAGGACATAAATCCAATGCACTGTCTCTTTAAATGTCAGTTCAATATAAAGTCCAAAAAAAAATAAAAAATTTCTTTCTTCTTATGCCTGTTATTATGTCCTGCCCGCATTCTCCACCAGTGTAACGTTTGGGGGATCAGCTTGATCGCAGGACACAGGCTTTTAAATCAAAACTGAGGTTTATTGAACACAAATGGCTTCACAGCAGCAAAAGCAAAACAAATAATCAGTCTCACCGACTCTTAGGGCTCAGCACTGCCATTGCAATTCACAGTCCTTGCAGGTAAAGTTCCCCAGTTGCAGGCTTTCAGGCAGGACACAAGTCCTTTTAAAGTTCTTCCCAGCTTCTCAGAGCTTTGCAGCATTCACCTGTCTAGCATCGCCATACACAGGCTCTGCTACACACTTCCACTCTCTCACCTGCAACTTCCTGTCCTCACTTAAACCATCTCCTGGACAGGTGCATTAACCCTTTTTGTCCTCTTAAAAGGACCATAGCCCAAATAGAGGGGAAACATAGCGTCCCTCCAGGACGCAGCCACGGCGACCTGTACAATATATATATATATATATATATATATATATATATATATATATATATATATAATTATTATTATTATTATTAAAGGCCCCAGAGGTCTCCAGGGCCCCCGGATGGCAACCCCCCCCCCTTTTTTTTTATAAAAAAAATACATTTTTTATATATATATATATTTTTTTTTTATTAAAGGGCTCAGAGGTCCCCAGGGCCCCATGTGGCAACCTCCCCCCTTTTTTATTTTATTTTAATAAATGTTTATTTTTTTATTTTTGTTTATATTTTTATTAAAAGGCCCAAAGGTCCCCAGGGCCCCCCAATGGCAACCTCCCTTTTTTATGTATTTTTTATAAATGTTTATTATTTTTTTTATTTATTTTTTAGGGGTCTGGAGGTCCCCAGGGGCCCGGAGGCCCCCAGGGCCCCGGACAGCAACCACTACTTTTTTTATTTATTTTTAATTAAAAAAAAATATTTTTTTTAGATATTTATTTATTTATAATATTAATAATTATATATATATATATATATATATATATATAAAATGTATATATATATATATATATATATATATATATATATATATATATATAAATGTATATAAATGTGTATATATATATATATATATATATATATATATATATATATATATTATTATTATTATTAAAGGGCCCAGAGGTTTCCAGGGCCCCCGGATGGCAACCCCCTCCCTTTTTTATAAAAAAAAATACATTTTTTTAAATATATATATATATTTTTTTATTAAAGGGCTCAGAGGTCCCCAGGGCCCCATGTGGCAACCCTCCCTTTTTTTTATTTTTTTTATAAATGTTTATTTTTTTATTTTTCTTTATATTTTTTTATTTTTAATTAAAATATTTTTGTTTATATTTTTATTAAAAGGCCCAAAGGTCCCCAGGGCCCCCCAATGGCAACCTTCCTTTTTTATGTATTTTTTATAAATGTTTATTTTTTTATTTTATTTTTTAGGGGTCTGGAGGTCCCCAGGGGCCCGGAGGCCCCCAGGGCCCCGGACAGCAGCCCCCACTTTTTTTATTTATTTTTTAATAAAAAAAATATGTTTTTTATATATATATTATATATATATATATATATATATATATATATATATATATATATATATTATATATATATTATTATTATTATTATTAAGGGCCCAGAGGTCTCCAGGGCCCCCCGGATGGCAACCCCCCTTTTTTTATATTTATATTTTTTATAAATGTTTTTATTTTTTATTAAAGGGCCCAGAGGTTTCTTTTTTTTTTTTATTAAAGGGCCCAGAGATCCCCAGGGCCCCGGATGGCTACCCCCCTTTTAAATATATATATATATATATATATATATATATATATATATATATATATATATATATATATATAATTGTTTTTTGTTTTCTTTATTTCTTCTTTTTTTTGTAAAGGCCCCCCCTGCTTCTCAATTTGTGGCAGCCCCCCCGCTTCCTTCTCAATTTCAGACGGCAGCACCTCCCCCCCCCCCCCGGGTTCAGGCGGCAGCACCCTACCTCTGCTCCAGGGGGCCCATGCCTTAAGCTGTGTAAGGGACCCCAAAATTCCTGATGGCGGCCCTGCGCATACCTCCCAACACGCACAGATAAATTTCATTCATAAAAGCTGTGTTTCGTATAGAGCGACGCTGTGATTGTTCCACAGCTATCACATGGTACCTGGGCCAATCACAACACCCTGTACCATGTAAGCTCTAGCCAATCACAGATCACTAGTATTTCCAGCTGTTATGAATAAGACCCATTCATGCCAGTTCAAAATATTGCTGTACTAACAATCAAAGTATATACAAAAAAAACGCTGATCAGCCCCCAGAGTAGTAAAGTGTTACTCTTGTGACACCAAACTACTGTAATGAGATTATGCAAAAAAAAAATAGTAAAACCATAAAAATATTTTTTTTTTTACAAAAATAAAATGAGAAAAATGTAAAAACAAATTGAATAGGACATTATTAAAAAATTATTTAACATACTGTCAATAGTCAGTATCGTTGATCACCGCCATACCAGTCATATGATGATGCTGTACTGCACTGGTGACAATATGTAAAAAAAAAATGTGAAAAAATATTTATTACTGAGAACATTTTTACAAAAAAATTGCAACTTAGACCCCTTTCACACTGGAGCGGTTTGCAGGTGCTATTGCGCTAAAAATAGCGCATACACAAAACTTCTACGTTCAGGTCTGGCTTTCATATTTGCCATAGGTAGGATTTTTAGAGCTTAAAGGATCACTAAAGGAAAACATTTTTTTACCTTACTGCAGTACTGGTTTCATGTCATTATTGTTCGTTTTTGCTTTGAAGTTGCTGTAATCCTGCTCTGATCTCCACACTTCCTGCTTGTCTGTTTCCTTATAACCACAGTGCTGGGAGCTTTCTCACGGTGTTCTAAGCTGTCATTACTGTGTGTCTAAGGCCTCGTACACAAGATCAAATCTGTCTGCTGGAAACGGTCGGCCCGACCATCCCAGCAAACAGATTCGACCGTGTGTACGGGCAAGCCGACGGATTTGGCCACCCAACAGATTTTAAAGCATGCTTTGAAATCTGTCGGCTGGGAACCCGTCCGCCCGACATGTCTGCTGGTTAGTACGCTAACCAGCAGACATGTCTTCTCGCACACGCGCCGAATGATTTTGACGCATGCGCCGAAGTGTTTTACTTCCTGGTGCGGTGACGTGGCGGCATCACCGCCACGTCACCGACACGTCAGCGCGCTGTCTGCTGGCAGGGATTTTGGTTTGCTCGTGTGTACACGCGAGCAAATCAAAATGCCAGCAGATAGATTTGTTCAAATCGGTCGGACAGACGATCAAATCTGTCTGCTGGAAACGGTCTGCTAGACCGTTTCATCAGACAGATTTGATCGTGTGTACGGGCGAGCCGACGGATTTGGCCACCCGACAGATTGGAAAGCATGCTTACCAATCTGTTGGCTGGGAACCCGTCCGCCCGACATGTCTGCTGGTTAGTACGCTAACCAGCAGACATGTCTTCTCACACACGCGCCGAATGGTTTTGACGCATGCGCGGAAGTGTTTTACTTCCTGGTGCGGTGACGTGGCGGCATCAACGTCACCGACACGTCAGCGCGCTGTCTGCTGGGGGGGGATTTTGGTTTGCTCGTGTGTACAGACCGTTTTGAACAAATCGATTGCCTCGTGTGTACGAGGCCTAAAACTTCCCAGAACCAATCAGATTCATTTTAAAAACAAAACACTGCCCTGGATTTGTTTGTTTTTGTTCTGTGTGTCTATTTCTACTTCACAGAAACATGAAGCCAGTTCAAAAGTGAAACTAAACTGCAGGCACATTATATGATTGATTTGTATCTATTTTTAATCATTTTGAAAAGGAATCAGTTAACTTTTATGTCTCTATACCCTGTAAACAGTCATTTCAGCAAAACATTTTTTTTCCTTTAGTGACCCTTTAAGCAGAAGGGGGGCAAGATTATGTGCAGCTACCAACAACCTCCTCGTTAACCTTTTTTTTAGTAGCAGAAAGTCTTTTTTTTATCTTTTTCACACCCACTCATCCCTCTCACAAAACACTTCCTTCTCGGGCTTAGGAGTAGATGCTGGTCACAGACTGCAGGTTCTATTTTTAAGGAGCGCCCACACATGGCCAGAATCACTGTACAACCTGTTTTGAGGAAAGCACTGCATGCTGTTAAGATGCCGTTTCTCATAGCAGCCATTGGGTACAGTCTGCATTAGCAAACGTCTTCTGTCGGTGCTGCTGCTCAAAAGGGACAATCATACAAGATCAACAGGTCTACAGCCTGATCTGTTCAGGGAAGTGCACTGCATTTTATTGAGACACAGCCTTTTTTTTTAAATAAATAAAAATAAGCAACGTCAACATATAATAGTAGACCCTACTTTTTCACATTAGTTATCCTTCATGGATAGCATGATCAACCATGTCACCCACTTTGCTATTCCAGAACCTGAATTTATTGCACAGGGTAGTGGAGGGGAAGAGAGACATTTAAGAGTAAATATTTCCTAAAATAAATGTGAGGCACTATTGCTGACACCTTTGTGAAAATGCATGTTGTCTGAGAGTTATGCCGTGTACACACGGTCGTTTTTTGCGATGAACAAAAACGACATTTTCTGTGAAGTAAAAAAACAACGTTTTTGAAACGTCACTTTTCAAAGACAATTTTGCATACACACCATCGTTTTTTTCACAAAAAACGAGGTTACGTTCACCACTCTTTTCCATTGAAGCTCGCTTCATAACTAGCATCTGGGCATGCGCGGGTTGAAAAACGTTGTTTTGAACAACGTTTTTGCTACACACGGTGACTTTTTGTGAAACAAAAAACGACGTTTTGAAAAACGACACAAAAAATTCAAGCATGTTGGAATTTTTTTTTGGTCATTTTTTTGAAGACAAAAAACGACGTTTTGCCCACACACGATCAATTTAAATGACGTTTTAAAAAACGTTGTTTTTTTTTCATCGCAAAAAAACGACCGTGTGTACGCGGCATTATATTAATCCTAAGGTTTCAATACTTTTCAAGATTCACACATTTATATTTAGAGAATGTGTAAATCTTTGGTACAGTTCCTATTTGGATATATTATGCTGTTGTCTGTAAAAACTGCTATACAGTAATTTGTCTGATCTAAAATAATGGCGCGTACACGGTCCTTTTTTGTGATGAAATAAAACGACGTTTTTAAAAACGTCATTTAAAATGATCGTGTGTGGGCTTCATGTCGTTCTTTGTCTTCTAAAAAATGGGCAAAAAAAAATGTTGTTTTTTGTGTCATAAAAAATTATCGTGTGTGGGCTAAAACAACGTTTTAAACCTGCGCATGCTCAGAAGCAAGTTATGAGACGGGAGCTTCAATGGAACAGAGTGCAGTCGTACGTGTTGTACGTAACCGCGCTTTTCTAGAGCATTTTCAAAAAACGATGGTGTGTAGGCAACGTTGTTTTTTATGATGACGTTTTTTTTCATGATGAAAAACGTTGTTTTATTTCATCACAAAAAAACGACCGTGTGCACGCGGCATCAGAATTTTTTTTAAGCTTTGGTGATCATAACAAATCTTTATAAATCATAGTTAATTAATGGAAACATTATTTGGAATTTACTTTTAGTGATTATACTGTATTTCAAAGAAAGGGGCTTTGAGACATATACGGTATTGCAGTATGTGGCACCACATCCAATAATAATTGAGCAAAATCAAAAAAGAAAAAAAGGAAAAAAATGACTTTAAAGGGGTTGTAAAGGTACAATTTTTGTTTCCTAAATAGCTTCCTTTATCTTATGCCGTGTACACACGATTGGTTTGTCTGATGAAAACGTTCTGATGGACCGTTTTCATCAGACTAACCGATCGTGTGTGGGCCCCATCGTTTTTTTATCCATCGGTTAAAAAACTAGGAACTTGTTTTAAAATTATCTAATGGTTAACTAACCGATAGGAAAAAAACGATCGCCTGTAGGCACGTCCATCGGTTAAAAATTCACGCATGCTCAGACTGAATTAGGGGACGGGAGCGCTCGTTCTGGTAAAACTACCATTCGTTATGGAGATATCACATTCATCACGCTGTGACAGACAGAAAAGCGTGAATCGTCTTTTACTAACACAAAATCAGCTAAAGCAGCCCCAAGGGTGGCACCATTGGATTTGAACTTCCCCTTTATAGTGCCGTTGTAAGTGGTATACGTGACCGCATTCTGACACGATCAGTTTTTTAACTGGTGGTGTGTAGGCACGACTGATCATCAGTCAGATTCATCGGATAACTGATGAAAAAATCCAACAGTCCGTTTTCATCGGATGGACCAATCGTGTGTACAGGGCATTAGTGCAGTCCTCCTTCACTTACCTCATCCTTGGACCACAGAGTAGTCAGGAGGCTCTCTACGTTGCAGACTCTCCTGTAGTCCAAGGGAGGGGGCGAGCACAACACTCCACACCAGGGAGAAAGCCTTGCATTACTGTGTGGAGTTACAGGCAGAAGAACAGGAAGTGAGGATTTCTCAGAAGAAATAAGGACATTTAAAAGCAAAATCGAAGGATGAGGTAAGTGAAGGAGGCCTGCACTAAGGTAAAGAAAGCTATTTAGGGAAAAACAATTGAAACCCCTTTAAAGGTTGCCACTATGATCTCAAATAGGAAAAAGTAATGGTTTTGTATTTTGATAAAAAATATATAATTTTTTTAATTACATTAAAAAACACATATTAGGAAAAAAGGTAATATAAATACATGAACGTATCTGAAAAAGTACACAGTCTCAAACAAGAGAACAGATGGGGATGCTGAGACAAGGAAGTCGCATGGATGGCTTATGAGACTGGGAAGCCAGGTGGTCCTAGAAAATTCCTTCTGGCTTGAGGCTAAGCATACGAAACTTCAATATCGGCTGCAATGGATCACTACGCGTTTCGTCTTTAGCTTCTTCAGGTATTCTATTGGTACTAAGAGATATATCGTAATCACTATTAAGTTCATATGTAAATTGTAGATTATACTGTATTTGTTTAAAAGATCATTCCAACCTAAATTGTTTCTCAGGTTTTGGTAGATGCTGGATGTAAACAGTCTTCTGCAGAATGTACTATGCAGCTCAGCTTACAATGCAAATACAATCCCTGTGTGACACAATGACTGACTCCTGCACATTTGCATGAGTTACATCATCCTGCACCGGCCATAAAGATGCCCGAAGACCTGCACCCGGAAAGATGTTGACAGGGAACCCTGTACAGGCTTTGGACTACTATAGAGGAGGTAAGCATAGAGTGTTTAGCTTTGCTTTAATTCCACTAGGCTTCTGGCAGGTCCAATGATGTTACTGGTCCTTCCTATTCATACTGGTGATGTACAGGCCTTAATGATTCCCATTTAATGAGGTATGAACCTCATTTAATGCTACAGTAGGCTAGCTCAACTAGGGGGCATGTCCATGAGAGCCTGTGCTAACAAGAAGGGGTTAAATGTTGCTAGCTAAACCAGAAGTGGGCTGTGGCAAGTAGAGAAGGACAAGGATGACAGTGCTGAAGCAAGGAGGGTGAGTAGTGTAAAAAAAATTGCAGGAAGAAAAGAGAAATAAAAGAAAGAAAAACAGTTATACTTTAAAAGAAAGTCAAAGAAGTTGACGCCTACACAACATAACCAGTACACCAAGGACTGGGGGCTGGCTGGGGGCATCCAAATTATTTAAAGGAATTAAAGGGCCTTCTAGGCATGTTTTGCAGCCTGATCTTCAGTTATAGTGTTAAGCAGGCCATAGACAGTTCGAATCTTGGCGGGTTCAGCAAGGGCCAGTCAAAATTTGAATCATGTATGGGGAGACTGAATGTATCCAAATTGATCGATCAATCAATTTGGGTACAACCAACCTGTTAGATTTTACATGCGATTATTGCTAATGGCAATTACAACCTCTAGCAGTAATCACTGCGTTCTCCCGACGGGGACAGCTCCCTCTGTCCCCCTGCTGGGAGAACACAATGACTCTGTGGGAAGTATTGCCCCCATCAATACAGTGATTACTGAATCAATACTGATGGGGGAATCAGGCAATTTTCGCATGGTTGCAGGAAAGAACATCGCTACGTCTATGAGAAGCTTTAGTTAGTTGATACTTACAACAGTTGACTAATTACTTTAAAAGTGACCTAAATGAGGTGTTTAATATATGGGCTTAGCAAATAAAACAAAATATGAAGCCCAGGTTCACACTGGGCTGCGGGAGTGAAGCCGTGCGAGTTCAGTTGAACTCGCACGATTTCACTCCCGCTGGCAGTCCCGTGATTATAGAGACATCTGTGCAGATTTCTGCCGAAATCGCAAACAGTAGTACAGAAACTACTTTTTGAAATCGGTGATGGGGCGTTGCACCGATTAGGACGGTGCTTTTGCCGGCAATTTGCGGCAAATACCGTAGTTTTGACATGCGATTTGACATGCCAAAACGCACCAGTGTGAACCAGGGCGAAGTGCAAGATTCAGCGTTTATTACAACCAGTCAAAATTTATGTTGCATTATCTGATTTCTGTGACTGACTAGTTAGTTACTGTCAGTTAGTGAACTTTGCACAGTGGTCACTGTGTATTGAATAAGCCAGACAGAATTCTAAAGGAGATCCATGATCAAACACAACATTGGCTTTGACAGACCATATCACCCATTTGCCATTGTCAGATATCAGCTAAGTACTAAAGCCAGTTTCAGTTATGCTCTTCAGAATGAACAGATGTCTACCTGAGAGGAAGACATCTGTCCATCAATGGCCACCTTGGATTTGGAATAACTGCATGTACATAAAAAAATTCAGGGATAATGTGTAGAGAGAAATAATTTACGATTATGGTAACATAAAAACCCAGATTTGTAGTAGCTTAAACCTGATACCCTGGCAGCCCTCGAGCCAGTGAATTCTTGACCTGCTAATGAGCCTATGGGTATGTATAGTCTGCAAGCTCTCAGTGATGAACTATTACAACAGTACCTTACTGCATGATGTAAGAGAAAGGCTGGGGTCAGAGTTCAAGCTGGAAACAGGGGGAACGGGAAAGAAAATATCCTCGGGGATTTGAAGGGAACCACCTCTCAGCAGGGATTTGATGATAGTGCTGCTGCACAGTTGGTGTGGAGATTTGATACTACAATTTTCTGGATTTGCAGACTCTATATCACTTAGGCCACAGCAGGAGCAGGTGCACAGGAAATTCGCTACTACGACCAAGCCTCGTCAACCAAAAGAAAAGAAAATGGCAACGTAATTAATTTTAACAACCCACTGTCATTTGCCCTATTAATTTTAATATATTTCGCTTTGCAAAACAACTTCAATAAAATCAGCATTAAATCCAAACAGTGGTTGCGATGTTAATTTAAGACTCTGGAGAGGTTTGATAATTAATATTAGATATTTTAGTGGAGAGCTGCAATCTGGGGGGCAGGGACTTTTTTTTTTCTTTCAAAGAATTAAAAATCGAATGTTTTAAGCACAGTTTTAAGCTTTGGCAGGATTTCTTTCAAAGTCAAAGTGAAATGAAAGCTGCTTGTCATGTGCATATTTATTCATCAAATAATTGCAGTGTTCGGAGTGTTTTTGTTTATAAATTTCATTAAACAAATATCATGCTGGTAATCATTCTAAACAGTAAATTATTACCTACAGTGTCAGAGTAATCGCGTAAATTGAAACGCCAGATGAGCTCTTGTTCATTAAGCCAACGCAATAGATGCATATAATGTTTCCGTACAAGCTCTGGGAATGTTCTAATCGGCTATACAATGTGTTCATTAAAACGTTTTCTATGGAAGCGGATAAGTTAACCCATTGTTCCAGGAGATGCGGGATCCTCATTCTATCATAATTAGTGCCACTTAGAAGGATTTAAAGTGGAAATGCAGCCCAACCGTTTTTTAGTTTTAGGTAGAATAGGGAAGGCGTATGCCTTGTACACACAATCGAAATTTCTGATGAAAAAAGTCAGACGGAATTTTTTCATTGGATATTCCGACCATCTGTGGGCCCCATCAGACTTTTTTCCATCGTAGTTTAGAAATAGGATTTTTTTCCATCGGAAAAATTTAAAACATGTTCTATTTCTAAACTATGATAGAAAAAAGTCAGATGGGGCCCACATACGGTCAGAATATCCAATGAAAAAATTCCGTCTGACTTTTTTCATTGGAAATTCCGATCGTCTGTGTGGAAAAAAACATGCATGCTCAGAATCAAGTCGATGCATGCTCGGAAGCATTGAACTTCATTTTTCTCAGCGCGTTTTAGTGTTTTAAGTCACCGCATTTGGAAAGTCGGAATTTGGTCTGACAGTGTGTATGCAAGACAGCTTGAATGGAATTTCTATGGAAAATTCCATCTGATTTTAACCCATCGGAAATTCCAATCGCGTCTACAGGGCATTAGAAGCTCTGTTAGGTTTTCATTTATATCTATTTGGGGAGATTCACTCCCACGTTCTGCCCTGGTGACCACAGCTATCAAGTAAACAGTAAGGGGAAATCTATAATATTATAGTTTTCACATAATAAGGACTAATAGGGAAATCGACTAAGGCCTCGTACACACGATCAAATCTGTCCGCTGGAAACGGTCTGCTGGACCGCTTCAGCAGACAGATTCAATCGTGTGTACGGCCGAGCCTACGGATTTGGCCACCCGACAGTGGCTTTGAAATCTATCGGGTGGGAATCCGTCCGCCTGACATGTCTGCTGGTTAGTACACTTACCAGCAGACATGTCGTCCCGCACCGCCGCCGCACCGCCGCCGAATGGATTCGGCGCATGCGCGGAAGTGTTTTACTTCCTGGTGCGGTGAAGTGGCGGCGTCAACGTCACCGCCACGTCACCGACACGTCAGCGCGCCGTCTGCTGGCGGGGATTTTGGTTTGCTCGTGTGTACACGCGAGCAAACCAAAATCCCAGCAGACAGATTTGTTCAAATCTGTCGGACAGACAGATTTGAACAAATCTGTCTGCTCGTGTGTACGAGGCCTAAGGGAGACACAAGTTGGGATATCCCCTGACTTTGAGAAAACTGCACCAATTTCCTCTGGTGTCTCCAGGACCGAATGCGAGGGAAAAACACAGGAATTGGGAACCTGATAGAGGTTCTAAACATTTTCCATTCTATTAAAAAAAATGACTGGAGTTTCACATTAAAGTGGATGTAAACCCGATTCATTAAATTTGAGCTTGGGCACATATATCTGCAGTATTTTGTTATCTCTCTTCAATGAGCTAAGTCCCCTAGAGCTCTCTCCTGAAATGTTCCTCTGTTATCAGCCTGATAAATCCTGACAAATTCTTGGACACTTTAGACAAAACCTGCCTGAATCTTCAGTCTGGGAAGGTTGCTAAAATAAATTAGCAGGGAGCAGGTCCTGTTACAAAACACCTCTGAGAGTCTCTGCCTATGATGAGAGGGGGTGAGTGCCTTTCCTCCAATCAGCAATGTTGGCTATCTTGGCTGTATGCCCAGACATCACACACTGTATTAACCAGGAAGAGACAATCTCCTAACATGATCCCAACTTTCTAAACAGTATATAAATGTGAAGACAGAAAATATATATATATGTAAAACCTATGTAGGGGGATTTGGTTCATCCCTGTGTATCATCTGAGGCTGTTCACTTCACTGGGTGTATGGAGAGTTTACATCCACTTTAAGCTTGCTAGCTCATAAGGTTAATTGCAAAATCTCATGTTTCCTTGAGAACCTGGTAGAGTTTCTAACCATTTTTCATTCTATGAAGAAAAAATGGCCAGAGTATCACTTTAAGCTTGCTAGCTCATAAGGTTCATTGCAAGATATCATAGCTACTTACCTAAATACTAACCTCTGAAGTGCTTAGCATGTACCCTGTGCTCTGTCCCCTTTATGAATACCTTTAAAGTGGAGGGACAATTTATGATAAACGTGTGAAAATGTGGAAAAGACTCCCTCAAGAGCTGGATCTGGCCAGCTCAGTAGATTGCTTTAAAAAAGGCCTGGATTCTTTCCTACAGTAAATGTATATAATATAAATGGATACTAAAGTCTACGAATAAGTATCGCACGATGTGAAACATGTCAGATTTGGTTCTTTCGTACACTACTTCTTTTTGACTGCAGCAAATTTTGGTTGTTTTTTTATTTATTTTACATTTTTGAATAAAGACGCGGTCCAGGATTCCTTTTATCCTATAGATAGTTACGTAGTTGGCAAAGTTGAATAAAGAAACTCCTCCTCTATGAAGCCATAGTGTGATGGAGGAAAAACCTACTTTTCCATCCGTCTGGCGGATCAGATCGGGTGAACATGGACATACGGTCCGTGTTCATCCAATCCCCCCCATAGGGGAGAGCGTAGAAAAGACAGGGCAGTCCCTGCACAGTGTGCGGGGACCGCCCTGTCATCCGCCGGCTCAGCGGGGATCAACGGAGCGATCCCCGCTGAGCAAGCGGAGGTTCATGGGGTGGATCATTAATGATCCGTCCCTTGTGAAAGGGGCCTAAGAGTTTTTTAAGCCATCAACACTTCGGATTGACATCACGATTGTGGAAGGGAGTTCCACATCCTTACTGCTCTCCCCTACGCAGCTTAAGCGTAAACCACTACTTCTCCAATTTCATTGAGTGACCATGTGTCTTCTTAAGCTCCCTGAAATTGAATTGTTTTTTCCCTATGCTAGAATCACCATTGAGGTATTATATATCACTTTCATATCTCCTCTCAAATGTCTCTTCTCCAGGGAGAATAAGTATAATGTTTGTAGTTGTTCCTCATAACTGAGGTACTCCAGTCCCGTTATTAACTTTGTTATCCTTCTCTGGGCTACCTCCAGTTCCAGCACATCCTTCCTGAGGGCTGGTGATCAGTAATGGATGGCATACTCAAGATGCAGCTGGACCAGAGTTTTTTTTTTAAATTGGTAGAATTAAAGTTTTATTTCTTGAGTGAATACCTTTTTTTTAATGCATGCTAAAAATTAGCTTGCTTCGGCTTGGCATTGCATGCCATTGCTGAGCCTGTGATCTACCAGAATCCCAGATCCTTTTCCATCCTGGATACTATAACTTTTTTCAACAGAAAACCTAATTTGTCATGTCGTTGCCCACCCCTTTATTTTATTGAGGTCTTCTTGTAAAGTTTTTATATCTTGTAGAGAATATAGAACAGGATGGTATAGGCCAGGCATGTCCAAAGTCTGGCCCGTGGGCCAACTGCGGCCCACGTTCCGGTTTAATGTGGCCCCTCTGGTAGCTTGGATATACTTATCTTTTGTGGCCCCCTCGGAGGGGTCAGGGAGGGGGTGGGATGTGCGCAATCAGATTACATACAGCAGAATCTCCTGTTTACTCTGCGGCATCTATAATTGGAAGTCCTGTCTCCTGGGCTGCTATTGGATGACTGCTCGTCTATCATAGGAGGTGGGACTTTGTATTAAAGAGGCCGCATGTAAACAGGAGATTTTCCTATATATAATCTGTTGGCTGTCGTCACCCGCCACCCTGCCTGTCCCCCTCCAATTCTGCAGATGGGCATCAATCGGGCTGCACTGACATCAATGGTGAGGCTGCACTGATGTCAATGGTGAGGCTGCAGATGGGCACTGATTAGGCTGCATTGATGGGTACTGACCCCTATTTTGCTTCACAGATTATTTAAAACATACTTTTTTTTTCCCCTAAACATCCCTCTTAAAGTGAAGGTGCGTGTTATACGCTGATAAATATGGTATATCCAAATAACACGCCCCAGCTCATCTCTTTACCACACACAGCCACAAAGGCAGGATAATTCTTGTTGGGCAGTGTATTAGTGCTTACTGCATTTTAATGGTTCAAAGAATGTCAGGCAAAATGGTCGGCCCCCACGCATGTTCACTTCATCAAATCTGGCCCTCTTTGAAAAAAGTTTGGACACCCCTGGTATAGGCAGAAGGTCCCGAAGATCTGTGAGATCTTAATTTTCACACAGACTAAATATTATACTCTGATATGAGTTATTTTTACCTAAATAAATTAGATTATCTTTTTGGCCTAAATGTATGAAGAAAGAATATTTTTAAAAAAAAGTTACAACAGATAAAATGTTGAGTATGTTTAGATTAATATAGCAAACAAAAAAAAAAACAGTGATTATTAAATACCATCAAGACAAAGCTCTATCTGTCTCAAAAAAAATGATAACATTTTTATTTGGGTACAGTGTTGCATGACTGAGTAATTTCCATTCAAAGTGTGACAGCGCTGAAGACTTTAAAATGGCATGGGCAAGAAGGGGGTGAAAATGTCAGGCATTAGTTAACCACTTGCCACCCGTATAACTTACTTATACGGTGGTAAGGTGGCACTGCTGCGTGACTTACGTACCTAGTATGCGATCCGACACTTCTAAGTCTGGGGTGCATGTGTGCTGCTGGCAACCCGGTCTCGCTGTGATTATACACAGTGGGAGCTGATCTGTGGGCACTGCAGATTTGATGTCTGCGGCACCTGCCAATCATGCAGCACAGAGGCAGAATGGCGATCTATGTAAACAAGGCAGATTACTGTTCTGTCATAGGGAAGGTATGGATCCTGCGTTCCTGCAAAGCAGGGTCATGAATCCATGCCTTTCCTAGTAAAAGCATCTCTCACAGAACACAAACACACTAGCTAGGCACACAGGTAACCCTCTGATCGCCCCTAAAGTTTAACCCCTTTCCAGCCAGTGTCATTAGTACAGTGACAGTGCATATTTGTTAGCACTGATCCCCAAAAAGTGTCAGTTAGTGTCCGACTGTTCACCGCAATATTGCAGTCCCGCTATAAGTTGCTGATCGCCGCTATTACTAGCTATTATTTTTGCCCAAACCAATCAATATACACTTATTGGGATCCTTTTTACTAAAAATATGTAGCAGAATACATATTGGCCTAAATTTATGAAGAAATTAGATTTTTTTTTAAAAATGTATTGGATATGGTTTATAGCAGAAAGTTAGAAATATAAGCATAAACAGAATAAATATAATATTGTGGTATTTTCCCAGCATCTATTTAGAACCAGCAGATAATCTCTATCTGTAAACACAGAGTAGTCCACTACAATAAGAATCATCAGATGACATGTGCTGACTAGGCCTTCTCGATTAGACAGTCTGAACCAGCTGTACCCTTACCACCAACAGTTTCCATATGGAAAAGGCAATATCCTGCATGAGGATAATAGAAAAAAAAAAGCTTCTGCCCACTGCAGACCTCAATTCTCCTCAACAGACTTGTGATCAAAACAAGACGCACGCCCTGGAAACAGGTGCCTGTTACCCATCCTGGAAGGCTGATCATGTTAGTCTTAACCCATCATGACAGGTCAACCATCAACCCCAACGATGAACACACAAAGCTAGCATTCATCATATCCAAAGAGTTAAAATATAGCAATACATTTACTCTAACAACTGGAATAAAAAAATCAAAATATATATAAAAAATTAAAAAAAGATTATTTTTACACTGTTCAGTTAATAGCAAATACACAAACAACAACAAATCAAGTCATCTTCACATGTTTTTTTTCAAATTTTGCCATTGCCTTCACCAATTATAATTGGCAATAGCCCCAATAAAAAATAAAAAAATAAAACAAATGCAATTTTGCTTGTTTTGGAGAACACATTAAAAAAATATAATAATTAAGTAGGAATGTTTTTATATATATAATAAAACATTCCTACATAATTATTATATATATTTTTTTATTGAAAGTATTTAATCAACAATACATAATGTCATTGTCTCGTTTAGTCATTTGTAACCAACTTAGTTACACTGGTTCATAAGGTTGTTAGCAAAAGAATACAATATGTGATAGTCCACACCAACCAATTATTATATTTTTTAAAGGATCACTAAAGGAATTTTTTTTTAGCTAAATAGCTTCCTTTACCTTAATGCAGTGCTGTTTTTATGTTCTCATTGTTCGTTTTTGCTTTGAAGTAGCTGTAATACTTCTCTGATCTCCACACTCCCTGCTTGTCTGGCTCCTTATGAAAAATCTCATGGCAGCTTTTCACTGTGGTCCAAGCTGTGTCTCTAAAACTCCTCAGAACCAATCAGATTCATTTTAAAAACAAAACACTGCCCTGGGATTCAATTTAAAAACAAAACACTGCCCTGGATTTGTTTGTTTTTGTTCTGTCTCTCTCTCTACCTTACATAAACACAAAACCTTTTTTAAAAACGAAAGTGAAACTAGAGGCATATTATATGATTGATTTTTATCTATTTTTAATCATTTTTAAAAGGAATCAGTTAACTTTTATGTCTCTATACCCTGTAAACAGTCATTTCAGAAAAAAATTTTTTTTCCTTTAGTGATCCTTTAATTTGTGTTCCAAAACAAGCAAAATCGCATCTGTTTTATATAAATATATATACACATATACATATGTATTTTTTTTTCTTTTATTCCCCTCCTTTTATTCCACCCAAACATGTAAGGTAAAAAAAAAATATATATATATAATTAAATAATATAATGTTATATATATATATATATATTTATTTATTTATTTATTTATGTTTGCTTGTTTTGGAACACACATTCAAAAATATAATTATGTAAGAATGTTATGTATATATAAAACACTCCTACATAATTATTATATTTTTTAATGTGTGTTCCAAAACAAGCAAAAAACAAACAAACAAACAAAATATATATGTATCTATCTATCTATTAGATAGATTAATAGATAGATAGATATTGTATTTATTAATTTATAAAAAAAAAAAATTGATTGTTTTATAACACACATTAAAAAATATAATAATTATGTAGGAATGTTTTATATATACATAACATTCCTACATAATTATTATATGTTTTAATGTCTGTTCCAAAACAAGTAAAATCACATCTGTTATATATATATATGTTATTCCACTAAAACATGTAAGGTAAAAAAAAAAACACATGCTGAGTGGTTATTCTTATTTAAATGGCAGTATGTGATTCTAGGCCTTTATCTGTGGCCTGTAAAATAAATTGTATATAGTCACCGAACCAACTTTGTACGAGCGCAAAGTACACTGATGTTATATTGTTCAGATTTTCTAAGACCATTATGTCCGATTGAGCACTAACTGGAGTATAATATTTAAATCCCATTGTGAAGTGGCAATTCATATTCTATTACTTTCTCTTCAGCTTTCAGCACTGTAGAGAAGAAGCAGAGGGATAAAGAATGACCAACTGTTCCTCTCATAGTAACAAACGTACTAATATGTGCTAGTTTAAACTTGATCTATCTGTGAGTCAGTGATCCATGAAAAGTGGGGGTTAATCAGGATGTTCAGAAAACAAAAGCTGATAGGGTAGCAGAGACGCTACTTGCAGACTCACATCTGTGCAGTTTTAGGGCTCCTTTTTAATGGCAATGGGTTCATGCAAGAGAAGAGAAAAAAAAATCAGAGTTCTTTGAAATATAGTACTTTTAAACACATACATTAATCATTTAAAAATGTAAAAAGGAGTTGTGGCTTAATCTGAGCTCAGCTAATAAATTGAGGCTGTCGCTTGCCAAGGTAGCTCCAGATAAACTGTAAAAGTTAATGTTAAACAACTCTAGTTAATGAATAACATTAATACCATAAATGGTTGCTATAACAACTTTTGAAGTCTCAAGTCAGTGGAAAGAAAAAAAGAAACAGGTAAAAAATTTAAAGGGATGGATTCTATCTGAATTATTTAATGCAACAGTACAATGAACATATTTGAGATGCAAAATGCAGGAGCCCATAGCAAATGCTTAGATTTGAATTTACAATAATCAAGTCACTAAAAGATGGATTTCTGACTGGTTGATCTGGGTTGAAACGTATTAAAGTGGATGTAAACCCAAAAATATATATATATATTTTTTATGTCACAATGTAGAGTATAATATTTCCTATCATCTGTGCCCAGTCTTGCCACACAGAGTTAATCCAGCTCTGAGCAATCCTCTTTTATGTTCAGTGAAAATGAACAGCCTTCCAGATAAAACCATGCCTACAGTAGATAAAAAGTCAGTTTCTCTCTTCTTGCTTTGAGTGAGAGGTTATTTACATATCTAGCCAGGACATGTTTATCATATGTTATGTTTTGTTTATCATAACATGAGGTGATATAACATCATAACACATCCTAGTAATATACAATGAACTTTGGATCACCTCTTGTTATGATAAACATGTCCAAGCTAGATTTGTATATAACCTGTCACTGAAAGCAATAATAGAGAAACAGACTTTATAATTTGGCAAGTTTTTATCTGGAATTCTGTTAATTTGCACTGAACTTTAAAAGAGGATTACTCAGCGCTGGATTAACTCTGTGTGGCAAGACTGGGCACAGATGATAGGAAATCGTATACTATACATTGTGACATAAGTCATAAGTCCTCTATTAAGTGTGTTTTTGTTTTAAGTTGAGCAGTTACTATAGAAGGAGTTCTTTATTTTTTTTAAATAATTTCCCAAAAATAAAATGGTCAGCATTTTAATATCTAACAGAACATTAAAGACATTCAAGCTTAAAGTGCTTGCAAACGATCACCTTGTATAATAACCCATTCAGTGTAAAATAGAAATGAAAGGCAAAACATTTGTATATAGAAAAAAATAAAAATAATTATAAATACTTTTTTTCCCTTTTTTTTATAAATGATCACACTCCCTTTGTTCTCAGCTGCATAAGAGCTAGGGGAGGAGAATCAGCATACACTGAGATTCCCAATGAATGGCTGTGCGGGGGGGTGGTGTCAGGACAAGTCTGGTTATTGGATCAGAGTATAGCTAGAGAACTGACCACGCTTTGCTCTCCTGCTTAGTGTGGTAAATTTTTAATAGGAAAGCTGAGATACTGGCAGGAACATCAGGGATTGTACACATCGAAAGCAATACTAAGAGAACAGGAGACTTTCTCATACAAGTACATGGTACAACAGGCACATATCAGGAATATGAAGTCTTACCTCCCCACGCACAAATTCTGCATCCCCGTGATAGAACCCCCCCCCCCCCCACTCAACAAGTTTAATGTCAGCACACCAACCCCCCCCCCTCGCTTCAATGTCCGATAAAAAAAAATGTTGGGCTAGCACCCTACGCGTTTCACACTATCAATTAGTGCTTAATCATAAAGTCTCTACCATTTGCCTTGTGCTTTGCCAGCACCCTGGATCTCCTGAAAAGAAATTGATTGCTTAGCATACCCACCTGGAGCGGTGACTCCCTTTTCCTGCAGTACAATGTTGAAAAGTTGAGAGGTATGTTAAGTGTTGGTGAAACAAAAGCTTTAAATAAGGTCTTAACTTGAAAAAAGTAAGTTCCCCTCATCCTCCTCTCCCCTCCTCTGCCATTGTTGGAACATTTTTTTTCTGGAAGCGGGTATCTAGGTGGATGTTGGTATCCCTTCACACTTCCCCTGCTTGCAACCTTATGGGCCACATCACAGGTCCCAGGAGGCTGCGGGACCAATCTGTCAGTGCAGCATGTCCTGCGCATGCGCAGTGAAAAGCTGCCGTGAAACAACAGGAAGAAGCAGCCTGCTTCCCACAGGCAGGATGACAGCACCAGGGATCCGAACACTGCAGAAAAAACATCTCAGATGAAGACCAGTCTGGCAAGGGTCTGTTTATTAAACAGTATTTGTAGCTACAGATTTTTTTTTTTTTTTTAAAAGACAGACTGTTTATTAAAATAATAAAAATAACAAGACTTTTGTACCCCCAGGCTTTAGCCAGGAACGGCGATTTTCTAATTCTCCTGCAGGAATAATTTGGCATTGCCACCTAGCTAATAGGATGTACTGATGTTCTAAAGACAAAGGGTTATGTTACTGTTTATAAGGAAGCCCCCCCCCCCCCCCCAGGTGCAATTCTGTTACATTAGTAGACATCAAAAATGGACAAAAAAAATTCTAGGAAGAATAGTAATGCTAACCGCTTTTTAGTATACTCTGCAGTATTTCTCAATATTGAGGCCCATTCATTAAACATAGATGGCGCTATTGAGCTTGGCATGTGACCTACTCCTGGCTTTTTTATTACGTTACCAGTCATTTATATTGCGCTACGTTGGTTTAGAACTCCAGAAGCCACTGGGGTGCAATCCACATTGATAAAGAACATTGCGGTGCTTTATAAATATGCAAAGCTCTTTTGTGGCCATACAGCTGCCTTGTAAATGTACCCCTTAATTTAATTGTATTCATCCATTAAGTAATAGTGTTCGAGTTAAAATGTATCTGCTTGAATTGATTTGTAGTTTATGTTCCCTTATCAATGTAAATCCAAAGTGCCTGATGTACGACAATATATTTGTTGACGCTCATAGCAATCAATTCTTGTTTCATTTTCAAACCTGGACTGCAGAAATGGCAGTAGGAAGCCAATTGGTTTTATAGCAATTTTTTTTTCCTACTTCAGCGCAAAACTTCTTCCTGCCAACACAGTAATTCGGACACAAGCCCCTGAAAAAAGTGCAAACATGTAAGTAGTTTTCCACCATTTTTACATTTGATTGTTTTTGGGTTTGAATATTACAGTGAGAATAAACCATTAAGCACCGTTTACATCTAGGCTTCCCGGATTGTGGGCGAAATCGTTTCAATTCAACCCACGATCCTGAATCACGGAAAATTCTGAGATGCTCTTGTGATCCCTGCCCCTTCCAATGACACCATTATTGTGGCGTGATTTTGCCTCGACTGTCGCCCAACGTATCACGGTAAAATTGCGCAAACAGTAAGCAAAGTTCTTTTGGACGACAGGCGTACCGCAATTCTGCTTGCACGATTTTACAGAGATTCATTGGGCAAAATTGCGTCATGATCAGGGTGCCATTGGAAGTGACGGGGAAGTGTGATGGAGCATCATACACACGGTCGGAATTCCTGACAAAAACCTTACGTTGCACTTTTCTTGTCGGAGGAAAACTGATCGCGTGTACGAGGCATTCGAGTTTTTTCTGTAAATACGCTGCTGGTTTGTCAGAAAGTTAAATAAACTCCCTGTGTGCTTGAGGCTTAATTTTGTTGTTTAACCACTTAAGGTAGTTGTAAATAAAAAAAAAAATTGGGGCTGAAATGACTGATTGGTGCTGAGGGGTTTTAGACACACAGTAATCACACCTCCTTGAATAGTGACCACAGAGAGAAAGCTCCCAGTACTGTGGTTATCAGGAAACAGACAACTAGGAAGTGTGGAGATCAGAAAAGAATTACAGCAACTTGAGAGAAAAAAAACGAAAAATGAGGACATGAAAACAGCACTGCATTAAGGTAAAGGAAGCTATTAAGATAAAAAAAAATCCTTTTCAAACCCTTTAAGGACCGCTCACTGTATAAATACGTCATTTTTTTTAAAGATGGATATCTCAGTAACAGCAGCAGCTGCTGCCACAACCGAGGTATCCATCTTTTCAGTGAGCGGTCCTTTCAACGATAACTGTGGTCTCCGTGGCTGATTCGCCACAATATCACCGTTATCCGCGACGGGAGAGGGCCCCCCTCGGGTCCTCTCTCCTGCTCGGCTGGGATACGAGTGCGGGCAAGATGGCCCCCACCCGTCCCCATAGCATAGCAGGGCGGAAGCGACATCAAAGCGTCACTTCTGCCCATGCTTCTTAAAGCAATACTTTCTTGTTGTCATTTTTTCAAATATTTTTGACCCCAGATCTCATATTTAACCACTTAACCCCCAGACCATATTGCTGCCCAATGACCAGAGCACTTTTTGTGATTCGGCACTGCGTTGCTTTAACTGACAATTGCGTGGCTGTGCGACGTGGCTCCCAAACAAAATTGGCGCCCTTTGTTTCCCACAAATAGAGCTTTCTTTTGGTGGTATTTGATCATCTCTGCGGTTTTTATTTTTTGCACTATAAACAAAAATAGAGCGACAATTTTGAAAAAAAAGGCAATATTTTTTACATTTTGCTATAATAAATATCCCCAAAAAATATATAAAAAAAAAAATTCCTCAGTTTAGGCCAATACATATTCTTCTACCTATTTATCGTAAAAAAAAACGCAATTAGCGTTTATTGATTAGTTATAGTGTTTACAAAATAGGGGGTAGTTTTATGGCATTTTTATTAATATTTTTTTTTACTAGTAATGGCGGCGATCAGCGTTTTTTTCGGTACTGCGATATTATGGCGGACACTTCGGACACTTTTGACACATTTTTGGGACCATTGGCATTTTTATAGCGATCAGTGCTATAAAAATGCATTGGATTACTATAAAAATGCCATTGGCAGTGAAGGGGTTAACACTCCTCTGTAGCTCAAAATATGCAACCTATAGAATTTTTAGAAAAGGAGATTTTTAAGGGTAAAATTTTGAAGCGTGACATGTTGGTTATCATTTTACTCGGTGTAACATTATCTTTAACAATATATAAAAAAATTGGGCTAACTTTACTGTTGTCTTATTTTTTAATACAAAAAAGTGAATTTTTTCCAAAAAAAGTGTGCTTGTAAGACCGCTGCGCAAATACGGTGTGACAAAAAGTATTGCAATAACCGCCATTTTATTCTCTAGGGTGTTAGAAAAAAATATATATAATGTTTGGGGGTTTTAAGTAATTTTCTAGCAAAAAAAAAAACTGTTTTAATCTTGTAAGCGCCAAATCTAAAAAAACAGGCTCGGTCCTTAAGTGGTTAAATACAACAGACTCCAACACTATTTGAGCTGGCGTAGTTGTGAGTCAACAACAGTAAATGCAATATATTGGTGAAACAACCAAAGCTGGAATGTTGGAAAAACCTTTCCAAAGGAAAAGCAAAATCAAATCCATAGTGCTCAACGCAGGTTTCACAAATCATTCCTAACAGATGAAACATCTGTCCAGTTGTAGCCACTTTAATCACACAGCCGGTCTCACCTATCACTTATTGCTGTGCACTCACCTATATGGATATGCATGCCCTTAAGCCAGGCAGTACAGCTGAGAGCGATGTCATTTGCATAAAGCAATTAGATTGCTTCTGTTCGTATAGTACAGACAGTTCTTTCATAAATGTTAATATACTTAGAGCTTTAACATAACACTATATATATATAAATATATACACACACACACCGTAGCTCCCAAGAGTGATTGCACCCCTCACATTTTTGTAAATATTTTATTATATCTTTTCATGTGACAACACTGAAGAAATTACACGTTTCTACATTGTAAAGTAGTGAGTGTACAGCTTGTATAACAGTGTGAATTTGCTGTCCACTCAAAATAACTCAACACACAGCCATTAATGTCTAAACCGCTGGCAACAAAAGTTAGTACACCCCTGAAAATGTCCAAATTGGGCCCAAAGTGTCAATATTTTGTGTGGCCGCCATTATTTTCCAGCATTTCCTGAACCATCTTAGGCATGGAGTTCACCAGAGCTTCACAGGTTGCCACTGGAGTCCTCTTTTACTCCTCCATGATGACTTTAGAGAGCTGGTGGATGTTCGAGACCTTGTGCTCCTCCACCTTCCATTTGAGGATGTCCCACAGATCCTCAATAGGGTTTAGCTCTGGAGACATCACCTTTACCCTCAGCTTCTTTAGGAAGGCACTGGTCATCTTGGAGGTGTGTTTGGGGTCATTATCATGTTGGAATACTGCCCTGTATCCCAGTCTACAAAGGGAGGGGATCATGCTCTGCTTTAGTATGTCACAGTACATGTTGGCATTCATGGTTCCCTCAATGAACTGTAGCCCCCTAGTGCCAGCAGCACTCATGCAGCCCCAGACCATAACACTCCCACCACCATGTTTGACTATAGGCAAGACAAACTTGTCTTTGTACTTCTCACCTGGTTGTAACCACACACGCTTGACACCATCTGAACCAAATATGTTTATCTTGGTCTCATTAGACCACAGGACATGGTTCCAGTAATCCAAGTCCTTAGTCTGCTTGTCTTCAGCAGACTGTTTGCCGGATTTCTTGTGCATCATCTTTAGAAGAGGCTTCCTTCTGGGATGATAGCCATGTAGACCAATTTGATGCAGTGTGCAGTGTATGGTCTCAGCACTTACAGGCTGACACCCCCACCCCTTCAACCTCTTCAGCAATGCTGGCAGTACTCATGTGTCTATTTCCCAAAGACAATCTCTGGATATGACGCTGAGCACATGCAGTCAACTTCTTTGGTGGACCATGGCGAGGCCTGTTCTGAGTGGAACCTGTCCTGTTAAACCACTTGTCTTGGTCTTGGCCACTGTGCTGCAGCTCAGCATCAGGTTCTTGGCAAACGTCTTATAGCCTAGGCCATCTTTATGTAGAGCAAAAATTCATATTTTTTTCAGATCCTCAGAGAGTTCTTTGCCATGAGGTGCCATGTTGAACTTTCAGTGACCAGTATAAGAGAATGAGAGCGATAACACCAAATTTAACACACCTGTTCCCCATTCACACCAGAGACCTTGTAAGACTAGCTAGTCATATGACACTGGGGAGGGAAAATGACTAATAGGGCCCAATTTGGACATTTTCATTTAGGGGTGTTTTGTTGCAAGTGGTTTATACAATAATGGCTGTGTGTTGAGTTATTTTGAGGGGACAGTAAATTTACACTCTTATACAAGCTGTACACTCCATTAACAAAAATGTGAGGGGTGTACTCACTTTTGTGAGATATTGTGTGTGTATATATATATATATATATATATATATATATATATATATATATATAGTGCAGACCAAAAGTTTGGACACACCTTCTCATTCGAAGAGTTTTCTTTATTTTCATGACTATAAAAATTGTAGATTCACACTGAAGGCATCAAAACTATGAATTAACACATGTGGAATTATATACATAACAAAAAAGTGTGAAACTACAGAAAATATGTCATATTCTAGGTTCTTCAAAGTAGCCAAAGTAGATCAGATATACAGTATATATATATGCTTCTGTGTTCAATATATATATATGCTTCTGTATTCCCAGAGGGTAAACATTTGATTTCTTGTAACATTGTTGGAGTGCCAGTGTCAGGGTTTATGTAATCTGCTGGCTGTCTCTCCCTCTGTATCTCGGTTTGTGGACAGAGCACATATGCGGTAAACTGTGCACTTTAAAAATGTTTTTATTTTTTTTTGTTTTTTAAAACAAGTACAAAGAAATACCTGTTGGGCTGCCAGCTGTAGTTTAGTAGGGACAACTGGCAGTGGCGGAATTTTCATAGTCGCAGCGGTCGCGCTTGCGACTGGGCCCTGTGGTTTAGCCAAGTCGGGGGGGGCCCACCCGCCCACCCGCCGCCCGTGTAAGGAGCCGTTCCGCCGCGGGGATCGGGTGCCGACAAGGCACTGGCAGTGGATGCAGGAGCGGCATCGCAGCAACCCCCCCAAGACCCGGCATCTCCCCCTGCACCTCTGGCTGGCCGTTTAGAGTGCAGTGGGGAGATGTGTTAGGAGGTGGAAGATCGGCAGCTCTATGGTGCCTGTGTGGGCAGCGTGATCTCCCTGGGTCTTGTAGTACTCGAGTGTATACAGAGAGGGGAGGGGCCTCTGACCCGGGCAGGTATTAGTTTCAGTTTCCCTCTGCTTGCACACTGTTGTTTATGCCCGGGTCAGAGGCCCCTCCCCCTCTGCTGTACATTCGGAGATAGAACTACAAGCCCCAGTGAGATCCCCCTGCCTGTGGACACCATAGAGCTGCAGATCGCCACCTCCACCAGCCAGGTACAGGGGAACCTCTGCAAGGGGGAGTCAGCTGTTTGGGGTCCTTGATGTAGGGGGGGGGGCCTCTGGGGACACTAATGTAAGCACGGGGGCTTCTGGGGACACTAATGTCAGAGAGGGGGGCTTCGGGGGACACTAATGTAAGAGAGGGGGGGGGCTTCTGGGGACACTAATTGAAAGGGGGGCTTCTGGGCACACTAATGTAAGGGGGGGGCTTCTGGGCACACTAATGTAAGGGGGGGGGCTTCTGGGCACACTAATGTAAGGGGGGCTTCTGGGGACACTAATGTAAGGGGGGGCTTCAGGGGACAGTAATGTAAGGAAGGGGGCCTCTGGGGACACTAATGTAAGGAAGGGGGCCTCTGGGGACACTAATGTAAGAGGGGGGGGGGGCTTTTGGGGACACTACTGTAAGGAAGGGGGCCTCTGGGGACACTAATGTAAGGAAGGGGGCCTCTGGGGACACTAATGTAAGGAAGGGGGCCTCTGGGGACACTAATGTAAGAAAGGGGGCCTCTGGGGACACTAATGTAAGGAAGGGGGCCTCTGGGGACACTAATGTAGGGGGAGACTCTCTGGGGACACTAATGTAGGGGGAGACTCTCTGGGGACACTAATGTAGGGGGAGACTCTCTGGGGACCCTGATGTAAGGGGAGACTCTCTGGGGACCATGGTGTAAGGGGAGACTCTCTGGGGACCCTGTTGTAAGGTGGGGTTCTCTGGGGACACTAATGTAAGAGGGGAGACTCTCTGGGGACACTAATGTAAGAGGGAAGGCTCTCTGGGTACCCTGGTGTAAGGGGAGACTCTCTGGGGACTCTGGTGTAGGGGGGGGCTCTCTGGGGACCCTGGTGTAGGGGGGGGCTCTCTGGGGACCCTGGTGTAGGGGGGCTCTCTGGGGATCCTGATGTAGGGGGAGACTTTCTGGGGACCCTGATGTAGGAGGAGACTCTCTGGGGGCCCTGATGTATGGGGAGACTCTCTGGGGGCCCTAATGTATGGGGAGACTCTCTGGGGGCCCTGATGTAGAGGGAGACTTCCTGGGGGCCCTGATGTAAGGTGGGGTTCTCTGGGGACACTAATGTAAGAGGGGAGACTCTCTGGGGACACTAATGTAAGAGGGGAGGCTCTCTGGGAACCCTGGTGTAAGGGGTCCTCTCTGGGAATCGTGAGGTAGGGGGAGACTCTCTGGGGACCCTGATGTAGGGGAAGACTCTCTGGGGACCCTGATGTAGGGGGAGACTCTCTGGGGACCCTGATGTAAGGGGAGACTCTCTGGAGACCCTGGTGTAGGGGAGACTCTTTGGGGACCCTGGTGTAGGGGGAGACTCTCTGGGGACCCTGGTGTAGGGGGAGACTCTCTGGGGGCCCTAATGTATGGGGAGACTCTCTGGGGGCCCTAATGTAGGGGAGACTCTCTGGGGACACTAATGTAAGGGGGGCTTTCTGGGGACCCTAATGTAAGGAAGGGGCTCTCTGGGGACACTAATGTAAGGAAGGGGCTCTCTGGGGACACTAATGTAAGTAATGTAAGAGGGGAGACTCTCTGGGGACCCTGATGTAAGGAGGGACTTTCTTGGGACACTAATGTAAGAGGGGAGACTCTCTAGGGACACTAAGGGGAAGGCTCTCTGGGGACCCTAATGTAAGGGGGGCTCCCTGGGGAGTCCCACTATGTGATGGTGTGTGTGTGTGGGGGGGGGGGTGGCATTGAAGGACCTGGCCTTGGGGCAGCAAAGGGAATAAATCTGGGCCTGGGCAGAGGCAGCGCTGAGACTGGGGCTGACACCAATGAGAGAAGGCGGGGGAGGAGCTTTCCTCTCTGCGCGGAGTACCTATGCCGTCTACCTATGAAACAAGAAGGCATCCTGGTGGGAGATTAGAAGGCACAGTGATGGTGACCGTAACTGATCGAATGGAATTCCCAGGGATTCGATTGATTGACAGTAAGTGACATTTTTTCAGAGCTGAGCAATCGATGCCAACCTCCACCACCTGTGCCTCTTACTGATCCCATCCTCCCACCACCGATCTCATCCCTATCCCCCCATTACTTCTACAACAGAGGTGATGGGGGCGATAGGGCTGAGATCAGTGGTGGGAGGATGGGATCAGTAATAGGCACAGGTGGTGGTGGGAGAGGATGGCACCAACACTGCCGCTGCAGCCACCCCCCTCAAGTACCACTGCTGGTACTTGAGGGGGGGTGGTAGTGGTGATACTAGAGCAGAGTGGTAGTGGTGATACATGAGGGGGGTGGTGCTGGTGGTACTTGAGGGGGGTGGCAGTGGTGATGCCATCCTCTCCCGCCACCACCCGTGCCTCTTACTGATCCCATCCCCCTACAGCCGCACCACTAATCTCATCCCTATCCCCCTATTACTTCTACAACAGAGGTGGTGGGGGGATAGTGATGAGATCAGTGGTGGGAGGGATGAGATCAGTAAGAGGCACAGGTGGTGGTGGGAGAGGATGGCACTGCCACTGCAGCCACCCCCCCCCCCTCAAGTGAAATCAGAATTGTTTTACTTTGTTGTACAGTGTAAAAAAATTAAGTATCAAAATCAGTCTTTTCGGGGAGGGGGGGGGCTTCATGATTTCTTGCACCGGGGCCCTGAAGTCTTTAGTTACGCCACTGACAACTGGGCAAAACATTGTTGCTGTATTGCAGATATGTACTGCACATGCTTTTTTTATTTTGCCCAGACAATCTGTGCTGCTATAAAATGTATAGCCCAACATTAGTATGAAAGAAGACTCTCCAATCGCTGAAGAGATAATTTTAAGGATGGTCAATCTGGATAGAACAAGAAATGTAGCAAATCATTTTGTGCAAATACATAATTCTAGCACCGAATCCCTACAGATTATGGACAGATAAGATAATCCTATTAGTGCAGGTGATCAGTTCTCTATCCTCAGTAGGAAACAAGTATTCTGGAACTCTTATGCCGCGTACACACGATCACTTTTTGTGATGAAAAAAAACGACGTTTTCAAAAACGTCATTTAAAATGATCGTGTGTGGGCAAAACGTCGTTTTATGTCTTCAAAAAAAGACCAAAAAAAAATTCGAACATGCTTGAATTTTTTGTGTCGTTTTTCAAAACGTCGTTTTTTGTGTCATAAAAAGTGATGGTGTGTGGGCAAAACGACGTTGAAAACAACGTTTTTAAACCCACGCATGCTCAGAAGCAAGTTATGAGACGGAGCTTTAATGGAACAGAGTGCCGTTGAACGTGGCGTACGTCACCACGCTTTGCTAGAGCATTTTGGAAAAACGATGGTGTGTATGCAACGTCGTTTTTGAAAATGAAGTTTGTTTCGTTTCATCACATAAAACGTCATTTTTTTTCATCACAAAAAGTGATCATGTGTACGCAGCATTATGCCACGTGCACACAATCAAATTTTCCATCTGAAAAACCATGGATGATTTTTCCGACGAAATTCCACTCAAGCTTGGCTTTCATACACACGGTCACACAAAAGTTCTCTGAACTTTCGTCCATCAAGAACGCGGTGACGTACAACACTACGACGAGCCAAGGAAAGTTTAATACTTCCGAGCATGCGTCGAATTGTTTCCGAGCATGCTTCGGAATTTTGCGCGTTGGAATTGCTACAGACGATCGGATTATCCTATAGGAATTTTTACCATCTGGAAATTTGAGAACCAGCTCTCAATCTTTTGTTGGCGGAAATTTCGACAGCAAAAGTCAGATGGAGCATACACACGGTCAGAATTTCCATTCAAAAGCTCACATCAGACTTTTGCTGTCGGAATTTCCGATCGTGTGTATGGGCATTACACTCCATGGTTTGAACTTTGAATGGAATGTTAATCATTATTATAAGTAATAGTTTGGATATACTGTAGATCAGATAATGAGACACCCACCTTTTCTCTTCCCTCTCCCCTCCTTGGCCTTTCCCCTATTTATTCCTCTTCCCCTTTTTCCTTCTGCAGAACTATTTAAAGAAATATTTAAACTTCTTGGTTTTAATATCTTGCATTAAAAGATTTTTTTTAGTGAGGTGTGTTGTTTTTCTACTGTACAGTCCAATTTTGCATAACAGACCTGAATTGTGTACAGTAATACCTTGGATTATTATTGGATAATTCATTCCAGAAGAATGCTTGTAATCCAAAGCACTCGTATATCAAAGCAAGTTTCCCCATAATCCGTTCTATAGCCACTGCTTCTCTATGCAGTACCACATGCGGCCAGAGGTGCGGGAGCGCTGGAGACACTCGGAAACACTTGGAGAAGCTTGGAGATCACTCAGAGATGCTCAGAGACACTCAGGAACAGAGTGTTTCCAAGCGTCTCCGAGCATCACCGGAATCCCAGTGTGTTTGACATATTGCGGGACAGAACAAAGTGCTATCACAATTTTTATTGTGTGAGATTAGGTCTCTGAGTCTGCGACTTTCATTTCCAATTCTTCTCAGTTGCCACCAGTCCTGCCCAAGCACAACAGGCTGCACTGCAGCTTACAGGGTAACCCAGAGCATGTGTAAATGCAGCCTATGTGCAGACCTGGAATCTGCCTCCAAACCAGGAAAATGCTAGTAAGCACTAATGAGCAGCAATAAGAAGTAATATTGGTCTCCCTGCCCAAGCTCAAAATTAGGCCTTTGGGATTACGATTCAACAAAAGCTCAGTAGCTTAGGAACAATGAAGCTTATCTAGCCACAGAAACAAAAGGCATTTTATTTCTTATAGAGCGATCCACAAGGGCATTCGTTTTGTGCGTAGACTATCATCGCTCATAAGCCTGTTATTGTACAGTTCAAGGTTCCCAACGTCAATTAAAGCTTTATGAAATCTGATTTGGAGCATACACCACCTGAAAAGAAACACAACCACTGGCATGTCTCTGGTGATGAATACATGATCATATGAAAATGATATCTAAAATAAAAACATCTGCTTACGGTAATGTTTTTTAAGCCTCTTCTCGCCACAACTACGAAAGCCTATCATCTCTCAGCAAATGTGCCCCCAAGCCCCTTCCAACCCATTGACATAAAAAAAGAGAAGAAAACCCTCTTTAGTCACCTAAAACAAGCCCTACATTATACAAGGTTGAAGGTAAGAAAATTGCTCAACTACCCAATACCCAAGTCATTGTTAATAGGGGAATCCCTTCCGCCGTGCAACTGTACTTTAACAGCAGGGGGTTTCCCAGCCATCAGAATACAATGATCACTCTGGCAGTTTTAGCCGCTGGCAGTGATCGCACAAAAAAAACACAGGCTGTCTGCCCATACCTCATGTGATGAAAGTAAGCAGCCTGTAAGTTAAAGCGGATGGCTCCTTAAAAAAAAATATTAAAAGCCAGCAGCTACAAATACTGCAGCTGCTGACTTTTAATATTAGAACAATTACCTGTCCTGGAGTCCAGCGGCGTCCGCAGCAGAGGACGAGCGATCGCTCGTCTCTCTGCTGCCCCCCCCCCCTCCATCCACGGTGAGGGAACCAGGAAGTGAAGAGCTCCGGCTTCACTGCCCAGTTCCCTACGGTGCATGCACGAGTCACGCTGCGCCCGCCGATTGACTCCTGCTGTGTGCTGGGAGCCGAGTGTTCCCAGCACACAATGGGAAAAACCCGTCTTTTGCCCGAGACTGGGGGCCGGAAGTGGGTGCAAATACCTGTCTTTAGACAGGTATCTGCACCCCCCTCCCCCCTGAAAGGTGTCAAATGTGACACCGGAGGGGGGAGGGTTCCGATCAGCGGATCTTCACTTTAGGGTGGAGATCCGCTTTAAGTCTAGGTCCGGCAGCAGGTTTATAATTGATCCGGATAAGGTCTCTAATGATGGATAGGGAATTACTAGAAATTAATAAACATTAATGAATTACAATATATATCTACATGCCCAACATATTCATTTTCTGCATTTTTTTTTTATTTTTGTCACTTTTTTTCGGTTTGTACACATACACCAATTATGTACCCAGTGGCCACTCACTGTGACATTCCCATTCTTTTCCTTTCGATTTTGGTTGTAACATACACATCACGATTCACCTAGATGTTTGGGCTGCCATCTCTGCCCTTGGCCTTTTGCCCCTCTGGTCCATGAGGAGACGGATTTTTACCCTGTCTCAACCCCAGGTGAGACAGCCTTATCCGGATCAATTATAAACCTGCTGCCAGACCTGGACTTAACTTATGGGGCTCTCTGTCAGTACTTCCATCACATGGTCTTTTTGGCTATCCCCTTTTAATTCCATCATTAATTAGTTAATTATATCTATTTCCTTGATTCCTAGAGTATACAGTTACATCATACCCCTGATGATTGGTAGAACATATGACGTTCAGCTCAGCCCCCCATATTTAATGTGTTTTTCAGATTTTTTGTGTATTTATATAATCATCAAGTGTTTTAAATATGTCCATTGATTGTTTTGCATTACATTTATTACCATGATTATCATATAAATCTGTATGATTGAGGGGGGAGGGGGCGAGCAGGAGAGTCAGGACGCTCTCTACGTTGCAGATAGAGAAATGACCTGTGTGTTAGTGGGCATCCTGACACTACTGCTCGTCCCCGGCTCAAGGGAGGGGGCGAGCATGACACTCCACACCAGGGAGAAAGCCTTGCATTACTGTGTGGAGTTACAGACAGAAGAACAGGAAGTGAGGATTTCTCAGAAGAAATAAGGACATTTAAAAGCAAAATAGAAGGATGAGGTAAGTGAAGGAGGACGGCACTAAGGTAAAGGAAGCTATTTAGGGGGGGGGGGGAATTACCTGTACAACCCCTTTAACAACATTAAAGTGGTTGTAAAGGCATATATATTATTTTTTTTAAATAACAAACATGGTATTGAACAGAGCAGCCCTGAACCTTTTCTTCTAAAGATCCTCCGTCAATGCTCTCGGCTTCTCCAGAGAGAGGCGAGAGAGAACCAACGCGAATGCAGGTGAGCATAGTACTGGATCGATACAGATAAGTATTTCAGGTGGGGGGTGAGGAAAACAACTAGTGTAAGTTTTTTTTACCTTCATGCATTCTATGAACAAATTCGTCCATTCACAAAAGCAAGATATATAGAGGAATCATCCCCGCCGAGGCATTCTATTCTGACTTCTGTTTTACAAGGACAGCCATACACAATTTGGCTGGTACCTGCTGAAGCGGACAAATTTCGAACCATCTACTGTATAGCTAATTTTACTCTGCCTAAGGGTGACGCAAGTCCCTTGGAACTAGAAGTAAGAGGTTACCCAAAATGTATTCGTTTTTACTGTTCCAACTCCCTAACCTTATGCTAATAACTCTTCAAGATAGTTACCGAAACCATGAATCCCGTCTGTCTCGAAGCCCCCAATTCTGATACCCAAGAATTTTACAATGAATTATGGGATTATTTCATCAACAAAATTGAAGGGAGCCACAAGCAACAAAGTTCACTTTAAAACCCAGTTCCATCGAGGCCACAAAAAACATCATTGATACCCTACGAAATAGCACAGCACCGAATGATATCATCCCCACTAAACTGCTGAAGGAATGTGCCGATATCCTGGCACCGCCCATCACGCAGCTGATAAACCAGTCATTCAAAAGAAGGTATAGTGCCTACCCGCTTAAAACAAGGTATAATTAAACCTATTTTAAAGAATCCCTCCCTCGACCCCAAAGACCCAAAACGACGTCGTCCTATAACAGGCCTAAAGGTCCTCTCTAAAGTGATGGAGAAAGTAGTGGTACAACAACTACAACATCACTTAGACGCCCATAATTTACTCGATCCTGTCCGTCCCGGACACGGGACGGAAACAGCACTACTCAAAATATGGGATGATGCCCTTGAGGCTGCAGATGAAGGAGAATCTTGTCTTCTAGTTCTGTTGGACCTAAGCGCAGCTTTCGACACGGTAGATCACAAACTATTACTGACTTCGCTAGCTGAAGTAGCCAGAGTCGCAGAAGGTGATCTATCATGGTTCTCCTCTTTTCTGGAAAACCGTTCACAAATAGTGAAATTGGGACCTTTCACTTCTGAAAAACGCACGGTGTCATGCGGAGTTCCTTAAGGATCCCCTCTGTCACCGGTGCTGTTCAACATCTATCTTCGCCCTCTCTTTGAAATCATCAGTAGCCAAAAACTACTTTATCACTCATATGCAGATGACACAAAACTGTATTTTCGCATCTGCAACAAAAAGGATCATCATCTCAGTCTAGAGACATGCCTCTCTTTGATAGAAAACTGGATGACGAAGAGTTATCTTAAACTCAAACACTTCCAAAACAGAACTTCTACTGTTTCACGCCAATCGTAAGAAACAACTTGCAACAACTTGGACCCCCCCACCCATTCTGGGCCAAAGCATCACCCCTAGCGCCAAAGTCAAAAGTCTTGGGGTCATCTTCGATCGCACCATCTGCTGCGCCTACTACGTAGACGTATTCCTTTTATTCCTAAAGAAGACATGGCAGTCGTGGTGGAAACAATTGTGAGCTCCAGACTGGACTATGTTAATGCCCTCCATTTTGGACTCCCAAAGTACCAAATCTCTCGTCTGCAAGTCGTTCAAATTACGGCCGCCAGACTTGCGACTGGGATAAAACCCTGGAAATCAATCTCACCTTTGCTGAGAACACTTCATTGGCTGCCAGTAAAAGACAGAATTGAATTGAAAAGATCCGATCATCACAGAGTGGAACTGTGGATCAGACAGATTATTTATATGCCACGTCCCGGGATTGTTAGAAAAAGAATAAATGTACACAAATGTAACCATACACGTGTGTAAATTAGAAGATGGACTTTCTAGGCATAATACAGTTAAAATTGAAATGTTTATTACATAGAGATAAAATGAACATTAACATTATTATTTTATATTATATTATATTTTATATTATTTATATTATTTTATTTAATGTTCATTTTATCTCTATGTAATAAACATTTCAATTTTAACTGTATTATGCCTAGAAAGTCCATCTTCTAATTTACACACGCGTATGGTTACATTTGTGTACATTTATTCTTTTTCTAAAAAGACAGAATTGCTTTTAAAGCACTCTGTCTGACGCATAAGTGCATCCATGGGAAGGCCCACCAATATCTATGCGAAAAACTAAAAGCTCACAACTCCAATCGCGTTCTGCGATCCACCAACCAAAATCTACTCCAGATACCCAAAGCCAAATACAAGTCCAAAGGAGAAAGAAGATTTGCGCTCCAGGGTCCCAGACTATGGAACGCTTTACCAACCAGCATTCAGTTGGAGGAGAACCATTTGGCCTTCAGAAGAAAGATCAAAACTCATCTCTTTTGACGTGAAAGGAGACAGGAACAACAAGCACCCAGAGGCGATTTAGTTTGCATGTGCTGCGCTATATAAGTTCTTCACTCACTCACTCACTCACTCACATAGGGGTTATTCACGAAAAGGCAAATCCACTTTGCACTACAAGTGCACTTAGAAGTGCAGTCACTGTGAATCTGAGGGGTAGATCTGAAATGAGGGGAAGCTCTGCTGATTTTATCATCCAATCCTGTGCAAGCTAAAATGCTGTTTTGTAGTTTCCTGGAACACAGTGCTGTATGCTGAATGTAGATTTATACCACATCTCCAGCGGACTCACATGTTAGTGAGGGACATAGTAAAGTCTAACAAAAAATGGAGTTCAGCTTTAATTTAGGTATAGCCCCAGTTTTAACCGGGGTAAAAATATTTGTAACAGTGGTCATCTGAATTTCTAAAGTAGAAGAGGAGGCGTCACAATAAGGAAACACTTTTCCTGATTAACGCCAACTCACTCAACAAATAATGCACCTTGTTTTTCAAAGGCATACTGTCAACCAAGGAAAGCATGACAGATGTGGAAAGATAAATTGCTCTAGAAAGATCACTGCATGTGTTTATTTAGGTAAATCTGAACAGTCCTGTTCACACAGATAGTGGCCTGTGTTAACTAAGGAGTGCTTTTAAATACTTTGGAGCTGAATTTTTTTGAACCAAAAGAAAATAAATTATTTTGCCTGTAGTAGCCAATACAAATTTTCTATTCTTTGGAGAAAAGGTAAGAGGTATGACTGAGGTAATAAGAGGTAATTGCCAAGACACTGGCTTATTATGCGGGCAACTACCTGAGGGGGGATATACTTACAACAAATCGCTGAAAACTGAATCGCTGAAAAATAAAAAAAATAAAATGCAATACAATAGACTAATAATACATATATCTACACACAAAGTACTGAAATGTGTCCATCCAAAAGAGGACACATTTTGTCCTCCTCTTTTGGATTGACACATCTTGTACATTTTATATTTTTTGCTTTTGATATACATCTTTGGCTTGATGTACAGTCATTAATTTTATCTCGCTTGACTATTTGCAATACCTTTTTGGTTCTGATCTATGTTCTGTCTGTTTTTCTGGCACTAGTGCAACCATTACATAATTGATTAATTGTACCAATTTAATATGTTAATATTTCTAAGGTGGAGTTTGCCTTAGTATATATTTCTTGCCCTTTCTGTTCTTAAAAGGATTGTAAAGGTAATTTTTTTTCCCTAAATAGCTTCCTTTACCTTAGTGCAGTCCTCCTTCACTTACCTCATCCTTCCATTTTGCTTTTAAATTTCCTTATTTCTTCTGAGAAATCCTCACTTCCTGTTCTTCTGTCTGTAATTCCACACAGTAATGCAAGGCTCTCCCTGGTGTGAAGTGTCCTGCTCGCCCCCTCCCTTGAGGGGGGAGGGGGCAAGCAGGAGAGTCAGGAAGCTCTACATTGCAGATAGAGAAAGGAGCTGTGTGTTAGTGGGCGTCCTGACTCTCCTGCTCGCCCCCTCCCCCCTCAAGGGAGGGGGTGAGCACGACACTCCACACCAGGGAGAAAGCCTTGCATTACTGTATGGATTTACAGACAGAAAAACAGGAAGTGAGGATTTCTCAGAAGAAATAAGGACATTTAAAAGCAAAATTGAAGGATGAGGTAAGTGAAAGAGGACTGCACTAAGGTAAAGGAAGCCATTTAGGAAACACAAAATTGCCTTTACAACCCCTTTAAGTAGCTATGATTACGGCTTTTTAAGAAGCTTCAGTGCTGTTTTACTGTCACTTTGATGTAACCAATAAATTACAAGGATTCCAGTAATTGGTAGTTCAATGAGAACTACAAGCCAACAGCCGCAAAGGATGTCCGAACCTGTAGTTCATTAATTCACAGACCTATGTGAATAAATGATGTGGCCTTGTGGATGGAGCCCCACACGGCCACAATGTTTTCAAATAGTGAAAGCAGGTACGGGAAGAAGATCCCCTCCTGCTTTCACAGGGTGGGCACGGATTGGGAAGCAGCTGCAGTAGTGGGAACATGTTACACGTTTCCCCCTAAAAATGGGTGAAACATGTAACATGTTCTCAAAGGTGAGCTCATCCTTTAAGCCGTTGTCAGTGCCTGTGTAATAATTTCAGCACCGCTCAGAGTAGCCTCGCCCCCATCCCGCCCGGCCATCGGCACCACCAACAGCAATGTGCTGCAGCTTTTCCTATCCTCCTAGCCTTCCCTTTGACTAAGTGTGTTACTTCTGGAGATGACAATCCTAGGCAGAGGACACACCAAATAGCTGACCTGCATAACTAAATCCAAGGGCTTTGTGGTCACATGACGGGAGAACTTTTTAGGGGGAGAAAGAGTAGGAAAAAATAGTTTTAGAATTCGAACAATAAAGATCTAATATTGCTGTGATATTGGATCATTAGGAGGTGTATACAGATAGCCTTTTTTCCCACTTTAAATGTCTTTTGATGCTTTAAAACCGTAATATATACAGTGCCTGCCGCCGAGAATGTGTTTTCAGCACGCCAGCATCGCGCTGAATCTCGGCGACAGGCTGCCGACATCTCGCACTCGCTGGAATAGTAAAAGTACATTCCAGCGAGCGCGTCATAGAAGCGACGGGGATCCGACGCGGATTCCCGCCAATTCTACACGTGGGCGGAGTTTGTTATGAATCCTGAAGGAGAAATCCCCGCCGGATTTTTTAAAGAAAAATCCGGCATGGGTTCCCCCCTCAGGAGCATAACGGGCCCTTAGGTCTGTTATGGGTTGTAAGGAGACCCCCCTACGCCGAAAAAAACGGCGTGGGGGTCCCCCCACAATCCATACCAGACCCGTATCCAAAGCACGCCGGCCGGCCGGTCAGGAAGGGAGTGGGGGCGAGCGAGCGCCCCCCCCCTCCTGAGCCGTACCGGGCAGCATGCCCTCAACATGGGGGGGTCAGGTGCTCTGGGGTAGGGGGCGCACTGCGGCCCCCCACCCCAGAGCACCCTGTCCCCATGTTGATGAGGACAGGGCCCCTTCCCGACAACCCTGGCCGTTGGTTGTCGGGGTATGCGGGCGGGAGGCTTATCGGAATCTGGAAGCCCCCTTTAATAAGGGGGCCCCCAGATACCGGCCCCCCACCCTAAGTGAATGAGTATGGGGTACATTGTACCCCTACCCATTCACCTGCAAAACAAAAGTTTAAACACAAATAAACCACACAGTGTATTGAAATATTTTATTAGTTGGCCGCCGGGGGGGGGTGTGTATGATCGCTTTTATAAAAGCGCCCCCCTCCGGCGGGCTTCTGTGGGGGGGTGGGTGCCACCGTCTGGTTCTTTTCCGCCGCCGGGGGGGGCGCTTTGATAAAAGCGCCCACCACCCGGCGGGCTTCTTTCGACGTCTTCGGCGGCGGGGGGGGTCTTCTCCCACTCTCCGGGTCTTCTCCCGCTCACTCTCCGGGGGTCTTCTCCGCTCTCCGGGGGTCTTCTTCTTCTTCAGGACTCGCCGCCGCTATCTTCGTGTGTTAGCTCAATTACTAGCGGCGGCGGTCCCCTCTTCTGCGACGTCGGCGTCTTCTTCTTCTTCTTCTTCTGCTGCTGTCCAGATGTTGACGCGACGCTTCTCCCGCTGATATGCCCGGCGCGCGGCTCGCAGCGAAATATATAGGCCTGTCTTGTGACGTCGCAGTCCCATCATGCTCCGGTAGGTACCACGTGCTACCTACCGGAGCATGATGGGACTGCGACGTCACAAGACAGGCCTATATATTTCGCTGCGAGCCGCGCGCCGGGCATAACAGCGGGAGGAAGCGTCGCGTCAACATCTGGACAGCAGCAGAAGAAGAAGAAGAAGAAGAAGAAGAAGACGCCGACGTCGCAGAAGAGGGGACCGCCGCCGCTAGTAATTGAGCTAACACACGAAGATAGCGGCGGCGAGTCCTGAAGAAGAAGAAGACCCCCGGAGAGCGGAGAAGACCCCCGGAGAGTGGGAGAAGACCCCCGGAGAGCGGGAGAAGACCCCGGAGAGTGGGAGAAGACCCCCCCCGCCGCCGAAGACGTCGAAAGAAGCCCGCCGGGTGGTGGGCGCTTTTATCAAAGCGCCCCCCCGGCGGCGGAAAAGAACCAGACGGCGGCACCCACCCCCCCACAGAAGCCCGCCGGAGGGGGGCCGCTTTTATAAAAGCGATCATACACACCCCCCCCCGGCGGCCAACTAATAAAATATTTCAATACACTGTGTGGTTTATTTGTGTTTAAACTTTTGTTTTGCAGGTGAATGGGTAGGGGTACAATGTACCCCATACTCATTCACTTAGGGTGGGGGGCCGGTATCTGGGGGCCCCCTTATTAAAGGGGGCTTCCAGATTCCGATAAGCCTCCCGCCCGCATACCCCGACAACCAACGGCCAGGGTTGTCGGGAAGGGGCCCTGTCCTCATCAACATGGGGACAGGGTGCTCTGGGGTGGGGGGCCGCAGTGCGCCCCCTACCCCAGAGCACCTGACCCCCCCATGTTGAGGGCATGCTGCCCGGTACGGCTCAGGAGGGGGGGGGCGCTCGCTCGCCCCCACTCCCTTCCTGACCGGCCGGCCGGCGTGCTTTGGATACGGGTCTGGTATGGATTGTGGGGGGACCCCCACGCCATTTTTTTCGGCGTAGGGGGGTCTCCTTACAACCCATAACAGACCTAAGGGCCCGTTATGCTCCTGAGGGGGGAACCCATGCCGGATTTTTCTTTAAAAAATCCGGCGGGGATTTCTCTTTCAGGATTCATAACAAACTCCGCCCACGTGTAGAATTGGCGGGAATCCGCGTCGGATCCCCGTCGCTTCTATGACGTCTTTGTCTCCATCGCGGCAAGCCAGCTCGGCGCTGGCTCCCGCGATGGGGCTCGTAGGTGGTCAATCTCGCCGAGAAAGGGAGCGAGATTGACACAATATCCCAGTCACCTACTGTAAAGCCTTACATTCAAAATGAGTAAAGATTACATTAACCTTTTAGTTATTTGCGTACATTGCCTCCTTTTCCCTTGGCAATCCATGAATGTTGTTTAGCATGATTGACAGCTATAAAAAAATTAAAAGTAACTTACCATTCAATATTTCCTTTAATTGTCGGTACCATATGTTACAAAAGTCTTCACTTAAGTTGTGAAGGCTAATGGAGTCATCTTTCAGTTTGTGTCCCTTTCTGATGCACAAAAATAGTGTGATTCCCAACAAGGTGCCACCTTTCTCCTGTCCTGCTGCACGGCGGCGTTTCAGCTTCACGGAAAATATATCTCGTAGGTCAATAGATTCCTCTTTCTGCTGTTGGATGCTTTTGGAGCTGCCTGTATTAATGAAGCACATAAGGCAAAGGTTACAGAGCATAAAACACAGATTTTGAGTTAAACATCCTTTTTAAACTAAGCGTTTGCATTTTTACTTTCTTTAACAGACCAAGATCTACAGCTGCACAGCAAAAGTAGCAGATACAGGGTTGAGACAAACCATATTCTGTGACAATTACAGGTGCTTACAATGGTTAGAATTTAATCATGCGGTTTAAAACTTCTTCCAAATAATGTTGTAGCTGCTAAAAAAGTGTTTGATGGAGTTGGGCTTTAACTTGTTTGTCCCTTACTTAACCACATAAGACCCGGACCAAAATGCAGGTAAAGGACCTTGCCCCTTTTTGCGATTCGGCACTGTGTTGCTTTAACTGACAATTGCGCGGTCGTGCGACGTGGCTCCCAAACAAAATTGGCGTCCTTTTTTCCCCACAAATAGAGCTTTCTTTTGGTGGTATTTGATCACCTCTGCGGTTTTTATTTTTTGCGCTATAAACAAAAATAGAATGACAATTTAAAAAAAAAATGCAATATTGTTTACTTTTTGCTATAATAAATATCCCCCAAAAATATATAAAAAAACATATTTTTTCCTCAGTTTAGGCCGATACGTATTTTTCTACATATTTTTGGTAAAAAAAACGCAATAAGCGTTTATCGGTTGGTTTTCGCAAAATTTATAGCGTTTACAAAATAAGGGATAGTTTTATTGCATTTTTATTCATTTTTTTTTTTTTTTACTACTAATAGCGGCGATCAGCGATTTTTTTCGTGACTGCGACATTATGGCGGACACTTTGGACAATTTTGACACATTTTTGGGACAATTGTCATTTTCACAGCAAAAAATGCATTTAAATTGCAATGTTTACTGTGGAAATGACAGTTGCAGTTTGGGAGTTAACCACAGGGGGCGCTGTGACTTTGAGTGTTCCCTGTGTGTGTGTTTACAACTGTAGGGGGGTGTGGCTGTAGGTGTGACGTCATTGATCGCGTCCCCCTATAACAGGGATGACGCAATCGATGCTGCGGCCACAGAGAAGCACGGGGAAGCCGTGTTTACACACGGCTCTCCCCATTCTTCAGCTCCAGGGACGGATCGCCGCACTGCAGCGGCGATCGGGTTCGCGAGTCCCGCGGTCCCGGTCCTGGAGCTTCGGGCCGGGTCACGGGAGCGTGCAGCGGACGCTCGTCTGTGACCCACGGCTGGGTACTAAAACCAACGTATATATACGTTGATGTGCCCAGCCGCCGTGCCATTCTGCCAACGTATATGTGCAGTAGGCGGTCCTTAAGTGGTTAAAGTAGAACTAAAGTTCCCTTATGCCGCGTACACACGATCACTTTATGTGATGAAAAAAAAACGACGTTTTCTGTGAAGTAAAAAACAACGGGCCAGATTCACATACACTTAATATTGCGCTGCGTAATCGAAATACTCTACGCTGCCGTATTTTACCAGGCTCTACACCGAATCCTGGTAGATTTTTGCCCGTACGTTACGGCGCGTAATCGAAATACGCGAATGTGGGGCGTGAAGCATTTAAATTAAGCGCGTCCCCGCGGCGATCGAACTGCGCATGCTCCGTTCAGAAATTTCCCGCCGTGCATTGCGCGAAATCACGTCGTTACGTCATTCGTTGTTTGAGTAGCGGCGTTTACGAACATTCCTATTCCCGGAAGACTTACGTAAAAAATAATAAAGGACGTCGGAAAACGTAGAAATTCGACGCGGGAACGACGGCCATACTTAACATGGGCTGTCTAATATTAGAGCAGCAAAAAGCTGGTATAGTGTTACGCAAATAAAAGATGACTAAAGGTGCCGTAAGAGATTGCGATAGAAGATCGTAATTTCGGGGATCGCCGGCAAAAGCTCATTTGCATACCCCGACGCGGAAAACGACGGGAAGTCCACCCAGAGGCCGCAATTTTATTGCAGAGTAGATCCAAAGGCATACGAACACGTAATCCAGTCGAATTGAAGCCCGCAGCCGTCTATTCATGGTTTGAGGTTTCCGACTAGCTAGAAAACGCGCATAATTTGAAATTACTCCAGTCTAACACCAGTTAGACAGGCGTAATGGCTCTGTGAATCTGGCCCAACGTTTTTGAAACGTCACTTTTCAAAGACGATGTTGCATACACACCATAGTTTTTTTCACAAAAAGCGAGGTTACGTTCACCACTCTTTTCCATTGAAGCTCGCTTCATAACTAGCTTCTGGGCATGCGCGGGTTGAAAAACGTTGTTTTAAACAACGTTTTTTGCTACACACGGTGACTTTTTGTAAAAAAAAAAAAAAAAACAATGTTTTGAAAAACGACACATAAAATTGAAGCATGCTTCAATTTTTTTTTGGTCGTTTTTTTACAAGACATAAAACAACGTTTTCCCCCACACATGGTCAATGAAATTGACGTTTTTAAAAACTTCATTTTTTTTCATCACATAAAGTGATCGTGTGTACGTGGTATTAGATGTCTGCAAGCTCTCTTGTCCACATTGACGTGTTCGCTTGGTCTTCTTTTAGGATCAGCATCTTCGGCTGTCCTGATTGGCCAGCCCATGGTGTCTACAGTATGTATGTACATAGGAGGCAATACACCCAAGGCATGCTGAGATTGCACACTGAGTTGTGCATGTTCTACTCAGTGTACATTCTAGAGAAACTTGCTAGGGAAGAAGTATTTGTTGCAGAAGAGACATATAGGGGACTATTTATCAATGTTTTCCCCAAGATGTACAAAATTTCCAAACCAAGATTCACACATTTTTCTAACGGAATTTTCTATGAAAATTTGGGAATTATAGGTAGTTTGTGCGACTCTTGGGTGATAAATAGACCCAACAGAGTCTCTTCTGCAATAAAAGCCTTTCTGCTACCATTTAATACACTAAAGTATAAAAAAATGCATCTACCGGCAGGACCAACAGGCAATAAAACTGTGTTACAGACGGATTTAAACCCTTATGCCACATACACACGATCACTTTTTGTGATGAAAAAAAACAACGTTTTAAAAAACGTCATTTAAAATGATTGTGTGTGGGCAAAACGTTGTTTTATGTCTTCAAAAAACGACCAAAAAAAAATTCAAACATGCTTGAATTTTTTGTGTCGTTTTTCAAAATGTCATTTTTTGTGTCATAAAAAGTGATGGTGTGTGGGCAAAACAAGTTATGAGATGGAGCTTCAATGGAACAGAGTGCCGTCGAACGTGATGTACGTCACCTCGCTTTGCTAGAGCTTTTTGGAAAAACAATGGTGTGTATGCAACGTCGGTTTGAAAAATGAAGTTTGAAAAACGTTGTTTTTTTTCTTGAGATAAAACGTCGTTTTTTTTCATCACAAAAAGTGATCGTGTGTACGCGGCATTAGAGCCGGCGCCTGCTAGCCCCTTAAGGGCTTTAGAATATCGGTAGGCAGTGCAGGGCTTATAGTTATGTGATTAGCTCACATGGCGGTCACATGATTGGAAAGCTCCCGATCGCAAGCAGCAAACGGGTGCTTTCAGTTAGCCGCCATTAAAGGAACACTAAAGAGAATTTTTTAAATAACAAACATGTTACACTTACCTCCAATGTGCTGCTCGTTTTGTACAGAGTGGCCCCGAACCTGGTCTTCTGGGGGCCCTCATCGGCTGTCTCGGCTCCCCCCCGCAAGAACTTTCCAGTTTCCAGCTTCATGCGAGCTCTCTCGCATGGTGGTTAGTTCTTGCGGGCGCCCTCCCGTGATACAGCCGGCGGCTATAGCCGCTCACTATATCACTCACCCCCGCCCTCCAGTGCGCCGCGTCATTGGATACAATTGACAGCAGCGCAAGCCAATAGCTGCGCTGCTTTCAATCAACCAATGAATGAGCCGAGAAGCCGACCAAGAAGCCAGCGCGTTCACAGCGCAGGACTTTTATAGAGGTCAGGTAAATAAACAGGGGCTCGGGGGGGCGCTAATGCTCGCATGTTTTTTCACCTTAATGCATAGAATGCATTATGGTGAAAAAAACATGTAACTTTACAACCCCTTTAACTGTGTCGGGAGAGTGCAGGGCACGTGCTCTTGGCACAGCTCTATCCGCAGTATTCCCACACAAATATGCAGCCGCTCGCACCAAAGCCCGGCCACAGAGAGGCCACATATTTGCGTGCGCTAGGCATGAAGAGGTTAAAATAAAATAAAAACTGTAGAATAACTGTCACTTAGAAAATAAAAATAGTTTACACTTTTAGTGCTAAATTTGGTATCTGTTAATGACCGTTCATCGGGATAAATCATGCATTACAAGCTTTTGTCTTCAAATGTTTTATTAGATAAAGACAAATTAAAAGGCCCAAAAGCACACATTCAAATGCAGGAGGTTATACTGCATACTCATAAGAACAGATAGTTAATATAATAATCCATCATATGATATCAATAATAATCCATCATATAAATTGAATCTGCTGTTTTGACTCTTGAAAACATCATAGGTAATAAAAACAATTCATATGCTAAAAACTCAGCTTACTATGGGCATACAGTATTCTGTTAAAAGAATGTATCTTAGAAACAGTTTGTTAAAAAAGATATGTATCAGTTAAAGTTAAAAGCCTAAATTGTCATAACAGTAAATTAGCTGGGGCTAAATATCTACAGCACGTCAGTTTGCACAGTACAGTATCTAATTTTTCATAAAACACAATTAAATGTATTTGGTGTTTGGGCATGTAAAAATATGATAAGAGCTTTCAATTTAGAAGTCAAGTGTAACTTGGCAACCATGACTATTTTTTGAACCAACCAACGAGTGGAAGCAGAGCATATTCTCTAAATATACAGTAGCTCACAAAAGTGAGGTACACTCCTCACATTTTTGTAAATATTTTATTATATCTTTTCATGTGACAACACTGAAGAAATCACACTTTGCTACAATGTAAAGTAGTGAGTGTACAGTTTGTATAACAGTGTAAATTTGATGTCCCCTCAAAATAACTCAACACACAGCCATTAATGTCTAAACCGCTGGCAACAAAAGTGAGTACACCCCTAAGTGAAAATGTCCAAATTGGGCCCATTTAGCTATTAACGCTTTTCCCTTTCGTGGTATCATGTCACTCATTAGTGTTACAAGGTTTAGGTGTGAATGGTGAGCAGGTGTGTTAAATTTGGTGTTATCGCTCTCACTCTCTCATACTGATCACTGGCAGTTCAATATGGCAACTCATGGCAAAGAACTCTCTGAGGATCTAAGAATTGTTGCTCTACATAAAGATGGCCTAGGCTATAATAAGTTTGCCAAGACCCTGAAACTGAGCTGCAGCACGGTGGCCAAGACCATATAGCGGTTTAACAGGACAAGTTCCACTCAGAACTGGCTTCTCCATGGTCGACCAAAGAAGTTGGGTGCACATGCTCAGCATCATATGCAGAGATTGTCTTTGGGAAATAGACATATGAGTGCTTTCAGCACTGCTGCAGAGGTTGTAGGGGTGTGGGGGGGTCAGCCTGTCAGTGCTCAGACCATACGCTGCACACTGTATCAGATTGGTCTGCATGGCTGTCATCCCAGAAGGAAGCCTCTTCTAGAGATAAAGTGTAAAATGATGAAGATGATGCACAAGAAAGCCTTAAAAACAGTGTGTCTTGTCTCCAGTCAAACATGGTGGTCACATGGTCTGGGGCTGCATTAGTGCTGGCAGCACTGGGGAGCTACAGTTCATTAAGGGAACCAAGATTGTCAACATGTACTGTGACAAAATGAAGCAGAGCATGACCCCCCCCCTTCAGAGACTGGTCAATGACCCCAAACACAACTCCAAGATGACCACTGTCTTGCTAAATAAGCTGAGGGTAAAGGTGATGGACTGACCAAGCATGTCTCCAGACCTAAACCCTATTGAGGATCTGTGGGGAATCCTCAAACGGAAGGTGGAGGAGCGCAAGGTCTCTAACATCCAGCAGCTCTGTGATGTCGTCATGGAGGAGTGGATGAGGACTCCATTGGCAACCTGTGAAGCTCTGGTGAACTTCATGCCCAAGAGTGCTGGAAAATAATGGCGGTCACACAAAATATTGAAACTTTGGGGTGTACTCAAAAAAACAGCAGACTGCACATGTTGGCAGTATGCTGGATTGAACGGGATATACTTCTTTGAGGGTGAACCCCTGCTTTAAATACAGTGGAACCTTGGTTTACAAGTAACGCGATTAACGCGCGTTTTGAAAGACGAGCAACTTTTTTTTTTTAAATCCTGACACGGTTAGCGAGTGTTGTCTTGCAAAACGAGCAGAATTCAAGCTAATGGGGTGTGCGGTACTGCATTTGGCCAGAGGTACGGGGGCACCGGTGACACTCAGAGCGGTTTGGAAATACTTGGAAACACTCGTAAATACTCAATTCTCGGGTGTTTCCGAGCCTTTCAGAGGGTTTACGAGATCAGCCGAGCTGTCCCTGAGTATTTCCAAGGCTCTCCGGTGCCCCCCCCCACCTCGGGCCACATGCGGTATTGCATGCAATACAAGTAAACGTGGAACAAATTATCTTTGTTTCCATTGCCTTCTATAGGGAAACTCACATTCATATGCAAGTGCTTTGGATTACAAGCATTCTCCTGGAATGGATTATGCTTGTAATCCAGGGTTCCACTGTATTCCTATTTTTATGTTCATGTATATTATTTTCATTGTGCTACTGTGAATGAGTAGTTTGACACTAAATCTGTTTTCACCTATTTTCCATATCTTGGATTTTGCCTTACCAATGGACACTAGGGCTAATAGACAGGTTGAATCTTCTCAGCGGGGACACAGACAACGATAAAATCTGACAAAGGTTCCAACTCTTTAACACTTTATCCAAAACTAAGAAAATTATTTTAGAAACACTTTAAGTAGTAGAGCATCACAATGATGGAACTATATCATATTACACTCGTTGTCAAATTTGGCAAACTGAACAAACATACATTTCAGGATGTGCAGCAGCCATTTAAAGTGGCCATACATAATTCTTATGTGCAAGCATTTATACGTTTTACTATTTTTACAATGTTCTCTAAGACAACTCTAGAAAAAAAAGTAACAATAAAAAGAATAAATTGAAAAGTATTATGCTAATAAGGAGCATGAAGTCCCATGTGGTGCAACACATGGTTAACCACAACATGGGGGCAACAGTCACATAGCTCAAAATACAATTTACTGATTCGTGCCATCTCAAATTTAATTTTTATATTAGAGCACACAACACATACTTGTTATTTAAGAGAATATCAACTGGCATCTATAAAGCTAATAAGCCTAATGTAGAGCTATGTTTTCACCTACGACTTATTAGAAGCAATTTAATAGAAATTCATTATTCTTTGGCCCCCTAAAGGTGTCCAACTAATCAGTGTTGGAAAGAATCTTGCTTCCATCTGGTAGCAATAAACTTTTCTAAAAGACTGAACAGTATTATTTAATCCTGTGATTTCTTACTGTGATCTAAATTAACTTTTGCTACTGTTTTGTCATATCACATTGATATCAAATTAACTTTGACGAGTTTAGTGGTCCAGTTAAGAGAAGATAATGGCAATGTGAAAGAAGAGTTTCTTTCAAATAATGTCACTTAACAAGTGATAACTTCCATATGCCTTAGAGTCACAGAGAAGAAAAAATAGATTCTAAGAATTTTTTTTTATATTCAAATGCCACCAATTACATGTGGCATGCTGTGCAAAGGCACACTTAACACACAAGGCTCCACAAAACAAATTATTTTGATCATCCTTAATGTCTGTTACCTTGGAGATACAGTGAAAGCTGTATTTAAAAATCTCCCTCCTTCAGTCATTATATTACTCACTACACAGGAATAGGGATGAGCTTCATGTTCGAGTCGAACTCACGTTCGACTCGAACATCGTATGTTCAACCGTTCATCGAAAATACAAACGTTACGGGCCGTTCGCGCCAAATTCGAGTGGCGTGTCACAGCCCATAATTCACTGCAGCATTGCAGTACATTGCTGGCTGATGATTGGCCAAGAATGACTATGACCACATGCTTGGCTAATCACAGCTTGCAAAAAACGGAGAGACATAATTGGCCAAAGCCACGGTGGCTTTGGCCAATTATGGCTCAGGGGGTTTAGTACACGCCCCACATTATAAGAGGCCGCCTGGTAGTCGGCCTTGTGTAGTGTGTTGCGGTGGTTAAGAGTGGACAGAGAGAGAGAGAGTTTCAATTTTTGCAGTTAGATAGAGCAGGTAGGCAGGCAGGCTAGTCAGAGTTACAGTGTGTAGATGATATATATGCATCCCAGGTGTTGTATATATATTTATACACTGTATTGAGTTTAGCTAGATCCGCTCTTCCTAATATACTGACAGGCAGGCAGGTGATTGTACTAGCTGCAGTATTCTCACGTGGTGTACTGTCTATGTGCTCTGTAGTTTGCACCTAAAGCTACGTGGTGTGTGTACTGTCTGTGTCCTCTGCACATTGTGCACCTAAAGCTACGTAAAGCTGGTGTTTCTCATATTTATTCCTAGAGGCAGGGATCTGCTCATATTAATACCACAGGCAAGTACTTTCAACGTGGTGTACTGTCTGTGTCCTCTGCAGTGTGCACCTAAAGCTACGTGGTGTGTGTACTGTCTGTGTCCTCTGCACATTGTGCACCTAAAGCTACGTAAAGCTGGTGTTTCTCATATTTATTCCTAGAGCCAGGCATCTGCTCATATTAATACCACAGGCAAGTACTTTCACGTGGTGTACTGCCTGTGTCCTCTGCAGTGTACACCTAAAGCTACGTGGTGTGTGTACTGTCTGTGTCCTCTGCAAATTGTGCACCTAAAGCTACGTAAAGCTGGGGTTTCTCATATTTATTCCTAGAGGCAGGGATCTTCTCATATTAATACCACAGGCAAGTACTTTCATGTGGTGTACTGTCTGTGTCCTCTGCAGTGTGCACCTAAAGCTATGTGGTGTGTTTACTGTCTGTGTCCTCTGCATAGTGTGCACTTAAAGCTACGTAAAGCTGGTGTTTCGCATATTTATTCCTAGAGGCAGGTATCTGCTCATATTAATACCACAGGCAGGGATCAGCAGGTATTGTCAGTATTTGTGCAGCTACATCTCCCTGCAGGCCATTAGTATGTCTGGAAGGACAACAAGGAGAGGCAGAGAGTCACGAGCCGATAAAAGAGGGCAAGCAGGCTCTGCGTCTAGGAGGTAACAGTGCTGGTCATGGACACGGTGCATCCTCATCAGCACGTGGCCATGAGACATGCTCGTCCTTTTTTTTTTCGTCAGTTGGCCGTGTTGAGCCACAACATGCCGAAGACTTGGTAGAGTGGATAACCAAGCCGTCCTCCTCCTCCTCATCCTCTCTCACCCAAGCTCAGGGTACTTTGTCTGGCAAAGCAGCTGCCAACGCGGCCTCTTCCCTCTGCTCAATGGCATCAGTCATTCCTTCCCTAGCCCCACCATGTCCTCCTGAGGAGTTCCCCGAACTGTTTGACCACAGTGTTGGGTACATGCTGCAGGAGAATGCGCAGCGTTTTGAAGGCTCCGATGATGGTACACAGCTAGAGGAAGGCAGTAACGCGAGCCCAGAGAGAGGGGGTGCCCAAGAAGGACAGCAATCTGGCAGTCATGTTCCCCCAGCTGCAGCATACTGCTAAGTTTTCTACAGCGATGAAGAGGAAGGGGATGATGAGGTCACTGACTCCACATGGGTGCCTGATAGGAGAGAGCAGGAGGCACATCTCCAATGAGGCAGGATGCCCTCCAGGGGCCAGCATAATAGCAGCACACCGACTGCATCACAACTCAGAGCTCCGCATGTGCAGGGCGCTGCTGTCTCTCAGTGTTATTCCAAAAGTTCTTTAGTGTGAGCCTTTTTTGAGACCAGTGCATCAGATCGCACCGCTTTTTGCAACATATGTCTCAAGCGTATCTCGCGTGGCTAAAACATCACTTGCTTGGGCACCACATGCTTGACCAGACATATGTCAACCTGCCATGCAATTCGTTGGCAAGCGTACCTCAAAGACCCACACCAAAGAAAAAAGCGGACCTCTCCTTGCTCGTCATCAGCTGAGATCTCCAACCCCACTACACCCTCAGTCCTCTCTGAAGCCTGCACTGATAGGACTAAAAGGTGTAGAATTAGGTGTGTCACAGCCAAGTACTTGCGGGCAATCTACTATTGGTACACCAACGTCAGATTGTACCAAGCAAATTTCCCTGCTCCAGCTGCTGCAGCGCTGAAAGAAGTTCTCTCCCAGCCATCCACATGCCCAGCGGTTGAATGCTAGCTTAGCTAAATTGCTAGCACTTCAACTGCTGCCCTTTTCAGTTGGTAGATTCTGCCCCCTTCCATGAGTTTGTGGAATGTGCCGTACCTCAGTGGCAAGTTCCCAAACGTCTTTTTCTCACAGAAGGTGATTCCGGCTCCCTACCGGCATGTGGAAGGCAATGTCCATGCCTCACTGGACAGGGCAGTCAGTGGTAAGGTGCATATTACAGCAGGCATGGACAGGGACGTTACCTATCTTTTACATTGCATTGGGTGACTCTGCTGGCAGCTGGGAAGGATGCAGGACAAGGTACCGTAGTGTTGGAGGTTGTTCCGCCACCACGCCTCCAAAATGTTACTACTGGTTGTGACACACATCTCTCCTCCAACTCCTGCTCTTCTACTTCCTCTGTGGCCTCTTCTTGTGCTGATGTGTCCTCGGAACCAGCCGTGCTCCGTAGGCATTCAAGGGGCTACGCAGGTACACAGCCAAAGAGATGCCATGCGGTGCTTGAGCTGGTGTGCTTGGGGGACAGGAGCCACACTGGGGCAGAGGTTCTCTCAGCTCTGCAGGGGCAGGCTCAGAGGTGGTTGACACCATGCCAGCTTAAGCCAGGAATGGTGGTTTGCGACAATGACATCAACCTCCTCTCCACCCTGCGACAGGGGCAACTGACCCATGTGCCCTGTTTTGCTCATGTCCTTAACTTGGTGGTGCAGCGGTTCTTGGGCAGGTACCCGGGCTTACAGGATGTCCTGAAGTAGGCAAGGAAACTCTGTGTGCATTTGCAGTTATAGCCAGTGCTCAGCTGGCAGACCTCCAAAAGGAATACAACCTGCCCAAGAAGCGACTAATCTGTGACATGCCCACCAGGTGGATCTCTACGTTGGCCATGCTGGAGCGGCTGCACATGCAGCAGAGGGCCATCAATGAGTATCTGTGTCAATATGGCAGCAAGACGGGGTCAGGGGAGCTTGTTTTTTTTCCCCACGCCAGTGGGCCATGATCAGGGATGCATGCACTGTCTTGTCATCATTTGAGGAGGCTATGAGGATGGTGATTTTTTTTTGTCCGCTGCCCCAAGGTATGACCGGTTCCAGCTACCATCGTCAGCGTCTGTTTTACATGGTGCGGGAATACCTAGGGGCAAGATCAGACTTGGACACCTTTCCCACTGAAAATCCTCTGGCTTACTGGGTCTTGAGGATGGATCACTGGCCAGAGCTTGCACAGTACGCAATTGAGCTACTGGCCTGTCCTGCATCCAGCGTTCTTTCAGAACGCACATTCAGTGCTGCTGGAGGCTTTGTAACCGATCACAGGGTGCGCCTCTCTGACTCGGTCGATCGACTGACCTTCATAAAAATGAATCAGGCTTGGATCATCACCAGCTACCAAGCAGCTGATGCTGATGTAACTGAATATTTTTTATTTTAAATGTCAGATCCCTTCAAGACTGCCTATGCTGATGCTGAGTGACTATCCTGTTATGCTGAGTGACTATCCTTTTCCTCCTCAATGATCATGCTGATAGCTTGTAAGAAAATTTTTGGTTCTAGGCACCGACACCAGTGCCCAAGGCCTAATTTATCTGCCCCTGTTTAACAGGGGCATGTAATTAAAAATTTTGATGCAATACTTTGCAGCAGGCTCATTCCTGTGCTCCAACTAGAGTATCTGTGAGGGGTTGCAGTGTTGTTGCACCAGCACCAGGCCCAATTTTTCTGCCCCTGTGTAATTAAAATTCTTGATCTAATATTTCACAGCAGGGCCCATTCTTGCGCCCACCAAGAGTAACTGTGAGGGCTTACAGTGTTGTGGCACCAGCATCACCACCACCACCACCAACAAAGGCCCAATTTTTCTGCCCCTGTTTAACAGGGGCATGTAATTAAAATTCTTGATCTAATATTTCACAGCAGGACCCATTCCTGCGCCCGCCAAGAGTAACTGTGATGGCTTACAGTGCTGTGGCACCACCACCAACAAAGGCCCAATTTTTCTGCCCCTGTTCAACAGGGGCATGTAATTACAATTCTTGATCTAATATTTCACAGCAGGGCCCATTCCTGTGCCCACCAAAAGTAACTGTGAGGACCTACAGTGTTGTGGCACCAGCACCAGCACCAAAAGGCCCAATTTTTCTACCACTGTTCAACAATGGTATGTAATTACAATTCTTGATATAAATAGTTCAGAACAGAGCGTTCCAGCGCCCACCAAGACTAACTGTGAGGGATTACAGTGTTGTGGCAACACCAACACCTAGGGCCCAAATTTCTGCAGCGTATATACGGCAGGCCCCTACTTTCAAACATCCAACTTACAAACGACTCCTACTTGGAAACGGAAGAAGACAACAGGAAGTGAGAGAAAATCTATGCCTAGGAAGGGAAATTCTCTTCTGTAAGAGGTGTCCACTAATGCTTTATCACCAATCCTTGTTTCACAAAAAAAAAAAAAAAATTTAAAAAATCATTTGTCATTGGGACAGAAAGTGAATTGCAATCTTCTGAACAGATGCACACAGACAGCAAAAAAAATGTTACAGGGGTGATAACCCTACAGTCCCTGTCTTGTTTGCACCGCCTCATCCATATTGCAGGGACCAGACATTACATTAAAGCCGCAAGCAGTTTTAAATGACTTTTTTCTTATAGTAATCTCATTTTGTGCAGGGACAGTTCTAAAGACGTGCCACTTCACAGGCATACTATAGATACCCAGCAGGTACGATTATTAAGGGAATCTTTAAAAAAAAAAAATATTTCACTTTAAGCATCATTAAAATCACTGCTCCAGGAAAAACGACCGTTTTTAAAACTTTTTTTTCCATTGATACATGTTCCCTGGGGCAAGACCCGGGTTCTCAAACCCGTTTTACGTCAATAACTTGCATATTAGCCTTTAAAATGAGCACTTTTGTATTTGAACGTTCAAGTCCCATAGACTTCAATGGGGTTCTAAAAATTTGCGTGAATGTTCGATCCGTTCAAAGGTTCTGGTGCGAACAGAACCGGGGGGGGGGATGTACTAGGGGATGGGATTCCACAGCCTTCCCCTGATGTGCCTTCTTTGTGAGTCCTGTAAAGAGTCAATCATATTATTAAGAGTGTGCATATTTATTTACTTACTTATTTATTTATTTAATGCACTTTATACACACACACACACACATCCTTACAAATATAATCTATGTATAGGTTAATGCTAACTAACCAAATACTACCCTTGTACCACCACTGACCCCACAAAAATGAATATGATTGGGACATAGGGTTGGAAATCTTTAAAAAATACTTTGATTGTAACTAAAGGCTAAAAACTAATTTGAACAGAGTAAATAATAATTATATCCCTTGACATTTTTATTTTTTTTGCAGTCTGTACCTTATTTCCCTTACTTCTCGATAGGAATACAATACAATAGGAAGTTAGAGGAAATCTTCTCAGGCCGTGTACACACGGCAGGGAACCTCGATGGGCAGAACACATCGTTCCGCCCGTCGAGGTTCCCTGCCGGCCGTCGAAATCGGCGACCCGCCCGTCGGGAATGGCAACCAGCCATTCTTCCAGGCGGGCCGTCGAGCAAATAGAGAGCGTGCTCTCTATTTCTGCTCGACGGGCTTCCTGACGGGAAGCTCGCCGAGAGTGTACACACGGCCGAGGTCCTCGCTGGAATGCAGCTTCCAGCGAGGTTCTCGCTGGTCTCCAGCGAGAACCTCGGTCGTGTGTACACGGCCTCAAAGTATGGGAAATCCCCTTTGCTTGTAACCAAAACAAGTGTCCCATTGGAAAATTTGTCCTATATTTCAGTTCCAGTGACACCTAAAAATGTTAGAGCCGTCCCGTACTTTTAGTCCTGGTGATAATGGTCACTAGGACAAACAATAAGGGTACATTTTCCCAGCTGAAATACAATGAGCAATAAAAAAAACTGACACTAATCCTAACCCCTCACCACTATTCAAAACTGGAAAAAGAAAGAAAAAATAAATCACATTAGATACCACTAAAGCCCCGTACACACGGTCAGACCTTTGTCTGACCAAATTCACATCGTAATTCCGACGGAATTCAATTGGAGTAAACTCCAACGGAATTCCTCTGAATTTCCGATGGAAATAATCCGATGGGGCATACACCCGGTCAGAATTTCCGATGGAAAAAGTCCATCAGACTTTTTCAATGGAAATCCTGATCATGTGTACGGGGAATAAGCCAGCATCATACAGCGTTTGTCATTTTCCAATACTGCAAAGCCCTTTTCCTTGGCCAAAAAGGTACTCATCAGACCAATTTTTTACACTAAGGCAGTTGGGGGGGGGTGTAAAAAAAACTGAATGGTCAATGCTCTTCTACTGTCCTTCTGCTATCTGTGTATTCAGAAAGCAGAGGAGAAGCCCATATACAACTGTTTCAGTTGCCCAAGGCTGTTGTCACACGGGTGGTCTCTGTAATTCGCATCCACCGGCTCAGTAGGGGATCTCTCCACTGAGCAGGTCCATGTCTGCTCTGCTTTGCTATGCAGAGCGGACACGAACACAGCCCTGCTGTTTTCTATGGGGCTGTCAGATGAAAACGGACCACCTGTCTATTTTCATCCAATTGTCATCCAATCTGATCCACTGGACAGATGGGGAATGAATCCCCTATCTGTCTGTTTTTGGTGGATAGGATTGGATCAGATGCCAGTGGATATCAGCGGACAAATGCCCACTTACATCTGCCACTTCATAGAGCTATAGATGGTCCGATCAGGTCAACCTGAAAAAGGCAGACCTGATTGGACAGTTCATACTATGCTGCTAATGGTCCCTATTCCATTTTACTTAATAATGCTTTATGAACCAAGAAGAGAAAAATATGTATTACCTGAGAATAAGCTATTAATTTATGTATTAAGTTCTTCTCAATGCCTGCATTTTGCTGGCTCATTTACCTTATTTTTAAATTCAAAACAAAATACTGAATATTTACAATTTTAATAACAAGGATTGATTTAAGCATCAATTAAAAAACAGAAACACAAGAAAGCATTATGTCCAATAATACAATAAAGAATAAAAATTTCTTTGAAAATTGATTTAAAAAACCTTTTTGCCTTGTGGCTCATTGCCAGTTTGTTAATACCGATAGGACCTTATGAAGATTTTTTTTTTTTTGTTCTATGAAACTCCAAATTATGTAAAAACGTGGAGTATGCTTTAACCTATTAACAATAAAGCAGCGGATTTCTATTTACACATGTGTGTATTCAAATTTATTGGCATTCATGCCCCTGTAGGCTTCACTCAGTGTGTGGCACATTCAAACTGAATTTAATATTCTTAATTATTAAGAGATTAGATAAGTCATTCTACACTAAAATGTGCTCAGATCCCCCCACTGCTTTAAAACAGAGGGCAGTATAAATCTCCAAATAATATAGGTTGGTGGAGATTTATCAGGGAGGCTTAATTTTCATGCAGCATTAGAAAAAAATAAAAAATAAAACTGGCATGTTTAAAAACTGCAAGCACAATTAGCGTCAAGCAGATAAATCCTGCTCTAATCCTGTTTACGGTCTACATCAGACAGATGTGCCAAGATTGATTCAGACAGCACCTCGGCTTACAGTAATATTTCTTTTTAAGTGCTGAACACTATTCTATTTTAGTAAGACCTCTGAGTTTGGTACTCGCTGGCTTTCCTACTATGATGGGCAGCTGTGCTTTTGGTTTTCTCCTAGTATAGTTTCAATGGCAAATTTCAAATCAGGGCAGATGCCCTGTACACATGACCGGTTTTCCTGACATGCCAAAACTTGACATTTTTCCAGACGATTCCTCTCAAGCCTGCCTTGCATACACACGTTCAGTCCAAAAAACGCTTGACCAAAGGGGGGTGACGGCACTATAAAGGGGACGTTCCATTCAAATGGTGCCACCCTTTGGGCTGCTTTTGCTGATCCTCAAGTTAGTAAAAGTTTGGTGAGAGACGATTTGCGCTTTTCAGTCTTGTGCTTTTCAGTCCGTTACAGCATGATGAATGTGCCATCTCCATTACAAACGCTAGTTTTACCAGAACGAGTGCTCCTGTCTCATGCTTGATTCTGAGCATGCATGTTTTTTCCCCTCGGAAAAGCATACACATGAGCAGTTTTCGCGACAAGACAAAGACTGACGGGAAACATGACGGGAAAAAATAGAGCAGGTTCTAATTTTTTTGCGGGCATTTTTCTTGTCGGGAAAACTGCTATGGAGAATACACAAGACCAGTTTTCCAGACCAATCTAAAAAGATGGTAGTTTTCTCGTTGAGAAAACCGGTCGTGTGTACGAGGCATCAGTATGTATCTAACAATACCTCTACCCCTCCTCTACCCCCAAAGAAGATTTGTCATTGGTGGTAAGAGTTAAATAGCATTGTATTTAACAGGATACCTAAATCATAAATACTGGGAAACAGTAGCTGTTATTTGGAATAACAAGATATTGCACTGCTATCTTTCATGCATGCATGTGTAATAGCCACGTGCTGATCCATATCTACAGCGAAGGCAAAAACAACAGAACATTTACCTTTGCTACATAGCATACACATAGAAAAACAAATCTCTATAAAAAATATTCACCTCCTATGAAGTTTTCAAATTTATTATCCTTGAACATTGAATTATTGTAGAGCAGAGTTCATTTTTTATTTTTTTTACAATTATTGACAGAAATATAATTGTCAAAGTGAAAAAAAATTCTTAAAATCACAACGAGATATAAACACAAAATAACTGGCTGCATTAGCAAAGACCCCTGTTAGGCCCGCTTCACACTGGTATGGCATGCACTTTGACTTTGAGAGCACATGTCGCATCACAAGTCGCACCCCTATTAAGTGCAAATAGAACCGTCCAAATAGGAGCAACTTGAGTCACTCTGACTTACAAAAAAGGTTCATGCTCTACTTTTGTTCCGAGGAGCCTGGTTTCTCCTCTTCTTGGATCCCTCTTTGCTGCTCCTGGCTCCTCCCTCTTGTTGAGTACCCCCCAGCAAGCAGCTTGCTATGGGGGCACCTGAGCCGAGCTGCAGCTTTGTGTATCCATTCAGACACAGCCCTGTCCCTCTTTCTCCTGATTGGCTAACTGACTGATTGACAGCCGCAGGAGCCAATGGCGCCACTGCTGTGTCTCAGCCAATCAAGAGGGAGAGTCTCAGGCGGCCAAGGGACTAATGGACATCGCTGGACAGAGATGAGGCCCAGTTAAGTATTAGGGGGTGCTGGGGAGGCTGCTGCACGCAGAGGGCTTTTAATTGTAATGCATAGAATGCATTAAGATAAAAAAACTTCTACCTTTACAACTCCTTTAAAGTGGAGTTTCCATCCCAATTTTTTTTTTCATTATTGTGCTCATAAGACTTAAAAAAATAAAAAAATTTTTTTTTTTTTTTTACTCATCTGGAAAATGCCTGTTGCTATGCGGTCCCACGAAATCTGCCCTTGGAATCACCTAGGATTCTGACATCATCTCCCTCTAATGCTCCTGGGAAATGTGTGTCATCATTTCCCAGGATGCAGTGCGCTGCCCAATTATCACTCCCCATCCAAGACTTCCAGGAAGTAAGTGCTTGTAGGCTTCACAATGCCCACAAGCAAAATGACAACCGTGTGGACCTAGTTTTATAAACTATCTTTTTTGAATAACTATGCGGAGCGGCGGTGGATTGTAAAATAGTAAGTGACCGGATTTATATTATAAAAACGCATGATGAAAGGACATACATTTAAAAAATGCTAATTGTGGTTGGAACCCCGCTTTAAATAAGTTGTATGCAAGTCCTGATAAAGTCGCACTGGGGTGTCAACTATGAAGTCGCGGCAGTGTGAACCAGAATGACACATCTAAATAATCACTGGTGCAACCAATCTTCTTACATAATTGATTAAATGGAAATGACCTTCACCAGTGCAGTGAAGGGCTTTCAAATGTTTGCTGTATAAATACCAATGTATCTGGAAAGACTAATTTCTGGAGATTCAGTATCGCTGCATAACTTGCACTATGAAAATGAAAAAACACTCCAAGCAACTCTACGAAATGGTATTTGAAAAGTATTAGCCAGGGGATAAATACAAGAGAATTTCCAAGTCACAGAATATCCCTTAGAGTAAAGTTAAATCGTTCAATACACAATAAAAAGTGTTTTCCATGTGTAGAACATGGCATTCACAAAAAGCGAAAGGGAGACTATTAAGATTAGCCAACTAGAGATCTATGACAACCCTAAACGAGTTGCAAGCTGCAGTGGCTGAGTTTGGAAAGACTATACAACTGTTGCCTGAAGAACGTTAACTGTGGCAGGTTTAAGAAGATTTTAGAAGAGTAGCAAAAAAAAAAAAAAAGCTGTTGAACCAAAACTCACACAACATCTAGACCAGTGTTTTTCAACTCCAGTCCTCAAGGCACACCAACAGGTCATGTTTTCAGGCTTGCCATTATTTTGCACAGGTGATTTGATCAGTTTCACTGCCTTAGTAATCACCACAGCCATTTCATCTGAGGGAAATCCTGAAAACTTGACCTGTTGGTGTGCCTTGAGGACTGGAGTTGAAAAACACTGATCTAGACTACAGTTTGTCAGAGGGAAGGAAAAGGTTATATGGTCGGAGGAAACCAAAATTTTGATTTTGATTTTTGCCATCAAATGCCTTGCTTGGCACAAGCAAAAAATCGCATATTATAATAAGTGAACCAGCCCCACCATAAATCCTGGTGGTGGCAGCTTTATGCTGTGGAGTCGTCTAGCTACAGCAGGCCCTGGAAGTTTTTTTTAAAGTAGACAGTATAATTATTGTAGCAAATACAGGTAAATCCTGCAGGAAAATCTGATGCAGTCTGGAGGAAACCTGAGCCCAGGGAGATTTATCCTAGAGCAAGACAACTGGTTAGATTTGAAGAAAGATGTTCACTCAAAATCCACATGCAACCAGACTGAGCAGTTTTGCAAAATAAATTGGGAAAAGGTCTTGTGTCCATAGGTGCAAAGTTGAGAGTGCTCGAGACACACACACAAAAATATAATTTCTGCCAAATGTGCATCTACCAAATACTAGTTTGAAGGGGGTGTATAATTATGCAGGCAGTTATTTTATATTTTTCCATCACAATTATTTTAATTCACTTTGCACAAGATCTGTTTTCACTTTTCCATTGAAGATCATATTTCAATTCACTGTGATTCAATGTTCCATGACAATAAAATATAAAAACTTGCAAGGTACTTTTTTAGAAGAACTCTATGCACTGTGTGAGATATGAACAGGTATTGTCTTATAAACAGTCCATAAACAACAACGAAAGGTGCTACTACCCCAAATTAATGGGACTCCTCCTGAGCTGTCGGGTGCAGGATGTGCAGTTACTCTGATGTGCAGTTAGCTGCCAAAGTGATAAATGGATAAAGGACAATCCGCGGATTGTCCTTTATCCATTGTCTTATAAACAGCCAAGCATGTGGCCTCACTTGCATGCTGTGTAGAGCCAACAGTGGCAATACATACACAAAGTGGGTAAACATAGGGCACACGATAAATGTGTGAGCTGCAGATAGTTACTTACTATGTAATGGAGCGGGTGATGAGTAGATAGCAATTCATCAAACTCTGCCTTCATCTTCTAGGGCAACAAATGACCATCTTACCAAACCTGCTAGCAACTAATACTAAATTTTTTTAAAGGAGAACGGTTCCTTATAATGAAGGAAGGTTAGCTCTTCAGTCCCTGGCCTTTCCCTTTTGATTGCCTGGATTTGAAAAAACTCTGCCGGCTAACATCTTTCACGTGGCCACCACTTACCACAGCACAACTTGTATAACTGTAAATTACCAACAGGACTGGATCATAGAAGCCCAGAGGCTAGGAAGGAGGATATATATTTATCTTTGGGGAGGCTTTGTAACAGACAGCATTAAAAACAGAAATGAGCATGGCAGCCAGAGAACTAGCAATCTTAAGAGAACGTCAGCTTTTGCAGACCCCATTGTTCTACCATGACAAATTACTTTTAAAACTTGAATTGATTAGTAAAGCTTCCGGGTTGCTTAATATAAAAGCAAGAATAACATTTGCTGCCTAACTGTAAGAAAGTAGAATTTTGTCAAGAATACATTTTGCAAAATGAAATAACATATACTGCTATTAATTGCTATAAATCAACCAACTTAAAATTAAGGTATTTCCATAAAATGTGGAGTTACTGAAATCTCTATAACTACTACCCATCAAATATAATCAATTAAGTCTTAAACCTTCTTTTATTGTACTAAGAATACAATATACTGTTGTGTTTCAGCTTTTACAGAGTTTCCCTTGGGTTTTTATGTACCAATTCAGGTGGGCACATTTGTCACCTGAATAGGTAAATGTTTTCCAATCAACCAGTTACAAATGAAGGGCCAGATTCACAGAGCCATTACGCCGGCGTTACAGGAGATGCGCGGCGTAAGTCTAAATTTGCGCATGCGTTTCGATGCGCCGCATTCCCAAAACGAGATACGCAAGAAATCTACTTTTTTTGGACCAGCGTAATTTCGATAGACCGGCGTATCCGTCCGCGCAAAACTGCACTAGACACACCATTGATTTGCTATTCAAATATGCAAATGAGGGAGTTACGGGGATCCACAAAAGAACGTTGGTGCAGCGCAGGCTACTCGCTGTGCGCAACAGCTGCATGTCCTGTCTAAAATTAGACCATATAAAAGGTGGAAAAAAATTAGACAATCCGTCTACATGTCAGCTAAAGCAACACTGTTAGTGAGGAGCTGAGCAGTCACACTTGCTGGACAACAAACTGTATGCCAACAGGCCAGGGGCATCCATGCTCATAGCTATACCACTGACTTTAGATGAGCAAAGAAGGAGGAGGGCACGGAGGAGGGCACGGGAGAGGATTTTTTTTTTCCCAAAAACTTTTTATTTGCTTTTATTAACATTTTTACAAAAAATATACATACATATATACATCAATACATAACATACGTACAAATTACAAACACGGTCTCACTATCTTTCAATAGCCCTTTAAAACCTTGATGGATATAATAATCTAATCTGATACAAGCCCCTCACTCTTCACTTGATATATCACACACGCATAGACATCTTTGGCATTAGTGATTCTGAGGTGTCTTGCATCTTCAGATTCACCCCTCATGCCATCCTGGAATTAACCACAACCCTGCAGGAGGACATCACCAGCCCAACACATGACAGCACCCATGACACCTATGACAGCTACATATACAATCCTAGCCCCATCCCCACAGATTTCGAACAGAACATGTATGGGGACAGCTGGCTGGTTGGTGAGTGACATGGGTGGCAGGCATGACTGTCCCCCCCATGATGCTGAAATCACAAGGGGCACATGCACTACTAACATCCTCCTGTCTTATCCCTTCAGGGTGACTCTGCATATGCACTGGGACCCCATCTCATGACTCCTATACGGAACCCCCCATGGTACCCTGTTGTATTCCCCAAACTTTGTATGCCAGATCATCGGTGAATGTTGCATGCTGCACAACTTCGCAGTGAGAAAGGGCCTGGGGATTGACATAAGTGATGACCTGATCCCTGAACCAGACAATCCCCCCCTAACCGAGGCTACCGAGGGAAGAGCAGCCAGGAGCCAGCTCACATTAGGCATCTTTGTATGTTAAACACACACATTAATCATGGCACAATGAGAATGCGTGCATGCACACCACTGTGGTCCCTAGCACAGACACATCACATCCTCATCACATTGGATTGGCACAAGCCCACCATGCAGGACTTGTGAGCAGCAACGCCATGCCACAGCTCCAATTATGTCACTGTACATTCATACACCATTCACACGGACCTGGGGATCACTTCTCCACCACAAATGAGGGTGACACCCTTTTTCCGGGAGGAATGTCACCCCCACATTCCAAAATCATTCACAAACAGAACCAAAAAAGAAAAAATTGACCAGCAAAAATAAAAAATACCCAGCAAAAATATAATAAAAAAAACAACAAAGAAAGCACAGAAAAGACAAAAATCACTCTGCAAAACAGTCACCAAATATCTCAAAGACACGTCACAAACAAACAAACGCTAATAAACAACAGAACAAAAGCACCTTGCTGTATAGGAAGGCATACAAAGGGATGTACTTTTGCAAAGGAAGGGCGTTTGTCTCTGTCTATTTAACCACTTGCCGACCAGCCGCCGCAGTTATACGGCGGCAGGTCGGCACTCCTACGCGAGAGCCCGTAGCTCTACGTCGGGACTTTCGCGGCCACTAGGGGCGCGTGCGCGCCGCCGGCGGCCCGCGCGCGCGCCCAACGCTCGCCCCCGAGTCCCGCGCGCGTGCCCGGCGGGCGCGATCGCCGCCGGGCACGCGCGCTCGCTCGTTACAGAGCGGGGAACGGGAGCTGTGCGTGTAAACACACAGCTCTCGTTCCTGTCAGCGGGGGAAGCGCTGAACTTCCGTTCATACAATGTATGAACGGAAGATCAGTGATTCCCCCTAGTGAGTCCACCCCCCCCACACAGTAAGAACACAAATAGGAACACACTTAACCCCTTCCCCGCCCCCTAGTGTTAACCCCTTCACTGCCAATGGCATTTTTATAGTAATCCAATGCATTTTTATAGCATTGATCGCTATAAAAATGCCAATGGTCCCAAAAATGTGTCAAAAGTGTCCGATGTGTCCGCCATAATATCGCAGTACCGAAAAAAAACGCTAATCGCCGCCATTACTAGTAAAAAAAAAATATTAATAAAAATGCCTTAAAACTACCCCCTTTTTTGTAAACGCTATAAATTTTGCGCAAACCAATCAATAAACGCTAATTGCGATTTTTTTTTTTAGAAAAATATGTAGAAGAATACGTATCGGCCTAAACTGAGGAAAAATAATGTTTTTTTAAATCTTTTTTGGGGATATTTATTATAGCAAAATGTAAAAAATATTGCATTTTTTTCAAAATAGTCGCTCTATTTTTGTTTATAGCGCAAAAAATAAAAACCGCAGAGATGATCAAATACCACCAAAAGAAAGCTCTATTTGTGGGAAAAAAAGGACGCCAATTTTGTTTGGGAGCCACGTCGCATGACCGCGCAATTGTCAGTTAAAGAGACGTAGTGCCGAATCACAAAAAGTGCTCTGGTCTTTGGACAGCAATATGGTCCGGGGCTAAAGTGGTTAAGCTGTCTGCGTAGTTCACTAAGTTGCCCGGGTCCACTTCCAATTTCACCGATTGCGCCGTTCCCGAGTTGTGAGCATGCGCACAGAGGTGCTGACCATGGTCTGCTTCATGTGCGCATGCGCGATCAGGCCGGCTCTTCATTTGCATGGGGTCACAGCTCATTTCAATGTAACACGCCCACGTCCTTCCCAATTTGAATTACTCCGCCTTACGCCTCGGAATTTACGTTACACCGGCGCAAATTTCTGCGCAAATACTACGAGGATACGGTGATTGCGCCTCTACATTGCGCCGGTCTAACGTAAAGGAGGTGCGCTACGCCGGTCAAAATATGCGCTAATGTACGTGAATCTGGCCCGAAAAGTCTTAAAAAATATTTTCATATCAATAAACATTACCAATTATATAAAATTGTCTTTTTTTTGTGAATTTGTTTTTAACTTTGAGACTTATTTTAAATCTATCAAAAAGGTTAAATATTTCAGTATATTATTGTATGGAAGTTTGGAAGATTTCCACTCAATTACTTTTGCAGTGACAAGCCAAATAATTCTGGATTTTCTATCACTTTCATTCTCTGTTATAATGGTAAACTTGACAACTAAAGAGGACGAATCCTCCTCACAGGGGAACAGACAGAAAAAAAAAATCAGACAGGTGTTCTAATCACCTTCTATTATATCCGAAACAAAACAAAAAAAGTTTTGTCTTTAATTATACTGAATTAGTGTGAAGCATGACACAATTGTATAAATGTATTTCACGTACTTTTTTCTGATTTATTAGCTGTATTCAATGGTTTTTATATCTTGCTATGAATCCTTATTATTTACAAATGTCATGTAGACTGCCGAGAGTCTCTATTTTTATAATTTTTACTCAAAGAATTAAGAAAAGATAATTAAAAGAAAATCTATTATGCTTTGAAATTGCTAAATGCTTGGTGTTGTCAGAACAAAAACTAATACCTGCTGAACCTTTCAAATTGATGAATTTACAATAAAAAAATAAAAAGTGTACACATACCAGCACTCTAGTGTAAGACACTTTGCAAAGCTTTGCATCTGTGGCAGAAATTATTACTGTGAAAACATATTTGCATAGAGTGTATAGGTACACTTTTCTGTAAAACCAACTTCTAATTTTAATGAATTCATGTTAGAGCTTAAGAAAAATAAATTAAATTGTACATTAAAAACAATAACGTATGTCATACATTGAAATTACATAATTAAAGTGATTGTAAAGTCTTTATTTTCCTATAAAAATAAAAAACATGTTATACTTACCTGTTCTATGCAGTGGATTTGCACAAAGCAGCCCGGATCCTTCTCTTCTCGGGTCCCTCTTCTGTGATCCTGGCCCCTCCCTCCTGTTTTTTTATCATTACATTTTTTTATTGCAAAAGAAAGAATAATTGTAGTACAAGGATAACGAATGGTACAAATAATTGTGTATCATACATGCTCAACATAAAATATATGACTTTGTTAAAGCATATGCTATGCAATAATCACTGAGATATAGGCTGGCCATAAATTTTGTCATTTGAGGTTACAACCCTAGAGCGTCTGAAGAACACAATTTTTTAAAACGCCTCTGTCCCCAGTAGCACGTGCTCAGAAGCGAACGCACACGTATGTCCCTCCCACGTTTGTAAACGTCGTTCAAACCACATATGTGAGGTATCGCGGCGTGCGTTAGAACGTGTGCAACAATTCTAGCACTAGACCTCCTCTGTAACTCTAAACTGGTAACCTGTACATTTTTTCAAAGCGTCGCTTTGTAACAAAGTATGGCGCCATTCCATGAGTGTGCCCAATTTTAAAATTGACATGTTAGGTATCTATTTACTTGGCGTAACATCATCTTTCATATCTTACAAAAAAATAGGGCTAACTTTACTTTTTTGTTATTTTTTAATTAATTATTTTTTAATTGATGAAACCATTTTTTTTCCAAAAAAAGGCGTTTGAAAAATTATTGCGCAAATACCATGCAAGATAAAAAGTTGCAATGACCGTCATTTTATTCCTTAGGGTGTCTGCTAAAAAAGACATATATAATGTTTGGGGGTTCTGAGTACTTTTCTAGCAAAATAATGATGATTTGTACATGTAGGAGAGAAGTGCCATAATAGGCCCGGTATGGAGGTGGGAATAAAAGCCCTGTATTGAAGGGGTTAAACTGAAGCCCTGTACACACGGCCCAGAATCTCCTCAGGAAAAAAACTTTGTTTTTCCTGACGAGATTCTTGGCAAGATTCTCTTGCCGGCCGAGTGTACACACACTCCATTCAAAAGAACCGCCATTCTTTTGAATGGCACGAACGCGGTGATGTCATCGACGATGACAAGCATGCAATTGTCACATTCAATGCTGTCTCCTCCATCTTGCTACACCCTACCTATGCCTTGGAAGCTACCGCGCATGCGTCAAAGTAATTTCAAGCATACGCTGGGTTTCCACAGCAACAGGTAAGTATACAGACGCTCAGGTTTCTTGGCAGGAGAAACCTCAAAGCCTCGTACATACGCTCTGCAAGCAGTTTTCTTGCTGGTTCTTGCCAAGAAAACCGAGCGTGTGTATAAGGCTTAAGTGTTATTTGTTTCATACACGACTGATGCCCCTGCCCCTTTGACAAATCCAAAATCCACCTGATCAATTTAAGCCCAAATTATGAACATAAGTATTACTGATACCAAAACATGTTTTTTTTTTTGTGGTTTTAGTTTTTGCATTTTAGACAGGGAGGCAAAGGAAATCTCTATTGGGTTTATTTTTGCTATTTCCTATTTTGGAGATTTTCCTTCACTTCCTGCTCCGTAGACAACAGGAAGTGTGAGAAGCTTTCTGCAAACAGAGGTAAGTCCTTTATTGGGATAGTTTTCATTGGAACACGTCCCCATAGTTGTTCCCACTACATGTCCATTTTGGAACACATATAGTTCCCTTTTCAATGAGAAATGTTGGTTTTGGGTTTAACTACTTTGCATATAGGAAACTTTCACCCCCTTCCTGTCCAAGCCATTTTCAACCTTCAGCTATGTCAATTTTGAATAAGTGGCACAGTCATGCAACACTGTACCCAAATAATTTTTTTTATAATTTTCTTCACACAAATAGAGCTTTCTTTTGGTGGTATTTAATTACTGCTGTTTTTCTTACTTAAAAAAAAAAAAGAAAGAAAAAAGACCAAAAAAAAGTAGATTTTCCTCGTTTCCGTCTGTAAATTTTGTAAATGAGTAATTTAAAAAAATGTAATGTTAAAAAGAAAATTTTCTCCTTCACTGATGTGCGCTGATGAACCTGCACTGACGGGTACCGATAGGCTGCTCTGATGAAGAGCTACTTATGGGCACTGATTAGGTGGCACTAATGTGCCGCACTGATGGGGCACCTATGGGGTGGCACTGATGAGCACTTATAGGTGGCACTGATAGGGTGGCACAGATAGGCAGCACTGATTGACATTGATGGTCACTGTAAGGCAGCACAGACTGGCATCACTGATGGGCACTGCCGGGGCTTTACTGTAATCAGGGCCCTGATGATCAGTGCTCTGATTTCCTGTCCTGGTCTCCCCTGCGAGATGTCACTGATCGCCTCTCTTCGCAACACACTCTGTCAGTGTGAGGCAAGGAGATCCGATTAACGGCATGGGCGCAGTTGAGCGGTCGTATTGCGGTGCCGTCATATGACGTCCTCCTAGAACGAGAGGCGCATCGTAATTTGATGGTGGGAGAGGGGCAAGTGGTTAAACAAGGGGTTTAAAAGGGGCCCAGACTATATTATATTGGAAAGCATCCCTATATCTCTAAAGAGAAAGTAAATGGTCTCAATCAACCTTAACTATTTTCATCCTTTTGCTGCTAGCCTTAGTAAATAGGAAGGTATATTATGTTTACTTGTTTTAATGTTTTTCTTCAACTGCTTCCTGGTTTCTGGCCTAGCCCAAAATAATGTCAAAAATCCTAGGAATCTTCATGAGCATTTTTTTTATTTCATCTTAAGGCTTTCTCAGCTAAGCACACCCTCCTGCCTGCATGTTTGGGCAGATAGATTCCAGGAAGTAAATGCTACATGAATCATCTGCCCTCACTCAAGATGGCCAGAAAAGCTAGCAGGTGTTTTTCAAAGTTTTTATCTTCAGCTAAATAAAGCATGGAGACATGGATGAAAGAAAGAGTTTGCTTTGAATATGAAAAATGAATCAAATAGTGTTTTTTGTTTGTGGTGCTTAGATAAAATTTAGTTCCGCTTTAAAAAATGAAGTGAAAAATGCTTTGTGAATACTAGTGCCGATGGAAAGACTACAACAGCCAATCTTTTTCCAAGCCAATAATAGCACCTATTCTTGACCTTCTGCTGAATGCCCATGAACTGTATTTAATTACACAAAATAAGTTAGATGGAATATACAATATATGTGGCACTTGCTGCACCTTTAATCTCAAATTTTATTTAGTGTCTATTACATCCAAGTAGTTAGAACAACATGTTTTTCAACCATTAGCACAGTCAGCTAAAGCGCAGTGTATTTAATACCTCTTTGTACCAAAACAAAGTGCTCAGGTTTCTACAAAAGAACACCACATTCAATTACAGTTATTTAATGCTGATGTCAGGGATTTTTATGTAATTTGTTTGCCAAATGTTTGTTTTTCTAAGAATCAGACTCTAGTCGGCAAAGATTAGCTTCTAGGAGACGCAAAATTGTGGGGAGAGAAACATCTGCTACTATGTATGTTTTAGGCTTATACATTCCAATATCTAGGCAAGCTAAATGGTTATTCTGGCAGTATATGGCACTTTATGGTAAATATGCAATTTTGTAGTGTCTTAATCAATAAGATCGCATTTTATCATATCATTAGCCATGGCGTTAAGTAAGCCATCAGAAGTAGGCTTCCAGCAGTTTAGGACTAAAGACTAGGTGAATTGGGACAGTTGATTTAGATTGTTAGGGGTTACGCCTGACTGGGGAGTAATTGAAGTGAATGGGCTGTATATCTTATTAGGAAATCTACAATGAATCACTGTGAGAGACTCCCTATCCGGTCAATGATGATTTGGTCAGCTACAAGTTGAAAATATTGTAACTATCATATTTCTTATCTGTAACTGAACCGATCAAGAGTGACAGGGAGCTGGGAATTGTCCCCATAATAATCTGGAGGTCTACTGATAGGAAATACAGTCAAATTGCTTCAAACATTATTATATGTGTTGCCAACACAGTGCATTAAACCAGTTTTTTTGTATAGGTGCAATTTTATAGAATTTTATTAAATTCAATAAGGGACTTAAAGCAGAGTTCCAGCCTTTTAGTGTTTATTAAAAGTCAGCAGCTACAAAAAGTGTAGCTGCTGACTTTTAATAAACAGACATTTACCTGATCCACAGTCCCGCGACGCGGCCGCCCGGAGCTCAGCTTCCCCCCCCCTCTCCGGCTGGCGCCTCCATTCATAGTGTGAGTCGCATGCGCAGTGGACAGGCGATCTCTTGGGACCTGTCACGTGTCCCTGGAGATCGTCTAAAGGGAGGGGCCGCCTAAGGCGAGAAGAGAAGTCGCCGAGGCGGTCCCTGGGCAGAAGGAGGAAGTGGGACAGGAAGTCCCACTCCTACCAAAGCCCCCACTCCCCCCCCAAAAAAAATTACAAATGTGGCATGTAAGGGGACGAGGAGTGCTTAAAGCGGAAGTTCCACTTTTGGGTGGAATTACGCTTTAAATCACCCTATTATATGTGGACATTTGTGAGAAATCTATACTAATAATATAACGCTAAAAATAATTACAAAAGGCACACAGTAGCAATAATACATTAATCCGTGTTCCAGCCTTTTAGTGTTTATTAAAAGTCAGCAGCTACAAAAAGTGTAGCTGCTGACTTTTAATAAACAGACATTCACCTGATCCACAGTCCCGCGACGCAGCTGCCCAGGGCTCCACTTCTCTCCCCCCTCCCTGGCTGGCGCCTCCATTCATAGTGTGGGAACCCGGCCGTGACAGCTTTCGGCTTCACAGCCGGGCACACGGCCGGGCACTCACTGCGCATGTGTAAGTCGCATGCGCAGTGGATAGGCGATCTCTTGGGACAGACGATCTCTTGGGACCTGTCACATGTCCCTGGAGATCGCCTAAAGGGAGGGGCCGCCTAAGGCGAGAAGAGAAGTCGCCGAGGCGGTCCCTGTGCAGAAGGAGGAAGTGGGACAGGAAGTCCCACTCCTACCGAAGCCCCCACTTCCCCCCCCCCCAAAAAAATTACATGCCAAATGTGGCATGTAAGGGGGCAAGGAATGCTTAAAGCGGAAGTTCCACTTTTAGGTGGAATTCCGCTTTAAATCACCCCATTATATGTGGACATTTGTGAGAAATCTATACTAATAATAAAACGCTAAAAATAATTACAAAAGACGCACAGTAGCAATAATACATTAATCCGACCTCCCTTTAAAACACTTACGAAAACTTACGAAACACTTATCTACAATAATTGTACAGCCTACTAAATGAAAGATTTGAGCTTTTTTGAACTTTGAGTATTCAGCCCAAGTATCAGGAGGTCTTACAGTGTAAAAGCAAAACATTTTTTTTATTCATTTCCTTTGTAAATTTCTTGGCATTTAACCACTTGACCCCTAGAATGTTTTAACCCCTTCATGACCGCGGCATTTTCTATCATTCAGCAATATACTATTTAATTGGCAATTGTGCAGTCATGCAACACTGTACACAGTGTAAATTATATAATTTTTTTTCACACAAATAGAGCTTTCTTTTGGTGGAATTTGGTCACTACTAGGTTTTTTATTATATAAATAAAAAAGGCCAAAAATGTTAAAAGAAAAAAAAATATGATGCTTTGTCCTGTTAAAAAATATATCCAATAAAAAAAATAAAAAAAATAGAATTTCTTTACAAATGCAGGCCAAAATGTATTCTGCTTCATGTTTTTGGTAAATAACAATAGGTGTATAATAATTTGTGTGTGCAAAAGTTATAGCATCTTCACACAATGGTATATATACTGCAATTTACACAGCTATGATTCTATACTGGTAATTGCAGTAATTAGCGACTTATAGTGGGACTGTGATAGGGTTGCAGGCAATTTGGTGCTAACAGACACTATCTGGGATGGTCAATAACTGACACTGATGCCCCTAGCGAATCTAATGCCTCATACACACGACCATTTTTCTCGTCAGAAAAAAAAACCTAAAGTTTTTCCCAACGTGATTTTTCCCAGCCTGACTTGCATACACACGTTCATGCAAAAAAACATCCGACCAAAGCGCGGTGACATACAACACGTACGACGGGACTATAAAGGGGAAGTTTCTTTCAAATGGTGCCACCATTTGGGCTACTTTTGCTGGTCCTCGTGTTAGTAAAAGTTTGGTGAGAGACGATTTGCACTTTTTAGCCTCGTGCTTTTTAGTCCATTACGGACGCTAGTTTTACCAGAAGGACGCTCCCGTCTCATACTCGATTCTGAGCATGCACGGTTTTTTTCCCCCTCAGAAAAGCATACACACGACCTTTTTTCGCAACGAGAAAAAGACTGGCGGGAAAAACGACGAGAAAAAAGAGAGCTGGTTTCAATTTTTTGTGGGCAGTTTTCTCATCGAGAAAACTGCTAGGGAGAATACACACGACTGGTTTTCACGACCAATATAAAAAATGGCAGTTTTCTCGTTGTGAAAACCGGTCGTGTGTACAAGGCATCATACAGTGATCAGTGATAATAATGTACACTGACACTGCACTAATGACACTGGCTGGGGTTAACTGTGTGCCTAACAATGTGTAATGTGTGCTGCTTTTACTTTCTGATATGGCTGTTTTTTCACCTTGCTTTTCAGGGAGAAAAAATAGCCAGTTCGCTGTTCACAATACACAGGGTTACGTGTTTTTGTAAACACAGGACTCTGTACATGATTGGAGATCAGCTGCCAATATTGTTCTGTGTCCAATTACCCAGAAGATGGTGTCACGTACATACACGTGATTGTGCCCATATCTGCTGTACCGGCAGGTAGTTAAAGTACATACAGCTTCACATTATTACTAAATTATGTGAACACATACTTTGTAAAGTGAACCTCCACATTACTAGCCTCTATTCAGCCTTCTATTCTTTCAGTAAATCAATCTGTCTCCCAACTCCTGAAGCTGAATATAATGACAAATAACAGAGCTCAGTATTGGTAAGAAATATAAGCAACCACAGGGATCTCTAGTTTTGCCACTTTTTTGCACTCTCAGAAGTTGAATGTCAGTTGACAAATTACCAAATGTCATATTTGAGGTGACTGTTGTCATACAAGTTAAAATGTCATTCTCAGATGAAGTAAAGCTAAATAAGACAGCAGATCAGTAAGCTTGCACAAATATATTATTATTACTATTTAAAATATACACAGTCCTCCACAAGTCGTCATGACTTGTTCTCTAAATCAACCCCATGTCTTAAAAAAAAAAAAATTGGATGGCGGACCTGAACGGCCGCTCCATGCAGTCCTATGGAGCGTCGGATGTCAGAGGAGACATGTCCGCTGACATCTGACCCGATCCGAACTGCCAAAATCAAACGGATGGTGATAAGTCCCCATCCGTCCATGGTGAATCAGATCGAGTGAGATGTGATAAAAACGAACATGCTGTCCGTTTTCATCAGATCTCTCCGCACAAGCCCCTCCCTGCTCAGTGAGTAGAGAGGGACTTGTCATCTGCCGGCTTAGCGGAGATCAGCGGAAACATCTCCCGATGAGCCGGCGGACTCCGTAGCAATGGAGTCCACCTATGTGGAAGATGCACTATAGGGTATACAAGGAACCTATAAACCTAGAGTGCCCTGGTGCTTCTATAACACTAATCTGTTTCTATAGCCACATGCTATGCTCTGCACCTCATTATTTTAAACTGAGGCCACACATCACAATAATGACTCAAAACAGGGCTCAGGTAATGGGAATGGCCAGGCCATTGTCAGAGACCATAAAGGCTGGATGCTGTTTGCACAACAAAGCATCTTGGCGTTATATTTATGTGACACCACATATTCGTCTCTGCCAACAAATTGCCAGTGTTATAATCCTTAGTAAAGCCTAGCCTAGCCTTAGTAAATAGGAAGGTATATTATGTTTACTTGTTTTAATGTTTTTCTTCAACTGCTTCCTGGTTTCTGGCCTAGCCCAAAAAAATGTCAAAAATCCTAGGAATCATGAGCATTTTTTTATTTCATCTTGAGCAGGGGCTTTCTCAGCTAAGCACGGCTGCTCCATGCAGTCCTATGGAGCGTCGGATGTCAGCGGAGACATGTCCGCTGACATCTGACCCGATCCGAACCGCCAAAATCAAACGGACGGTGATACGTCTACATCCGTCCATGGTGAATCGGATCGAGTGAGATGTGATAAAAACGGACATGCTGTCCGTTTTCATCTGATCTCCAAATAGGAGACAGCGAAGCTGCACAAGCCCCTCCCCGCTCAGTGAGCAGAGAGGGACTTGTCATCTGCCGGCTAATCCTCTCACCTTGTCCTATGCTCCCTCATTGATAAGCCCAGCTAGTAGTTAATCTGCTCGCTTACTAGTGATCCAAATTCTGAAGAATTCTGGCCAGCAAGGGGGAGAAATCCATTGGGTAAAGCAAGTTGAACTTTGGTGGTCTTAGACTGAACACCACATAAGAAAAATAAAACAAATAACATAAAATAAAATATAGAGTCTTCCCAGATATACTTTTTTAGTGGTGTCAAGTTATAATAATTGTAATTAAGTACTGTACATGATCCTTTATCTAAAGTGTTCTTCAATCAAAGCATTAAACAAAAAATAAGCGGCAACTGTTTGGCATGCACCACTTCTCTCTTTTAGCTTTTGAGAGTTGTGAATTTTGAAACCTGCAAAAAAAGGTTATCATGGAGTCATAACTTTATAGCCATATATCCCCTCTGTAGATTTCTATTTCTATAGTTACATAGTTAGTCTGGTTGAAAACAGTCCATCCAGTTCAACCAATAAAAAAGGGGGGGGGGGGAATCATACAAACCTACATGCACAATCCTATACTCACAGTTGATCCAGAAGAAGGCAAACACCTTCAGCAAAGCATTATCCAATTTTCTCCAGCAGGGGGAAAAAATCCTTCCTGATCCCCCATGAGGCAATTGGACACTCCCTGGATCAACTTTACATATATATGGTAACATACAATTATATTACTTGCATTTAGAAAATAATCCAGGCCTTTTTTAAAGCAATCTACTAAGCTAGCTAGAACAAGCTCTGGAGGGAGTCTATTCTAGACATGTGCATTCGTTTTCGTTAGAATGCATTTTCGTCCGAAAATCTGTTTTTTACGTTATCGTTTTAACAAACGATAACAAAAGCGCAAGAAACGAAAACCGAAAGATCCGACATTAAAAAAATGCTTTATTTTTGTTTTCGTTGCGGTAAAAATTTGATATAGAGAGATTCGACATTATAGGGAAAAGATTCGACATTATAGGGAAAAGATTCGACAGTATAGGGAAAAGATTCGACATTATAGGGAAAAGATTTGACATTATAAAGAAAAGATTCGACACTATAGAAATAATATATTCGACATTACAGAGATTAGATTTCGATTTATGAGAAAATAGATTCAACATTATTACTAGTCATACAACATTAGAATTCTTGTAGGCGGAATATTCGAACGGAAATGTACGATTCGACGTAAAGATTCGATGTTCCGTCGAATATTCTTTTAAACATTCGACAGAAACCAAGTATTTTTGGATTTTCGGACGAAAGCTATTCCCCAACGAAAAACGAGTAACTAAATAAAGTAACTAAATAAATGTATTTTCCAAACGAAACGAAAAATATTCCAGTCTGCACATGTCTAGTCTATTCCACATTTTCACAGCTCTTAGGCCGCGTACACACGAGGGGATATGTCCGCTGAAAACGGTCCGATGGACCATTTCAGCAGACATCTCCGCTCGTGTGTATGGGTGGACAGACGGGTTTTTTCAGCAGACAGATTTTAAAGCATGCTTTAAAATCTGTCTGCTGGGAACCCGTCCGTCCGACATGTCTGCTGGCAGGGCCGGCCCTATCATGGGACCCAGTGGTACCATAGGTCCCGAGCGGCACTTTCAGGGGGGGGCGGCAGTTTGCCGCCCATGAGCAGTGGCAGAACTGCCGCCCGCAAGCCAGCCTGTCTGCTGCTTATTGCACAGTGAGGGAGCCGGCGCTGCTGCTGTTAGAGGTGACAGAAGTGCGCCGGGACAGACAAATTACAGCCACTACTTCATTGCTCATTACATCGATTGCTGTAGATGGGGACTGGAATCTCTGCGACCTGTACCACCCCCTACCTCTCCTCCAGCTGTCCTGTCCTGCAGGAATACAGAAACACTGTCCTGCAGGAATACAGAAACATCCCTGAGGTGGAGTCTCCTGGTCTCTGCTGTTTGAGTGGGCGGGATGGGGGTGCGTCTGACCTACGAGATAGTGCCGTCTGGTGTGACAAGGAGCAGAGGGAGACAAGCCAGTGTGTGTGGACTGTGGAGGTAAAATCATCTTGCCATACCTCGTGTAGCTTGCAGGCATCTCTATGCTAAATCTCCTGGAATCCTGCAGTTTAGCATGAAAGTGCTGCCTGTTAGTTGACAATTGGGCTTAATAATTGAATTTGTCACTGTCTCCAGGTTTTTTACTGCCCCCTGGTGTATACCCTCCTGACACCCCCATCCTGGTGTATACCCTCCTGACACCCCCCTGGTGTATACCCTCCTGACACCCCCCTGGTGTATACCCTCCTGACACCCCTCCCCCTGGTGTATACCCTCCTGACATCCCCCCCCACCTGGTGTATATCCTCCTGACATCCCCCCTGGTGTATACCCTTTTGACACCCCCCCCTGGTGTAAACCCTCCTGACACCCCACCCCCCACCTGGTGTATACCCTCCTGACACCCCCCCCTGGTATATACCCTCCTGACACCCCCCCCCTGGTATATACCCTCCTGACACCCCCCCCTGGTGTATACCCTCCTGACACCCCCCCTGGTGTATACCTTACTGACACCCCCTCCCTCCCTGGTGTATACCTTCCTGACACCCCCCTCCCCCCCTGGTGTATACCCTACTGACACCCCCCCACCTGGTGTATACCCTCCTGACACCCCCCCACCTGGTGTATACCCTCCTGACACCCCCCCCCCCTGGTGTATACCCTCCTGACACCCCCCCCCTGGTGTATACCCTCCTGACACCCCCCCTGGTGTATACCCTCCTGACCCTTCCTAGTACCCTCCTGACCCCCCCTGGGGTATACCCTCCCTGGTGTATACCCTCCTGACCCTTCCCTGGTGTTTACCCTCCTGACCCCCCCCCTCCCCTGGTGTATACCCTCCTGACACCCCCCCTGGTGTATACCCTCCCTGGTGTATACCCTCCTGACCCTTCCCTGGTGTATACCCTCCTGACCCCCCCCCCTCCCCTGGTGTATACCCTCCTGACCCCTCACTGGTGTGTGCCCTCCTGACCCTCCCTGCCTCTGTCTGAACCCCCCCCCCCTCCACCACCACCGCTGCCTCTGACTAAACCCCCCACTATCACCACAGCTGCATTGGATGGAACCCCCCAACCACCACTGTTGCATGTAAATCTAACTCCCTAATACATTACATTTTCGTTTTAATTGTCATGATATGAAATAATGAATGTGGGGGCCTTTTGGTGGGCGTAATTTTTTTTTTGGGGGGGGGCAGCATTTAATTCTTGGGCCCAGGCAGCACAATGTCTTGGGCCAGCCCTGTCTGCTGGTTAGTACGCTAACCAGCAGACATATCTGCCCGCGCATGCGTCGAATAGATTCGACGCATGCGTGGAAGTTGTTTATTTCCTGGTGCGGTGATGTGGCGGCGTCAACGTCACCGTGCTGTCTGCCGGCAGGGATTTTGGTTTGATTGTGTGTACAGCGATCAAACCAAAATAGCCCAGCAGACAAATCCGATCAAATCGGTCTGTCAGACCGATTTGAATGGATTTATTTGGTCGTGTGTACGCGGCCTTACTGTGCAGAAACCTTTCCATATTTGGAGATGAAATCTCTTCTCCTCCAGATATAAAGAGTGCCCCCGTGTCCAGTATGATGACGTTAAAATGAATAACACAACACCAAGTTCACTATATGGACCACTTATGTTTTTTTTTTTTACATGTTTATCATATCACCCTTAATATCCTCTTCTCAAGAGAGAATAAATTCAGTTCCTTTAATCGTTTCTCAGAGCTAAACTCCTCCATTCCTCTTATCAGTTTGGTTGCCCTTTTCTGCACTTTCTCTAGTTCCCCGATATCCTTTTTGTGAACTGGTGCCCAAAACTGAACTGCGTATTCCAGACGAGGTCTTACTAAAGAATTTCCATTATTAGTAAGTGTTTTCTGATATCTACAAGTATCTCAAGAGCCAATTCACCCATGTCTGCTTTCCTATAGTAAAATGTATCTAGTTTACTGCATGAAAAAAACAAGACATGTATATTAAATGTGCAAAAAAATACTATATATATTTATATAAACATATTTCAAAGATGTGCACTACTATATACATATGTGTTTTGAAGGGCCACGTGGAAAATTAAAAATGAGATAAATTCAGAATTTTATAAATATAAAAGATCACTTAAAATAAACATTTTAAATAATTTTGGTTTAAAGTACTCAAACCTGCTGTACTTCCTAATCGTCTGTACAATGTTAGATTTTTAAATGAATTGAAATGATAATACCACAATGAATATGTTTAATACACTTATCTGGTGTTCAGTTTATGTGCGCACTTCCTCGTTATTGATTAAGAAGTGATTAACGTTAACAGCAGTGCTCTGAATCCCAGCTGATCAGGTTTCTGGTGACAAACGGCTGAATCCACATATTGACAATATTTACCAGCAATAAGCAATGATGACCTGGGAAATAGCTAGCCTTTCAGGCAGTCAATGGAGGAAGACAAGTCACATGAAACTTCAGATACCACCACAAATCTAACAGATGTTTCAGGGGTCATCTGTGCAAATACACAGGCATATGTGCAGGAAATGTGACACTATCATGGAATCAGTTGGTGTCTAAAATAATGGCACTTTCTTCTGGCTGTGTGGCAATATATGTATCAAATGCACAACACATTCTATCTTTGTACTATGTGCAGTAAAAAGGTGAAAAATAAGAGATTTAGACAAAAGCTCCATTGCAAGATGAGAGGTTTGGGAAAGCAGCTCTAGAAACAGGTCATCTTTTTTCTCTTATGCCGATTAAAGTATCATGTACATAGCAGGCGACTAAAGATGAAAATGGTTGGAAGGATTTACAGTAGACGGATCCTGGATCCCTGGCTTTGAGGCTCTCCCATCTTACTCTCATTTAGATCTCACTATAGCTGATTGCTTACATATAAGAGAACAGCACCACAGGCACAGATAAAGAGTGGTAGATAAATTACCATGGAATTGGCTGAGGCACAGGTTTATTTAAAATTTAAACTAAGGCTTTTAACGTTTTTTTTTTTTTTGTTTTTTTACTACACATATACAATTTTTTTTTTTTTATTGTTTTTTTATTCAGAACAGAAAACTGGTCCTCACGAACCACAACAGTAACAATACATAAAAGATTAGCACCATCAAGAGCATGTGTAAACAGAGATACATATTGACAGTAGTGAGCGCTGCTATAGGTAGGCAGGCGTACAACCCAGAGCGAGACCGTAGTCTTCACCAGCCCTCTCTACCTAGCAGCGTACCTCCCGTAAAGCCCTCGGCAGGAGCCATAATCTGATAAGGTGCATTAACATGGTAGTGTTTAGTGGGTCCAGTCTCCTGAGTTTTCCCATTTTCAAAAGCAAATAGGTAGAAAGAAAGAAGAAAAGAGAGAGCGAACATAGAAGGGGGGGAAAAGTTGGGGGGGGGGGGGAATCACGAAGTATGGTCAGACAGCAGTATTCAGTGGCCTACTCCTAGTGGCCAGTCCGGTACGTCCTTCCAAAGGGCAATTGGTGAAGCCCTCCGGAATCTATGTCTAAGGGGCACCTCTGAGGGCCTGGCCCTCCTCGGAATATGTAAAAATGTTCCACAGACACCATGTTTGGGAGTATTGCTCACTCCTATCTTGTTTTGTCAGAAACAAGAAATAAACATTTTATACAAGTAAATGGATTTCCAGAGCACCATGGATAATCTTGAGGTTGGGTTCATACTATTGCAAATTGGATGTATGTTCCACCCATCCAATTCGCAAAAGCAGGATAATTTGCCCGGCTCTCTATGGTGTTCACATATCTTCGCTGCGGCTCCGCTGGGATGTTGCACAGGAGTCCTGTGTGTTTTTTGGTCCATTTCAGGTACGAATTCAGACAAATATTCGGACTGAAATCAGACCTGAAACGATGAATGGGGAGCCCCTAAAAGTAGAGCCAGCACAGGTTAAATGCAGACATGATGTTAAAAAGAAAAACTGCACTGTTTTACCAAATAAAACAAGCTGCAACTCAAAAGTGAAATACACACCGACAGAAAAACAAATATAAGAAGCTGCGCTAATAGTGTATCATCAAATATGCTTACATGCGATTAATAAAACAGTTTTGATAATAATAATACATTTGTGCAATAAATATAATATTACATTAACCAAGTAACAAAAAGTCTCTTTCGTGAATGTTCAAGTGAACATGAAAATTAAAATACCCTGTGAAGGATCTTCAATGAATGGTTAGCGAGCCGGACATTACTGGAGACTTAAAACAACCTGCAGAAAGTGGCAGAGGGGCCACAATATTACATACAGCTTTGTGATAAACAAATTTGCCCCACTTGAGCTGTACAGACTCGCTAACCGTTGGATATGTTGGGAGGACCACAGGACCCAGGCTGGAGCTCCAGGAACACCCGGCTCGTTAGCCATTTGATACATTGGGAGGACCATAGGACCCAGGCTGGAGCTCCAGGAACACCCGGCTCATTAGCCGCTTGATACCTTGGGAGGATCATAAGACCCAGGCTGGAGCTCCAGGAACACCCGGCTCGTTAGCCGCTTGATACCTTGGGAGGACCATAGGACCCAGACTGGAGCTCCAGGAACATCCGGCTTGTTAGCCGTTTGATGTGTTGGGAGGAGCCCAAGACCCATGCTGGGTATGAGTGACAAGCTTTGACAGCTTGTATAGCTGGTAAGCCTTCATTCTGTGTGGTGGTGGATTCACAGTGTCCCTTGTTCATTGAAGATCCTTCACAGGGTGTTTTAATATTCATGTTCACTTGAACATTTACAAAAGAGACTTTTTGTTACTTGGTTTATGTATTACTATATTTATTGAACACGTGTATTATTATTATTGTTATCAAAACTGTTTTATTAAATCACATGTAAGTATGTTTGATGATTCACTATTAGTGCAGCTTCTTATGTTTCAATTGCAGACATGAGACATGTAGATCACAATCATGTCTACTAATGAGCCAAAGCTGGGAAGGAGAAAAAGAGGGGCAGGTGAAGTTGCTGGCCTGCTCTCTCCTTCTCCAAAAAGAATGTTGTGATTGATCAGAGGGAGGGAATTAGAAAGCCCTCCACTTTATTGGCTGTTGTGCTGTTATGGCAGTGGCTTTTTAGGTAATCAGAATAAACTGTAAAGTGAAATAGATGGCAGAAAGGGAGATGTTTTAGGGCTTTGATTAGCTGTGTGTATTAGGAGGGGGAGACGTAGCGTGGCTTGAGTGGAGTGAGGTGTTTCAGTGGGACTTTGCCAGGTTATCTCCTTAAAAAAAAAAAGAAGTCTTCTGTACCCTGGTGATTTTTCATCTTTTCCATGTTGTTCAGGTAGATCTCCACCTCCAGCAGGGAGGGTGCTTACAACTCCTCTAAAGTAGTCAAGAACACCACTTGCTGGCTGAACCTGAGAATACAACATAGCATATGCAATATTTTATGTTTACCTATTTTAGTCCTGGTCGTAAAAAAAAGAATATAAAATATATATATATATATATATATATATATATATATATATATATATATATATATATATATATACAGAGCTTTTTTTCTCAGAAAATAGGTGCAGGAACTCAACCACGACCCCGTTCAGATTTCACAAGCAGTAGAAGGGTCTTAAAGGGGCATTAAATACCAGAATTGCACTACATACAGAGTGCAGAGTTCAGGGGGGTTACACACAGAGTGCAGAGCTGTCACTTGTAAACACAGAAACCAGACTTCTGTGTTTACAAGTGATTGTGGTGAGCAGGCACCAAAGGGTCTGGGCCAAAGGTGGTGGAACTGAGTTCCCCCAAGTTCCCCCAGAAAAAAAAGCCCTGTATATATATAATATATATTGTAAGGGGTTAGCTCGGTAGCGGGTGTGTGTGACCCCCTGGGTGGGTTCACTACACACTGAACTATACAGAGAGGCAGCCGAGGATGGTTGAAAACAAAGGTTATGGTTTATTCTTCCATATTGCTGGATACAAGTGCAAGCATCCAAACAGCATAAACAAAACAAAACATAGAATAAACCCTTGCCACTTGGGGCGTCTACCTTCACCACACAGGAACCTACCTATGGAGTCTGGCACAGCCTACTGTTGGGCAGACAATGCTGGTCATACAGCAGAAAAACAATAGTCTTTTTGATTTTTATCACACAGAAAAATCAACACCACCTCACCTTCAGAAGTCTTTCTCAGCTCACTGCTCTCCTTAACTCAAAAAGCCTCAGGATGCAGCAATCAGTAGTAATCCTCTGGATAACTTATAGAGGCCTTAATTGCCTCATTCTGAACAGCTGAAGCTATCCAACGTCCTTAAGCTCTGGTTCACACTGGGCTGCAGGAGTGAAATTGTGCGAGTTCAGCTGAACTCGCATGATTTCACTCCCGCTGGCAGTCCCGATTTCACCCGCGATTTAAGAGACATCTGTGCAGATATCAATGTAAATCGCGTCCTGAAATCGCAAAAAGTAGTACAGGAACTACTTTTTGAAATCGGTGCAGCGCCGCAGATGCAGCGTCGCACCGATTAGGATGGTGTCATTGCCGGCAAATGCCGTCGATTTGAGATGCGATTTCACATGTGAAATCGCATCTCAAATTGAACTAAATCGTACCCAGTGTGAACCTGGGCTAAACCTTTCTGGCTACCTCTGCAGCCGACACCTGATAGTAATTGGTGAATTGTCTAAACAAGGCAGAAATGTATCTCTCGTCTGTGACAACACCCACAGATTTACCTGGACTTCCTATCACAATATATATATATATATATATAAGCTGCTACATACATACATACACACACACCAACCCAACCAAGGGGTTTAGTTTGCACACATTTGTGCAAATACAGGCATAACGTTTTAACGTAAACTGTTCAGTTTGTTGTTTTTTGACATGCGTCGCCCCTTCCATGTGCTCATTGCTGCAAAGGCCAGTTATAGGTTGGGGTGGTTGCCATTTGTTTGTACTGTTGGTAATTGATGAGGGGGCCCACTGGATACCTTTGCTGCCATTGTGGTTTTGCTGGGTGTCTAGCACATCCCGATAATCTATCCATTATTATACATGTGCTCCAACTCAGGAGACTGTCAAAATTATAGAGATAGGAATGCAGTACACTGGGGTACCGTAATGTGGTTGCTGCAGCTTATGTATGTATTTTCAGATGTGTGCAGACTAAACCCCTTGGGCCAGAATCAGATAGAATTTACGTCGGCGTATCAAGAGATACGCCGCGTAAATACTAAGAATAGCCGGACGTATCTTTTTTTGCTATTCAGAAAAGAAGATAGGCCGGAATTCTGCTAATATACGAGCGGCGTTCTACGCGTCGAATATGTAAATTAGGGATTTAAGGCGATTCCTGAACGTACTTGCGGCCGGCCGTTGTAGTTTACATTGTTTGCGTAAGCGTTAATGCGGCGTAAGTTTACCCCTTCTATAGGAGGTGTAGCCAATGTTAAGTATGGACGTCAGGACAGCGTCGAATTGTACCTCGGTTTGCCTAAATCATTCGGGAATGGGGCTCGACCTAAATTACGTTCATGTCGTTTACATTGACAAAAGGCGATGTAATTTGACGCATGCGCACTAGGATTCGTCCACGGACGGCGCATGCGCCGGTCAGAAAAAACGTCATGAGCGTGGGGTCATGATTCATTTACATGAATCACGCCCCCATCCTCAACATTTGAATTGCGCGGCCTTACACCGGACACTTTACGCTATGCTGCCACATATTATGGAGCAAGTGCTTTCTGAATAAGACACTTGCCCATAATATTTGCGGAGGCGTAGCGTAAAGAGGAAACGCTACGCCGCCGGAAAGATACACATTTGTATCTGAATCCGGCCCCTTGGTTTTAACGTAAGTTGTTAGGCTGAATTCACACCTATGCATTTTTAGTGCTTTCTGCATTTTGCAGATTTGGTCTACAGAACGAGTTCCATAGGAAACCATGTTAAATGGACTGTAGTGCAAATCTGCAAAAAGCACTAAAAATGCATAGGTGTGAATCCAGCCATAGACAGCACAGGTTGGCGAGTGAGCAGTTTGTTGCAGGCAGGTTGGCGAGTGAGCTGGGAATTTTTGTTTGCCGTTTTTTTAAATGGGAAATGTACAGGTTTTGCCGGTCATATTTTTAACTAATTTCTTTAATTACTAACATCTAATAATTTAAATGGAATGTCAGGACAAAATGAAAATAACAAAAACAAATGTATTACATCTTTGCTATATCTGCATGTTTCCTCATGTTTTACTACTTAAAAAAACCTGCAAAAATTCAGTCATCTTTTAGAAATGCACCCAACTTCAAGATCAACATACAGCATTTTTGAAGACTGGGTGGTGTCAGCCCTGGCCAGTTGTATTTTGCTAAAACGACTAGAACCTTCCCACCTATTTCAAAAACTGGTAAAGCTATAAAAGATTCCCTGAGACAACACAGGAAATGTGCACAGGACAGCTATAGATTTCTAAACACAAGAATAAAGGGGGCTGGATACAGAGATTCTAAAGCCAGCCATAGATGGATCAAAATTCAGCCAAGTTCACTAGGGACCAGCCAGAAATTTCAACTTATCTGTGGGCAGGCTGGTCATACAGAAGTCAATCTCTCAACAACTTTTGTACAACCAGCCTGTTGGAAAGTGTTAGCTCTATGGGTGCTGCCACCTATAGCTGGCAGTGCTGATAAGTGTATTCTGATGGCAGGCAAGCCTCATTGCTGTCAAAATACAATAGCTAAGCGAGAGGGATTCCCCCATCTATCTTATGTGTGGATGGAGGAATCTATTTTCTTTCATTCAAAACAAAAGAAAATTAATCATGTAGTATCGTACGAAAAATGTCGTCCGGGGGAAGAATCGTGCGATAATCTGATCGTTAGTACAGAGCTTTCGAGAGCTGATTATGGCAGTTCATCCAATATTATTTTATTGGACATACCCAAAAAAAATTCTCGTACGCTACCAGATCGTAGGTCGAAGATTATCAGGGTTGATATGCAACAAAGGATGAAAAAAAAAGAGGACGTCAATTATGATAATGATAAATAATTATATACAATGCTTTATCAAATAAAATCATTCAGTCAGGTTTTACATCTGCTTTAACCACTTCCCACCCGCCCGACAAGTTTTTACGGCCACAATGTGGCTCTTAATTTCCGGGAGGCCGTCACTGCGTCACTCCAATGTGTCCGCCGTAATATCGCAGTACTGACAAAAATCACAGATCGCCACCATTACTAGTAAAAAAAATAATAATAGTAAAAAATTTCAAAAATTTCATAATTATATCCCCTATTTTGTAGGCGCTATAACGTTTGCGCAAACCAATCACCATACGCTTATTGCGATTTTTATTTTTACCAAAAATATGTAGAAGAATAAGTGTCGGCCTAAACTGAGAAAAAAAAAATATATTTATTTTTAATTGGATATTTATTATAGCAAAAAGTAAAACATTGTTTTTTTTTTTATTGTTTTTGTTTATATCGCAAAAAATAAAAACCACAGAAATGATCAAATAACACCAAAAGAAAGCTCTATTTGTGGGAAATAAAGGACGTCAATTTTGTTTGGGAGACACTTCGCACGACCGCGTAATTGTCATTCAAAGTGTGACAGTGCTGAAAGCTGAAATTTCGCCTGGGCAGGAAGGGGGTATATGTGCCCAGTAAGCAAGTGGTTAATAACTAAAGGGATGAAGTTCTGTGGCCATTCAAACATTCTGGAGACGACAGTACGTAGAGGAACCCTATAGGAACACACATTTGATACTTTCTCCCTGGACATCACATGCAGAACAAAAAACAAGATGAATAATGTATACCATTTCAAAAGTCTACTTTACTGGCCTACTATTCGACATATTGGTCAGAAAAAATAAGCTACATTTTAAGATAAGATATTCTTAATGAGCTGAAAAGAGATAATGTCAAAAAGTTTGACTCTTTTTCTCCATAAAAGTATAACGGTAACAGATGTGTAGAGAACTTCACGTACTTTAGATAACTGCATGCTGAGGGAGAGGCAATATAAGTGCTTTATACAGGTAGCAGGTGCAGGATAAATGTACGTGGCAACCTATTCTATCCGTTCAGGTCAACTATATACAAATTAACCATCTGCAGCCCAGTTGTCAGTGTCTGTGGATTGCGCATTCTCCGGAGTACTAAATAAGATCCAAATGTTTAGATGCAGTACAGTAATGCAGAATTGATACAAGTTAAACCTCCAACCTGTGACTGGACAAGGATGCAGCAACACTAATAAGGTCATCCTTGTGGCTTTTCCTATACCTCCCAGTAGTCCCACAATGTGCGGGGCTGTCCTGCATTTTCACCCTACTATTGCTGTCCCATATACAGGGGCTGCGTCCCGATGTACACCGCACTCACAGCTCATGCATATGCAAATTGTCACTGGATTTGCATAACTTACATATGAATGAGTCAGCTTCTGTTTTGCATATGAATGTGCTACATCTGCTCATTTATATGCAAATGCCCCTGTTACCATGCAAAGCCAAGGGGGAGACTTTCTGTTGCCACGGGATATCTCCATTGCCTCTAGTGAGTGAGCTTAAAGGGGTTGTAAAGGTACATTTTTTTCCCCCTAAATAGCTTCCTTTACCTTAGTTCAGTCCTCCTTCACTTACCTCATCCTTCAATTTTGCTTTTAAATGTTCTTATGTCTTCTGAGAAATCCTCACTTCCTGTTCTTCTGTCTGTAACTACACACACAGTAATGCAAGGCTTTCTCCCTGGTGTGGAGTGTCGTGCTTGCCCCCTCCCTTGGACTACAGGAGAGTCAGGATGCTCTCTACGTTGCAGAAAGAGAAAGGAGCTGTGTGTTAGTGGGCACCGTGACTCTCCTGTAGTCCAAGGGAGGGGGGGGCGAGCATGACACTCCACATCAGGAAGAAAGCCTTGCATTACTGTGTGGAGTTACAGACAAAAGAACAGGAAGTGAGGATTTCTCAGAAGAAATAAGGACATTTAAAAGCAAAATCGAAGGATGAGATAAGTGAAGGGGGATTGCACTAAGGTAAAGGAAGCTATTTAGGGAAAAAAAATTGTACCTTTACAACCCCTTTAAGGGAGGCAAGGAATCTAAATTGATGGGAATGGAGGAGGTCTGTATTAGGAGATGGGGGCCTACTAATGGGGAGGAAAGGGATATGCACTAGACGGAGGAGGTCTGTAATTGGGTGTATAGCTAATGAAAACAAGGAGTAAACAAATAGCGGAGACAATCCTCAAATGCTCAAAACCAATCTATTGGTTTTGAGCATTTGAGGATTGTCTCCGCTATTTGTTTACTCATTGTTTTCATTAGCTATACTCCCTGGCCATTTGGACAATACATATTTTTTAGACTCCCTTCAGGCATCAATGACTGGCTAAACACCGTATCTAACCTTGAATATCGGCACCTTGGGTTTGCGTTTTGTAGGGGGTGAGGCTATGCGCCCTGCCAGCATGCTGCTCTTTTGTACCTCAGCTTCCGGGACAGGCAATCTCATGGTCCAGGCTCTTTATCTGTCACATCCCACTACAGTTGTTCCATGTAAGTAATTTAGGTGGGGATCATTTGCCCTTCCCTATTATGATTGGTTACTATTATACTTACTCTATTCTATTTTTATCTTAGACATCTCTGATTATCTGCCCCTGATGAGTGGTTTACACGAAACGCGTTGGGAAATCTAAGATACAGACATGTGACATTAATCATACCAACAACTCAGAACCATTGTATCTACAAATCATGGTTTCACTGTCCCATATTCCTTTCCTCTGCAAGTGCTGTCTTATTTTGCTATTTTTTTACTAACTATGTACATAATATTAATCTCTGTAAATGTATATATTTATCTACTGTGTCCACTACATGGCGCTAGGTTGCCATACATTTGATTTGATTTGATTGTTGCCGATTTTTACTTACGCACATAACCTGTGAAATTATATTTATTACAATGTTTTTTCTACCAGTAGTTCTTGTCATTGATATGTGCTGTATACCCTACTATGATTAATAAATATGTAATTTGTACCCTATACCCCCACTTAGGGTAAGGGACTTACTTGGGCGTCCTGCCACAATTTCTATTGATGACTCAATATCTAACCAAGTTAACCAGTTAAGGACCACCTCATGTACATTTACGTCGGCAGAATGGCACCGACAGGCACATCAACGTATATATACGTTGGTGCCTTGAGGGAGTTCGGGGGTCGTACATACGGCGGTCCCTGTAGCTGGCCAAGCGATCCGGGATGAGGGGGCGGCTATTCATTTTTGTCCGCCCCCTCCGGATCGCTCTCAGCCAATCCGCGCGCCCCCCCCCGCCCTGTCACTTCCTCCTCCTGTGTAAACACAGGAAGGAGGAAGCGATGTGATCTCTCCTTCAGCATTTTTTTCAACCACCGCTGAGGAGAAATCACATCGCACAGTAATAATGCAAGTCTTATATAGCGCTGTCTTACCCTAACTTGCCAGGCAAGCTTCTGAAGCCAGGCAAGCTTCTTGCCAGGCAAGCTTCTGAAGCCACAGCCGAAGCTGTAGCTCATCGGGTCTCGAGGCGCTTATATAGTAACATAGTCACTATTACCCAAATCAATGGTACTCATTTTACCGACCTCGGAAGGATTGAAGGCTGAGTGGCTCAGGTGATCACAGATTGCTGCAACGGAGCATTAGCCCGCTGAGCCACCTTACCAGCTAACAGTAAGTCTGCACTAACACTACACTGACACACACTACACATAGGCACATTAACCCCCCCCATTCGCCCCCCCCCCCCCTGTCACAGTGTCACTGAATGCAGTAATCATACATGTATGATTACTGTATTTAGTGTCAGTGTGACAGGCAGTGTGACAGTCAGTTAGTGTTAGGTTCCGGGTAGCCCCCGTACCCCCCCTAATAAAGTTTAACCCCTTGATCACCACCCTAGTTAACCCTTTCACACCCTATTGCCAGTGTCACTAAGCGATCATTTTTCTGATCGCTGTATTAGGCTGCATTCACACCTAGGCGACACGATACGCCGCGTACGAGGCTTATCTTGCCGCCTGTAGATTAAACTTTTTTTTTTTCTTTCTTTAACATTGCGGTCTATGAGCGAACGCCAATGTCGCCTGAAAAAAAGGGTCCGGGACTTTTTTTCAGGCGACAGGCGTGGAGATGTGAACAGTCTCCATAGACCGCAATGTTATTTCACATATCGAGCGACAAGCGCGACGGGCGTCTGGCGTTTTGTCGCTCAGATGTGAATGGAGCCTTAGTGTCGCTGTTCCCGCTAGGTAGCTAATTTTTTTATTGCGACATGTGGCTAAATACATTTTGGCCTAAATAATTGACTAAAATTTAGTTTATTTGATTTTTCTTATAACAAAAAGTCAAAAATATTGATTTTTTTCAAAAATGTCGCTCTATTTTTGTATATAGCGCAAAAAATAAAAATCGCAGAGGCGATCAAATACCACCAAAAGAAAGCTCTATTTGTGGGAAGAAAAGGACGCAAATTTTGTTTGGGAGCCACGTCGTACGACCGCGCAATTGTCAGTTAAAGCGACGCAGTGCCGAATTGCAAAAAGGGGCCTGGTCATTTAGCAGCATTTTGGTCCGGGTCTTAAGTGGTTAATGGCCCAATGTAAGATTGCACCAACTCTACTGATAGACTTTATACTAACTACATCAGCCACCTGCCGCCTCAGTCTGCAAAAGGGATAAGTGTCAGCTGTGACAAAGAAATACATGTCATAGCAAATATACACTATGGGCCAGATTCAGATACATTTGCGTATCTTTAGGCTGGCGTAGCGCATCCCAGATACACTACGCCGCCGTAACTTAGAGTAACTTAGAACTCAGAGCATTCAGAAAAAACTTGCGCCTTAAGTTACGGCGGCGCAGTGTAAATGTGTCAGCGTAAGTCCGCCTAATTCAAATTCAGCTGGTAGTGGGTGTGTTGTATGTTAATCTATAATGACCCCACGTAATTGACGCTCTTTACGAACGGCACATGCGCTGTCCGTGAAGTATGCCAGTGCGCATGCACAAAATCACATCGCAAATACGTGCTTTCGACGTGAACGTAAGTCATGCACAGCCCTATTCACGAACGACTTACGCAAACGATGCAAAATTTGACGCTTTTCCCGACGTCCATCCCGAACATTGGCTGCACCTCATATAGCAGGGGTAACTTTACACCGGTCCGACGCCTTACGCAGACAGCGTATATAAATACCCCGGGCGCAACTACGTTCGTGAATCGGCGTATCTAGCTCATTAGCATATTCGACGCGTAAATCTACGGAAGCGCCACCTAGCGGCCAGCGTAAATATACATCTAAGATCCGACGGCGTACTAAGACTTACGTCGGTCGGATCAAGCAGGAATTTAGACGTAAATGCCTTTCTGAATCGGCATAAGGATGCGCCTTTCTGAATCTGGCCCATTATTGTCAGAAGTATTGGGACACCTGCCTTTACACGGACATGAACTTTAATGGCATCCCAATATTGAGTTGGCCCATCCTTTGCAGCTATAACAGCTTCAACTTTTCTTGGAAAGCTGTCCACAAAGTTTAGGAGTGTGTCTATGGGAATGTCTGACTATTCTTCCAGAAGCGCTTTTGTAAGGTCAGGCACTGATGTTGGACGAGAAGGCCTGGCTTGCAGTGTCCGTTCTAAGTCATCCCAAAGGTGTTCTATTGGGTTGAGGTCAGGCCAGTCAAATTCCTCCACCCCAAACTCGCTCTTCCATGTTTTTATGGACCTTGCTTTGTGCACTGGTGTGCAGTCATGTTGGAACAGGAAGGGGACACCTTAAAAAAAACTTTGTTGCAGATTCCTACCTTATGTTATTCTGAAGAAATCCCTGTGTGTTTCTCTGTGTCCATGGCACAGTGAGTCTAATGGGAGGGGTTTTATAATTATGTGCTTGTTGCACATGCAGGCCTCTAATGAGAAACATTGCAGGGTCAGCTTTCCTTTAGCTGTGTTTTCCTATTTGGAGTATCTCACCAAAATCGAAATTTCTGTTGTAGGGGATGCTGGAAATCTGACCTGCATATTAGTGAAGACTTCTGGGAAAATGAGTGAGCCAATCACACAAGCAGGGAATTACATATCTTGGGAGCATTCTGTACACATTCAGAGAACACCTCTAGGTATTGCATTTTACAGAAAATTACAGAGCTGCAGACTGAAAAGGAAAGATCATTTTTAATAACATTCAATTACAATATGACTTGTGTCGCAATTGTATATGCTATCATATTTTTTATTTTTTTATTTGCTTCTCCCCCCATGAAAGTGGAGTTACCTTTTCAATACTTAATCCCATTGGAGTGTAAACAGGGACAGCCTACATGAGCATACCTGGGAAACTGCCAGCAGTGCTTGAGAAATGCCATTTTGCTCTGGTTGCTTGGTCAATGGTGGAATTGGTTATAAATCTAGAATTCCGATTCTTGAGGTGGTAAACAATGTAGCACAGTGTGCGTGACACCATTTCTCATAATCAAGCACAATGCAGTCTGCATTCACTGGCTGCCAGGAGGGAATGAAGAGGAGCTGTGCGGAAGCAAAGTAGATATGAAGAGGTGTGAACACAACACAAGCTGCCCCAAGCACAGTAGGAAGCATATAGGTCGCTACAACCAGTGGCGGCTGGTGCTCAAAATTTTTGGGGGGGCGCAAACGGAAAGAAAAAAAAAACAATTTCAGCCTCATTGTACCTATCAATTGTCACCACTGTGCCATGCCATCAAATGCAGTCACTGTGCCATCAAAACGCAACCACTGTGCCATCAAAACGCAGCCACTGTGCCATGCCGTCAAAACACAGCTACTGTGCCATGCCATCAATTGTCACCACTATGCCATCAAACACAGCCACTGTGCCCCCAATTGTCGCCACTGTGCCCCCAATTGTCGCCACTGTGCCCCCAATTGTCGCCACTGTGCCCCCAATTGTTGCCACTGTGCCCCCAATTGTCGCCACTGTGCCCCCAATTGTCACCACTGTGCCCCCACTTGTAGCCACCGTGCCCAGTACCCCCCCTGGAACTTACCTTTATGGCTTCTACGTCCCTCGATGTCCCTCGTCCCGCCGTCGATGACGCTTCAGCTAATCAGGTTACCTGATTGGCTGAGACGCCTGTCAGTCATCCTCGGATGCACGGCCGGTACATCCCGAGGATGAGCTTCAGGAAGCCGACTACAGCCTCAGGGCTGTACTCGGACAGCCTATTAGGGCCGCTGGCCCTGACAGGCACTTCCCCACAGCCAGTCAGCTGCCGCTATTCAGCTGACCGGCGCTCAATGTCCGGTCAGCTGAATAGTGGGCGGCAGCGGCGAAAAAATACAGTGTATGAATCTGTATATTTTACTGGCTGTGAGCGAGCCAGAGGGGGCGGCGCTCCGGCGTCCCTATGGACGCACCGCCACTGGCTACAACCACAGGTTTTCCCACAGGTTGGAACAAGGACATGGGGATCTGATGAGGTTAAAGAGACAGCCAGCCATGCCACCTGAGGGGTGTTTGTTTGTATGTGTCGTCGTGCCAGCAGCAAAATATATCCTCCCTGTCACATTCAGTGAGGAGTACCGTCCAATGCAACCCATTGGATCATGGAGACACCACAACCGCCCCACAAACGCATGCAGATGCAGCAAGTTGGTGTGGCATTTACGGGGTTAAAACAAGCAGTGAGGAGGAATCATAATGCCTCTTTTCAGAGGTACGCCGCTTTTCAGAGGTACACCAATTTAGCTGCACATGAAGACTTAACCTAAAGCCAGGCCTTAGACGGTTCAAATCTCGGCCGGACCCTACTGAACTGGCCGAGATTTAAACCATGTATGGGCAGCCTAAATGTACCCAAAGTTAATCGATCAACTTAGGTACAACCAGACTGTAGGATTTTACATGTGATTATTGCTAGCGGCTATTATAGTCATTAGCAGTAATCACTGTGTTTTCAGGGTAGGGACAGCTCCTCCTGTCCAGCGCACCTGTGGATGCAGAAAAGAAAATCTATGGTCAGCTTAAAGGGGTTGTAAACCCTTGTGTTTTTTCACCTTAATGCATCCTTTACATTAAGGTGACAAAACTTCTGACACTGACCGCCCCCCCAGCCCCCCTGTTTTACCCACCTGAGCCCTACGTTCCCTCGGCAGAGACGCGCTCGCTCTTCCTCTCTGCCTGGGGTTCTCTGCTATTGATTGGATAGATTGATAGCACAGCAGCCATTGGCTTCCGCTGTCGTCAATCAAATCCAATGATGCGGGCGCCGGGGCCGAGTGTGGCACTCTGTCTATGGATGCAGATGCTGGACTAGGGAACGCGCCTGCAAGGTAACCCCCCCTCCCCATGAGAGCGCTTCTCCTAGCTGGTTTTACAATGCGGGAGGAGCTGCGAGCGCCGTCGGGGGGACCCCAGAAGAAGATGACCAGGGTCATACTGTGCAATGCAAACTGCACAGTGGAGGTAAGTATATGTCTGTTATAATTTTTTTAAATCTGAAGGTTTACAATCACTTTAAAGCTTAAATCACAGGGGCATATGCATATTTTCTAAACAGAATGCAGGTTCTTGCACCCTAAAGTACTCGCGTTTAGATGAATACATTGTTTAGTCATGTACAGTTCTTCTAATGGCTTATGGGCGTCCGCTTCGGGAGCGGCGATACACAGTCGCATTTAACGCGGCCAGCTGGCAGTGTGAAATAGCTCTTGAGATAATTCAGCAATGAACATATAAATATAGCCTAGAGAACGTATAGACCGCCCTTCAGCACAGACCCCTCCATTCAGCACAGATGGACCCCCCTTCAGCACAGACCCCCCATTCTGCTAAGACCCCTCCATTCAGCGCAGACGGACCCCCCGCCTTCAGCACAGACCCCCCCATTCTGCACAGACCCCCACCCATTTAGCACAGATGGACCCCCCCCTTCAGCACAAACCCCCACATTCCACACAGGCCCCTTCATTCAGCACAGCCCCCCCCCCTTTAAGCACAGAACCCCCCTTTAGCACATACCCCCCTTCAGACCAGACTCTTCAACACCTTCTCGATTTTCCAGGGGGGGTCAATTGCCCCCCCTTGCCCTATGGAGCGGACGCCCATGCATGTATACATACATGCGTTTACACATAAAGCCTCGTTCGGATGGGTGTTGGGACCCAACAGCTTACTGAGGAGGTACAGGAAGTGAGAAATTCAGACAAAGAAAACAAAGAAAAAAAACATTTAGAAGGGAAATCAAAGGAAAATGTAAGTGAACCAACAATGCACTAGCTTAAAGTAACCTATTTAGAGAATAAAAAAATAACCTTTACAGCCCCTTTAACAAATGAGGTAAAGCATCACTTTGCAAAAAATACCCAATCACATGCAAGGAAAATAAAGAAAATAACATTTGTGCTTGCACATGATTGGACAATGGAAGTCTGCAGCCTAAAAACACATATATGTCCATTATATGTATATGTTCTATAATGCAGAGCAATATACTGCCATTACTTTCAACTTCCTGCATACTATTCCATTACAAGGCACTGCTGTAGAAAATGACAGATGTCTTAGTTTAGGTATCCAAAACAGACTAAGAGTATCTATTTCAATCACATCTGTTCCCAGAGAGCCCGAGCAGAAGAGGATATACACTCAGAATTAATTATGTTTCAGGATCTTTCTGCCTTTGTTATGGTGTTTTAAAGCACGCTACCCTGATCTGCACGACGGGCAAATTTGGCGTCTTAAATTAAATCATAGAAAGTAGTGTTTTGGAATACGCAAAAAGAAGGCTAGAGTGTTCTACTTTAAGGCTTAATGTACACGGACGTTTTACAACCTCTCCTAAACGATTTAACTTCACAGATGGTAACTGACATTTAAAAACTTCAGTCTTGCCTCGTTTACATGCAGCGTTTGCGTTTAGAAGCGTTTTTTAAATGGTCAAAAAATTGAAAACGCCTGTAAACAAAACACGGCTAAGCGCGAGTTTTAAATGCCTCTAAATATTTGTCCTGAGCGCATTGTTAGGCTTTACAAAAACTGTTTCTAAACTCAACTGCCTAGAAATGACTATAAACGACTCTGTGTACATGTACTGATAAGATAACATGGAGGAGAGTTCAGGGGCAGTTGAAAAAAATGCCCAACTGCTCTTAAACGTCAGTTTACCAGCAGCAGTGTACATGAGGCCTTAAAGGAGTTTTAAAGGTACAATTTTTTTCCCTAAATAGCTTCCTTTACCTTAGTTCAGTCCTCCTTCACTTACCTCGTCCTTCCATTTTGCTTTTAAATGTCCTTATTTCTTCTGAGAAATCCTCACTTCCTGTTCTTCTGTCTGTAACTACACACAGTAATGCAAGGCTTTCTCCCTGGTGTGGAGTGTCGTGCTCGCCCCCTCCCTTGGACTACAGAAGAGTCAGGATGTTCTCTACGTTGCAGATAGAGAAAGAAGCTGTGTGTTAGTGGGCGTCCTGACTCTCCTGTAGTCCAAGGGAGGGGGCGAGCATGACATTCCACACCAGGGAGAAAGCCTTGCATTGCTGTGTGTAGTTACAGACATAAGAACAGGAAGTGAGGATTTCTCAGAAGAAGTAAGGACAAGTAAAAGCAAAATCGAAGGATGAGGTAAGTGAAGGAGGACTGCACTAAGGTAAAGGAAGCTAAAAAAAAAAAAAAAGAATTGTACCTTTACAACCTCTTTAAGGTACTTTCACACAGGGGTGGCGGGTCCGTTAGCGGTAAAGTGCCTCTAGTTTTAGGGGCACTTTATCGTTGTTTAAGCTGCGATTTTCGGCCGATAGTGGGGCGCTTTTAACCTCCGCTACCGGCCAAACAAGGGGTCAATAGTGCCCGTGTTTCAGCGCTTTCGAAGCCCCAGTCTGAAAGCACTCAGACTTTCACACTGGGGTGGCATGAGATGCAGTCTTCAGGTGCTATTTTTAGCACTAAAACGCCTGAAAACTGATTGTGTGAAAGTACCCTTATAAGTTGATTTTTGAGGTCAGAGGAGAATGGGCAGACTGGTTTGAAATGATAAAAAGGCAACAGTAACTCAAATGACCACTTGTTACAACCAAGGTATGCAGAATACCATCTCTGAACACCCAACACATCAAACCTTGAAGCAGATGGGATACAGCAGCAGAAGACCCCACAAGGTGCCACTTCTGTCAGCTAAGAACAGAAAACTGGGACTACAATTCGCACAGGCTCACCAAAATTGGACAACAGAAGATTGGAAAAACATCCTGGACTGAGGAGTCTCGATTTCAGCTGCGACATTCAGATGATAGGGTCAGAATTTGGTGTAAACAACATGAAAGTATAAATCCATCCTGCCTTGTATCAATGGTTCAGGCTGGTGGTGGTTTAACAGTGTGGGGGATATTTTCTTGGCACATGTTGGACACCTTAGTACCAATTGAGCATCGTTTAAAAGCCACAGCCTACCTGAGTATTGGTTCTGACCATGTCCATTCCTTTATGACTACAGTGTACCCATCTTCTGATGGCTCCTTCCAGCAGGATAATGCACCATGTCACAAAGCTCCAATTATCTCACCACTGGTTTTTTGAACATGACAAAGAGTTCACTGTACTCCAATTGCTTCCAGTCACCAGATCTCAATCCAATGAGGCACCTTTGGGATGTGGTGGATTAGGAGCTTCGCATCATGGATGAGCAGCCAACAATTTTGAAGCAACTGCGTGATGCCATCATGCCAATATGGACCAAAATTTCTGAGGAATGTTTCCAACACCTCCTTGAACCTATGTCACAAACAATCTTGAAGGCAAAAGAGGGTCCAATTGGTACTAGCAAGGTGTACCTAATAAAGTGGCCAGTGAGTGTATATTGGACTGGAACTCAAGAGTAGAGACACGCTCTGCTGTGCAGACCTCTTTCCGAATGGGACCCCCAGGTAAGCTCTGTATTTCACTCTAATGCTATTATATTCACTTCAGAAAATGTTTAAAGGCCTGGTTCACGCTGGTGCGTTTTGACATGCGATTTGGCATGTCAAATCGCATGACAAAACGGCAGTATTTGCCACAAATTGCCGGCAATGGCACCGTCCTAATCAGTGTGACGCTGCATCTGTGGTGCTGCACCGATTTCAAAGAGTAGTTCCTGTACTACTTTTTGCAATTTCGGCCCGCGATTTACATTGACATCTGTGCAGAAACCTGCACAGATATCATTATAATTGCGGCCGAAATCGGGACTGCCAGCGGGAGTGAAATCATGCGAGTTCAGCTAAACTTGCACAGCTTCACTCCCGCAGCCCAGTGTGAACCTAAAGCCTAGTTATAGAATCAATAAATTATTGCAGTTTTGTAATCATTGAAGCTGAACTACTGTTGCCGTTTTCCAACTTCCAGTATTTGCACACCCCTGACCACCTGGTCATTTCTTTGGACGTTTGCCTATCTGGCTGCCCCCCCCCTCCTCCACAGCCCCCAAAAAGAACGATACAGACTGTTTAACCACTTGCTTACTGGGCACATATACCCCCTTCCTGCCCAGGCGAAATTTCAGCTTTCAGCACTGCGTCGCTTTAAATTAAAATTGCGCGGTTGTGCGAAGTGTCTTACAAACAAAATTTACGTCCTTTTTTCCCCACAAATAGAGCTTTCTTTTGGTGGTATTTGATCACCTCTGCGTTTTTTTTTTTTTTTTTGCGCTATAAACAAAAAAGAGCAACAATTTTGAAAAAAAAACGCACAATATTTTTTACTTTTTGCTATAATAAAAATCCATTTTTTTTTAAAAAATATATATTTTTTTCTCAGTTTAGGCCGATATGTATTCTACATATTTTTGGTAAAAAAAAAAATCGCAATAAGCGTATAGTAATAGGTTTGCGCAAAGGTTATAGTGGCTAGGAAATAAGGGATAGAATTCTGACAATTTTTTTTTTTTTTTTACTAGTAATACGGCGATCTGTGAATTTTGTCAGGACTGCGATATTGCGACGGACACATCGGACACTTTTGACACATTTTTGGGACCATTCACATTTATACAGCGATCAGTGCTATAAAACGCACTAATTACTGTATAAATGGGACTGGCAGTGAAGGGGTTAACACTAGGGGGTGAGGAAGGGGTTAAATGTGAGTCCTGGGTGTGTTCTAACTGTGTGGGGGGAGGGGGGTGACTGGGGGAGGTGACCGATGCTGTCTCCCTATGTACAAGAGAAACAGCATCTGTCTCCTCTCACTGACAGGACGTGGAGCTCTGTGTTTACACACAGAGCTTCACGTCCCTGCTCTAAGGGCCCTTTCACACGTCCGTTCAGTTCGTCCGTTTTTTGGACGTCCGTTAACGGACCTCAATGCTTCCCTATGGGTTAGCGTCCGTTAGCGGATGAGCATCCGCTAAACGTCCGTTAACATCCGTCTGCGGTAAGCTCCGTTTTTTGGACGGAAGAAAACCCTATTTTTCTTCCGTCAAAAAAACGGAACGGACGAAAAACGGACGCTAGCGGATGATCCGTTTACCATCCGATCCGCTAACGTCAGTTTTTCATCAAAATATGTAAAAATATGTATAAAGTACGAATTCAACAAACTTTAATATGCATGCAATATGCATACATAACAATACCCTTTGACCCAGGTAGTGTATTGTCCGAAGTCACATGTTCCCAGCACATGCTGTCCAGTTCCTGGACATATATAGATATTGCCTGTGTAGTGAGTGAGTGTTCCTATAAAAAGGTCAAAACATGGCAAAGGATGTAAGCCAAGAGGAGCTCATTAATCTGGTACAAGATCGACCTGCAATATGGGATAAGAGGTCTTCTGAATACAGCGACCGCAATTTGGCTAATAAAAAATGGGAGGAAATCTTTGAGGCGGTGACACCGACCTGGCAGACACTGAGCAAGAAAAAACGTTTGGAACGTGGTAAGTAGTTTGTGGGTTAAGGGGGGGGGGGTGGGTTGACATCTTGTAGTCCACCCATATGTAAACATCCGTATCCACTGACCACGTCACCTGCCACAAGTTGTGGATTGTCCACTGGCCACGTCACATGCCACGTCACCTGCCACGTTACCTGCCACGTCACCTGCCACAAGTTGTGGATTGTCCACTGGCCACTTCACATGCCACGTCACATGCCACGTCACCTGCCACAAGTTGTGGATTGTCCACTGGCCACGTCACATGCCACGTCACCTGCCACGTCACCTGCCACGTCACCTGCCACAAGTTGTGGATTGTCCACTGGCCACGTCACATGCCACGTCACCTGCCACGTCACCTGCCACGTCACCTGCCACGTCACCTGCCACAAGTTGTGGATTGTCCACTGGCCACGTCACATGCCACGTCACCTGCCACGTCACCTGCCACGTCACCTGCCACGAGTTGTGGATTGTCCACTGGCCACGTCACATGCCACGTCACCTGCCACGTCACCTGCCACAAGTTGTGGATTGTCCACTGGCCACGTCACATGCCACGTCACCTGCCACGTCACCTGCCACGTCACCTGCCACGTCACCTGCCACGTCACCTGCCACAAGTTGTGGATTGTCCACTGGCCACGTCACATGCCACGTCACCTGCCACGTCACCTGCCACAAGTTGTGGATTGTCCACTGGCCACGTCACATGCCACGTCACCTGCCACGTCACATGCCACGTCACCTGCCACAAGTTGTGGATTGTCCACTGGCCACGTCACATGCCACGTCACCTGCCACGTCACCTGCCACGTCACCTGCCACAAGTTGTGGATTGTCCACTGGCCACGTCACATGCCACGTCACCTGCCACGTCACCTGCCACAAGTTGTGGATTGTCCACTGGCCACGTCACATGCCACGTCACCTGCCACGTCACCTGCCACAAGTTGTGGATTGTCCACTGGCCACGTCACATGCCACGTCACCTGCCACGTCACCTGCCACAAGTTGTGGATTGTCCACTGGCCACGTCACATGCCACGTCACCTGCCACGTCACCTGCCACAAGTTGTGGATTGTCCACTGGCCACGTCACCTGCCACGTCACCTGCCACGTCACCTGCCACAAGTTGTGGATTGTCCACTGGCCACGTCACCTGCCACGTCACATGCCACGTCACCTGCCACAAGTTGTGGATTGTCCACTGGCCACGTCACATGCCACGTCACCTGCCACGTCACCTGCCACGTCACCTGCCACAAGTTGTGGATTGTCCACTGGCCACGTCACCTGCCACAAGTTGTGGATTGTCCACTGGCCACGTCACTTGCCACGTCACCTGCCACGTCACCTGCCACAAGTTGTGGATTGTCCACTGGCCACGTCACCTGCCACGTCACATGCCACGTCACCTGCCACAAGTTGTGGATTGTCCACTGGCCACGTCACATGCCACGTCACCTGCCACGTCACCTGCCACGTCACCTGCCACAAGTTGTGGATTGTCCACTGGCCACGTCACATGCCACGTCACCTGCCACAAGTTGTGGATTGTCCACGTCACCTGCCACGTCACCTGCCTCAAGACCCAGGGCAGCACAAAATCTAAATACACCACTGCTATCACGGCACAACTGTTATCCAACTATGTGTTGTTTTAATTAGTATACGTACATTTTGGATTTCTATGGGTTTATTTTTATTCTGTTTCTTCATAGGAGAGAGTATCGTCGCACGATGGCGCTCACTGCGAGACAGGTTTCGGCGGGACCTTATAGAGGAGACAAAGTCCCGCAGTGGAGCTGGAACCTCCAACTATAAGAAAGGAGCATTTTATGAGATGCTGGACTTTCTTAGAAATGTAATGAGCGTAAGAAGGTACTTAGCCACTTTATTACATTATTTGACCTACTAAACTCCAAATATTAAACTTCCTGCACACATAAAAATAGAAATAACTATTCTGTATTGATCTTTAACCCATCTACCGACGAATATTTTACAGAACTGTCAGTAACATTACTGACAGCGAGGAGGAGACCGATGTCGAAGCTTCACAACCAGATACAGATGTAGAAAGGGGAGTCACTGAAACTGCGCCATTTGAAGATACACCAGCGGCTGCAAGACACATGCGACCAACCCCAAATGTGCCTGTAAGTATCAAATAGAAAATGCCTCTTGTTGAAATATTGGCAAAAGATAATGTGCTAATATATATATATGTTCTACCACTCAGATTCGTTCTTTTCCTTCCACATCAAAAAAACGTCAGAAAAAGAGTACCCTAGATGACACCGTGCTCAGTTTCATGGAGGAAATGAGAGTCAGGAGACCAGCAACAAACGATCCATTTTTGGATCCAAATAATGAGGACGCGTGCTTCTTAAGAAGCCAATATCACCAGCTTCAAAAAATTTCGGCCCAAAGAAAGTTAGACATGCACTTGGCAATCGGTCAGTACATTGGAAATTGTGTAAGGGCGTCTATGTCTGGAGACCCTGTGCCCCCAGTTATCCCCCCTCCCCAACGCCAATTGTACCCCGATCACGCACCACCAGCTCCCTACAGTCAACATTACCAACCCAGCCCTATCTCCCATCATCATCGTGCCCCAGCCTCCACTGCCCAAAATTTTCAAGCCCCACCCCAGATACACAGCTATGATCACTCTCCTTCCCAGGGCACTTCACACACAGGTTCTACCCTTTTCCCCACTCCTTATTACCAAGACCTTTAATTAGGTTATTTGCAAAGTTTTGAAACCAGTTTAATAAATTGTTTTTTGCCCCCCTTTTTTGTTTATGTCTATTTCTTATTTGAATGATTTTACTATAAGTTACATTCTACATGTTGCGGTCATGAAGTTCAATTAAATATACTTGACTGCATGAAAATGTTTGTTTTTGGGTATTTTATGTGAAAAGAAACAAACTGATATATCATAGGGACAACGTTAATGACAATGGAAGCATGAAAGCATACACTTGTAGAAAACAGAAAAGTAGAAATGAATGGCCATTTTCACTGGGACAACAAAGATCGTGCAAGTTAACTAAAAGGGGTGAAACATGTTACTAGCAAGGTGCACATCATAAAGTGCCTCGTGACTGTTTTTAAACATACTGATACTGCCACGGAACCTCTCCTTCTGGGGACATAAAATAATTTGTAAAATTGTCACGCATGGTAATGGCAGAATTGTTGGGTCGCAGTCCGGAAAAACGTACAGAAGGTAAGTCCATCTCGTCCTCTTCCTCAACAGAAATCCCTTCCTTCTCACAGATGACATTGTGGAGGACACAGCAGGCTTGGATTGCCAGTTGGGCATTCTCCACGCTGAGTTGTATGGCAGTATGAAATATGCGCCATTTGCTACTCAAAATGCCAAAGGTGCATTCAATAAGGCGCCTTGCACGACTCAAGCGATAGTTGAAAATTTTTTTGGGGGTCGTTAGATTATTCCTGGCATAAGGCCTTAAAAGATGATGGGAAAGTCCAAATGCCTCATCAGCTACAAGAACATGGGGCAAATCTGGTCCTACAGTTGATGATAGTGGTTTATCTGATGGGAAATTCAAGTTTCCCTCCAGTACTCTTCTCCCCATTTTTGATGCTGAAAAGACTCTTGAGTCTGCATTAGATCCATAGGCCCCTATATCAACAGCTACAAACCTGTAGTTACTGTCGCAGATTGCCATTAGCACAAGGGAAAAGTATTTTTTATAGTTGAAAAATTGCGAGCCAGATCCAGGTGGCATCTGAATTCTGATATGTTTCCCATCCAGGGCTCCAACACAATTAGGGAATTGTGTTTTTTTCCAAAAGCCATTCGCTATTTCATGCCACATGGTGGCATCTGGAACAGGCATTGCAGACGACCGAAGCTCCTCCCATATTGCTTCACAGGTCTCACGTACTATTCCTGATATAGTTGAGATTCCCACCAAAAAGAAATGGTTTAGTGAAGTATAAGAAACTCCAGATGCAAGAAACCTAGGAAGAGTAGAAGAGTAGAAGAAATTATGAAAGGAATCCAACATTACCCTGGACATAATCAAGCTAAATGGCTGGCTGGCTTACCTGAGGGTAATGAGAAGTCGCTCCTCTGGAGGCACAGGACGTCTCATGTCTGTGTTTGTCCGGTATAATCGTGGATGCAACTTTTCCAGCAAATAATCAAATGTTGGAATCGTCATTCTGGTAAAATTAAAAAATTTGGGAGGGTAACGTCGCAAATCTGCGTAGTGCAGAGCAAAAAAACCCTCAGTTGGCCTCTTGAGGAGCATGGGATGTGCCCAGTAACAGCGTCTCCTCGCAGACATCTTCGTGGTCTTGCTTTTTTTTCTCCACAGATAGTAGAGCATGACAAATGAAGTCACATTGTCATAATAACTCCCCAAATCCATCTTAATAAGCAGAAAATTACAGAAATGAATCAGGAACCAAACAGCCGGCTGTTAACATACAGCAAGAAGAAAGCACAATGCACGCTGGGAGAAACAAAGAATCATGGGAAAATTCTTAAAAAACTGATTATATAAAGTTAAAAAAAAAAACGGATGAAAAAACGGATGGAAAAACGGACGGAAAACGGACGGAAAACGGAACGGAAACGGATGTAATCGGACGAAAAACGGATGAAAAAACGGATCAACTGAAGGGGGAAAAAACTGATCTAAAAAACTGAACGGACGTGTGAAAGAGCCGTAAAACTGCCGATCAGCGGGTACCTGGCGGACATCGCGACCGCCAGGCACGCGCATTGGCATTTTGGGGACGCGCCGGGTGCGCGCGCGCGCCCCCCAGTGGCCGGAGAACACGATGCCGTCAATTGACGGCAGCTTGGATATTCAGATCCACTAAGCTGCCGTCAATTGACGATAAGCGGGGCCTCAAGTGGTTAAGGATCTTCTTTTGTTTTCCTTTGGCTTCTAATGGGTAGATTTATGGGAGTCAAGAAACTACTTGAATGTTTACCCTGTTTTGGAAGTTCATTAGGACGAATATACACAATTGTAAGTTTTGGTTTTCCCTCTTCTTTCTTTGCCTGTCCCCTCCCCCTCTCTTTTTACCTCCCCTTTTCCTCCCCTTTCTGCTCTGATTCTTAACAACCCTGTTTTTAATATCAGATGTTTATATATATCACCTGAGGAAACGAGCATTGTCTTGCGAAACGCATAGAGAAAGTTATCATATATACATTTACACATTGGGCTGTCAGTTATACCTTAATTTATGTAACTATGGAAACCCATGCATATGTGTATGTACTCATATCTACCAGAATCATTTTTATTTGTATGTATTAACCACTTTAAGACCGTGCCTGTTTTTCAGACTCTGTGTTTACTAGAAAATAACTTAGGACCCCCAAAAAAATTCTAACACCCTAGAAAATAAAATGGCGGTCATTGCAATACTTTTTGTCACACCGTATTTGCGCAGCGGTCTTACAAGCGCACTTTTTTTTTTGGAAAAATTTCACTTTAAAAAATAAATAAATAAGACAACAGAAAAATTAGCCCATTTTTTTTATATATTGTGAAAGATAACGTTACACCGAGTAAAATGATACCCAACATGTCATGCTTCAAAATTGCGCTCGCTCGTGGAATGGCGTCAAACCTTCAACCTTAAAAATTCTACAGGTTGCATGTTTTGAGTTACAGAGAATTATTGCTCTCGCTCTAGCGATTGTGGCGATACCTCACGTGTGGTTTGAACACCATTTTCATATGCGGACGCTACTCACGTATGCATTCGCTTTTGCAAGCGAGCTCGTCGGGACAGGGCACTTTTTTGGTGCGTTTCAGGTTGAATTTCAGCCCAAAATTTAGGCTGAAATGGGACCTGAACCGGCGAACCAGCACGCACCAGACCTCTGCTGCGAGCCGCATGCGAGGACGGTGTGAACTCTCCACAAAAACCAGGAAGTACACAGGAAGTTAACACCTTTTTTTTTTTACATTATGATTCCATTGGCTAGACCATCAATCGCAGCTATGTCCAACCCTTGAAATTTGCGGTAAAATTGCGGAAAAAATTCGCACCTCACACAGGACAAAAAACTGAACAAATTTGCAGCCCGGCAATGTGAACCTAGCCTAAAAGTGAAAAAAAAACCTCATCAAAAAGGACAGATAACATAAAACCTGACAGAAATCCTAAAGAGGTTGTAAAGGTACAATTTTTTTTCCCCTGAGGCCGCGTACACACGAGGGGATATGTCCGCTGAAAACGGTCCGATGGACCGTTTCAGCAGACATCTCCGCTCGTGTGTATGGGCTAGCGGACAGATTTCTCCACCCGACAGATTTCAAAGCAAGCTTTGAAATCTATCCGGTGGGAATCTGTCCGCCCGACATGTCTGCTGGTTAGTACACTTACCAGCAGACATGTCGGCTCCCACCACCGCCGCGCCGCTGCCGAATGGATTCGGCGCATGCGCGGAAGTGTTTTACTTCCTGGTGCGGTGACGTAGCGGTGACGCGGCGGCGTCAACGTCACCGCCGCGTCATCGCCACGTCACCGCGCCGTCCGGCGGCGGGGAATTTGATCCGATGGTGTGTACACGCCATCGGATCAAACTCCCGATCGGACATATCCGATGGAAATGGTCCGCGGACCGTTTTCATCGGATATATCCGATCGTGTGTATGGGGCCTGAGGCTGCATTCACACCTATGCGTCAGTGATTTTGGGCGTATTTGGGCGACAAAGTTTAGGCGTTTTGTACCGGCGATTTGCGGCGACAAAACGCGTAGTTTAAAAATCCCGCTTTTTGTATAGCCATTGTCGGCTATGCAGAACGCCAAAGCCGCCCGATACGCGCGTCGGAAAAGGGTCCGGGACTTTTTTCAAAATCGGCGTTCGACGTTCTATCGGCGTACGGCGTTAGGAGATGTGAACGATCTCCATAGACAATAATGCAAATTCGACGGTAAGGCGTATTGTAGCGTCGCGCTTCAGGCGACAAAACGCCTAGGTGTGAATGCAGCCTTAATAGCTTCCTTTACCTTAGTGCAGTCCTCCTTCACTTACCTCATCCTTCCATTTTGCTTTCAAATGTCCTTATTTCTTCTGAGAAATCCTCACTTTCTGTTCTTCTGTCTGTAACTCCACACAGTAATGCAAGGCTTTTTCCCTGGTGTGGAGTGTCATGCTCACCCCCTCCTTTGGACTACAGGAGAGTCAGGACGCTCTCTACGGTGCAGATAAAGGAGCTGTGTGTTAGTGGGCTTCAACATTTTCTGGGAATTTTTTTACTCCCCTCCGCTATGTGTCTCTCGTGGTCTATTTTAGCTGCCCTGATTGTACTTTAACATTTCTTATTGCATTCCTTGAAGTGATGTAATGCCGACAATGACCCCTCTGCCTTATAATTTTTAAGTTTCCATTTTCTTCCTCCTTTTTATGCCTTTTAACAATAAAAGTTTAGCTACCCAGGTTTAACCTTCATCTACTTACCATGATCCATCCATGCCAGATGCTACAATTTCCTTCTGCCGCCGTGGCAGAGGGACTCATGCCGTATACACACGACCTTTTTCGGCATGTAGAAAAAACAACGTTTTTCAAACTTCATCATTAAAACGACGTTGCCCACACACCATCGTTTTTAAAATATGCTCTAGCAAAGCGTGGTGACGTACAACACGTACGACGGCACTATAAGGGTAAGTTCCATGCGGATGACGCCAGCCTTGGGCTGCTTTAGCTGATTCTGTGTTAGTAAAAGACAATTCACGCTTTTCTGTCTGTTACATCGTGATGAATGTACTTACTCCATTACGAATGGTAGTTTTACCAGAAGGAGCGCTCCCGCCTCATAACTTGCTTCTGAGCATGCGCGGGTTTTTAACATCATTTTAGCCCACACGCGATCATTTTTTACAACCCGGAAAACGACATTGTTTAAAACGTCGTTAAAAAATGCAGCATGTTTGATTTTTTTTTTAATGTGTTTTTTAGAACCTGAAAAATGAAGTGTAGCCCACGATCATTTTAAATGACATTTTTTAAAAACAACGTCTTTTTCATGCCAAAAAGTGATCGCGTGTACATGGCATCACAGAGCACACCAGAAGGATTTCTAACAAATTTTTCAACATTATAGCTGAGTGATTTGTAGTTCACTCAGATCTTCCTGAAACCTTGTAACATAAGATCCATACCTCTGTTTGGACATGAGGCTGGTGGTAAACAATAGTGATGAGCGGAATACGCCATATTCGATTTTGCGATATTTCACGAATATATAGAAGAATATTCGCGAAATATTCGTTAATATCGAATATTCGTGATATTTTATCAAAAAAAAAAAAATTAGCAAAATTTCGCTAATGCGAATGCGAAATTGATTGCGAAATTCTCGTCAACACGCGAAAACTGAGATCATTTCCTGGATTACTAAACTAATAGGCACTAAACACTAACTCTACTTACACAAACTTATATGACTAAACTAAAGCTAATTTTTTATTTATTTTTTATATACACAAAACACAGAAGGGCAGAGAAAGTATTCGCGAATATTCGTAATACGAATATTCGCATTACGAATATTCGGCAACATAAAAGGATCGCCTCAGCTACTCGGTCCAGGGTCTCTAATCATACCAGCAATGCTTTTAGACGTCGATGGAGATCACTAGGATGTGATCTGTTTTAAAAATAAATTAGAAAAAATACGAATATTCGCAATAGCGAATATTCACCGCGATATTCTATTTATTCGCGAATACTCGAATATGCAATATTCGTAAAGAATATTCGCAATGCGAATATTCGTGAGCAACACTAGTAAACAATGAATGAGCCTGTGCATTGCACCTGATCACAATTCCAATGCTCTGCAGGCCCAAAGGAAAACATAAAAAATTCATTTTTTTTTATTTTATCAATGTTGGTGCATAATTATTATTATTTATTTATTTATTTTAAAAAGGGTGGACAATGCCTTTAGCATGGCTTATATGGTATGCAGGAAGGAAATTACAAACTGTTTATGCAATAATTACAGAGTGTTTGTTTTTTATTTGCAAAGTTTGTTGTCGGTTCCTAGAGAACAATTAAAGATCAAATTGATAACTTCCGTGTTAGAGAGAAATAATGGCAGGATCCTTGCTTTTCTTCTTAGCTATGCTGGACTGTTTCCAGGTGGCAGTATTAGAAGTTAGTTACCTAATGTTTGGACGCTACTAATAGGTAACATGAACTTCTGCTAGAAGTTTACACAATGCTCCCATACAACACATTCTATGCAAGGACTGAAAGCACAATCAGGTCCCGAAAGTTATGCTTGGCTGCACGCTGCTTCTACGTTATTATTACGTTTAACAGAATGTAGAAATTGGTGACCTTCAGCCGGGACGCAGAAATCTGTGAAACAACTTGTTGTAACGCAACACCTTATGATTGTCAATAGTAAGGCACTCATGTTTATTAACCTTACTTCAGCTTGACTTTAAAAAAATAAAAAAATAAGACTAAAAACCTGTTGAAACTATTGATTAAATTAATCTGTAATATCAACGTAAGTTAGTGGCATGCAAATAAAATATCCCAGATATGTCTGACCATACATACCTAGGTTCCTTAACCCCTTATACGTCGGCAGAATGGCACAGCTGGGCACATGCACATACAGGTACGTCCTGTGCTGGTCCCCTGTCACGGGCGCGCACCCGCGGCGCGTCCCTGCGACCCGGTCCGAAGCTCCGTGACCGGGACCCGCTGACCCGAGCGCCGCTGGAGTCCCACGATCAGTCCCCGGAGCTGAAGAACAGGGAGAGCTGTGTGTAAACACGGCTTCCCCGTTCTTCACTGTGGCGGCGTCATCGATCGTGTGATCCCTTTTATAGGGATACACAATCGATGATGTCACGCCTACAGCCACACCCCCTACAGTTGTAAACTGTTAGGTCACACATAACCCATTCAGCGCCCCCTTGTGGTTAACTCCCAAACTGCAATTGTCTTTTTTAACAATAAACAGCGCATTTATATAGCATTTTTTGCTGTAAAAAAATGACAATGGTCCCAAAAATGTGTCAAAATTGTCCGAAGTGTCCGCCATAATGTCGCAGTCACGGAAAAAATTGCTGATCGCCACCATTAGTAGTAAAAAAAATTTTTTTTGAGAAATGCAAAAAAACTATCCCCTATTTTGTAAACGCTATAAATTTTGCGCAAACCAACCGATAAACGCTTATTGCGATTTTTTTACCAAAAATAGGTAGAAGAATACGTATCGGCCTAAACTGAGGAAAAAAAAAATTATGTATTTTTGGGGGATATTTATTATAGCAAAAAGTAAAAAATATTGAATTTTTTTCAAAATTGTCGCTCTATTTTTGTTTATAGCGCAAAAAATAAAAGCCGCAGAGGTGATCAAATACCACCAAAAGAAAGCTCTATTTGTGGGAAAAAAAAGGACGCCAATTTTGTTTGGGAGCCACATCGCACGACCGCGCAATTGTCTGTTAAAGCGACACAGTGCCGAATCGCAAAACCTGGCCGGGTCCTTTAGCTGCCTAAAGATCCGGGTCTTAAGTGGTTAACCCCTTCCTTACTGGGCCATTATAAAATGACGCCAGCAGGAACCCTCCCTCCCTCCGGGTGGATGTCATATGATGTCCTTTCTTCCCGGCAAACTAGGGTGAGCGTGCGCACACGAGGCATCGCTTGTGACCCGGGCGGCCGCGATGTCCGCCGGGCACCCGCCGCCGATCACGGCAGGAATGTGGATCTGTGTGTGTAAACACACAGATCCACGTCCTGTCAGAGGTGAGGAGACCGATGTGTGTTCCCAGTACAAAGGAACACACATCGGTCTCCTCCCCTTGTGAGTCCCCTCCCCCTACAGTAAGAATCACTCCCAGGAAAAATATTAACCCCTTCAGTGCCCCCTAGTGACAGTCACATTTATACAGTAATCAGTGCATATTTATAGCACTGTTCGCTGTATAAATGTGAATGGTCCCAAAAATTTGTCAAAAGTGTCCGATGTGTCCTCCATAATGTCGCAGTCCCAATAAAATCACAGATCGCCGCCATTACTAGGAAAAAAAAATAATAAAAAAAATATCATAATTATGTCCCCTATTTTCTAGGCACTATAACTTTTGCGCAAACCAATCACTATACGCTTATTGCAATTTTTTACCAATAATATGTAGAAGAATACATATCGGCCTAAACTGAGAATTTTTTTTTTTAACCCCTTCAGCTCCGGACCAATATGCAGGTTAAAGAGGTGGTTCACCCTAAATATACTCTTTCCCATGTGATCCAGCATACTGGCGTCAGCGCCAGTATGCTGTTTTTTTTTTTTTTTAAATGCCACACTTACTGTGTAATCCTTAATTTTGATTTATTTCCCCTGCGGTGAATGGCGCCGCTATAGCCCGTCACGGATGAGGATGACACACCTGTCTGACCTGGCATACACCTGTATGGGGTGAAGAAGACACACCTGTCTGACCTGGCGTACACCTGTGTGGGGTGAGGAGGACACACCTGTCTGACCTGGCATACACCTGTATGGGGGTGAGGAGGATAGGACACACCTGTCTGACCTGGCATACACCTGTATGGGGTGAGGAGGACACACCTGTCTGACCTGGCATACACCTGTATGGGGGTGAGGAGAATAGGACACACCTGTCTGATCTGGCATACACCTGTTCGGGGTGAAAAAGACACACCTGTCTGACCTGGCATACACCTGTGTGGGGTGAAGAAGACACACCTGTCTGATCTGGCATACACCTGTTTTTTGGTGAAGAAGACACACCTGTCTGACCTGGCATACACCTGTGTGGGGTGAGGAGAACACACTTGTCTGACCTGGCATACACCTGTGTGGGGTGAAGAAGACACACCTGTCTGACCTGGCATACACCTGTATGGGGTGAAGAAGACACACCTGTCTGATCTGGCATACACCTATTTGGGGTGAAGAAGACACACCTTTCTGACCTGGCATACACCTGTGTGGGGTGAGGAGGACACACCAGTCTGACCTGGCATACACCTGCGTGGGGTGAGGAGGATAGGACACACCTGTCTGACCTGGCATACACCTGTATGGGGAGAAGAAGACACACCTGTCTGACCTGGCATACACCTGTGTGTGGTGAGGAGGATAGGACACATATGTCTGTCCTGGCATACACCTGTATGGGGTGAGGAGGATATGACACACCTGTCTGACCTGGCATACACCTGTATGGGGTGAAGAAGACACACCTGTCTGACCTGGCATACACCTGTATGGGGTGAAGAAGACACACCTGTCTGACCTGGCATACACCTGTGTGGGGTGAGGAGGATAGGACACACCTGTCTGACCTGGCATACACCTGTATGGGGTGAAGAAGACACACCTGTCTGACCTGGCATACACCTGTGTGGGGTGAGGAGGATAGGACACACCTGTCTGACCTGGCATACACCTGTATGGGGAGAAGAAGACACACCTGTCTGACCTGGCATACACCTGTGTGTGGTGAGGAGGATAGGACACATATGTCTGTCCTGGCATACACCTGTATGGGGTGAGGAGGATATGACACACCTGTCTGACCTGGCATACACCTGTATGGGGTGAAGAAGACACACCTGTCTGACCTGGCATACACCTGTATGGGGTGAAGAAGACACACCTGTCTGACCTGTTTGGGGTGAAGAAGACACACCTGTCTGACCTGGCATACACCTGTATGGGGTGAAGAAGACACACCTGTCTGACCTGTTTGGGGTGAAGAAGACACACCTGTCTGACCTGGCATACACCTGTATTGGGTGAAGAAGACACACCTGTCTGACCTGGCATACACCTGTTTGGGGTGAAGAAGACACACCTGTCTGACCTGGCATACATCTGTGTGGGGTGAGGAGGATAGGACACACCTGTCTGACCTGGCATACACCTGTTTGGGGTGAAGAAGACACACCTGTCTGACCTGGCATACACCTGTATTGGGTGAAGAAGACACACCTGTCTGACCTGTTTGGGGTGAAGAAGACACACCTGTCTGACCTGGCATACACCTGTATTGGGTGAAGAAGACACACCTGTCTGACCTGGCATACACCTGTTTGGGGTGAAGAAGACACACCTGTCTGACCTGGCATACATCTGTGTGGGGTGAGGAGGATAGGACACACCTGTCTGACCTGGCATACACCTGTTTGGGGTGAAGAAGACACACCTGTCTGACCTGGCATACACCTGTATTGGGTGAAGAAGACACACCTGTCTGACCTGGCATACACCTGTTTGGGGTGAAGAAGACACACCTGTCTGAGCTGGCATACACCTGTGTGGGGTGAGGAGGACACACCTGTCTGACCTGGCATACATCTGTGTGGGGTGAGGAGGATAGGACACACCTGTCTGACCTGGCATACACCTGTATTGGGTGAAGAAGACACACCTGTCTGACCTGGCATACACCTGTTTGGGGTGAAGAAGACACACCTGTCTGACCTGGCATACACCTGTATTGGGTGAAGAAGACACACCTGTCTGACCTGGCATACACCTGTTTGGGGTGAAGAAGACACACCTGTCTGACCTGGCATACACCTGTGTGGGGTGAGGAGGATAGGACACACCTGTCTGACCTGGCATACACCTGTGTGGGGTGAGGAGGATAGGACACACCTGTCTGACCTGGCACACGCCTGTCTCACCTGGGCTCTCCGGATAAATGGGCGTCCACAGTAATTGGCTGGAGGTGAGGGAGACATCACAGCTCTTCTTGTGGATCTGGAATATCCCCCTGAGGAGACTGTTCTGGCGGCCATAGTCCCGGGATAGGCGGGCACTGTACTCCCCCAGGGATCGCTCCTCCGGGTCACTGTACCCCCGGACTCCGGAGCGCTCACTTCCCGAACTCCACTCCTCACAGCGATCGTTCAGCTGCTGGGGCACCGAGGCGGGTCTCCTCCAGTGCCGGGGACTCCCGGGCTCCATGGACTCCTCCCCGCTCTCACTCCAGGCACTCACACGCCGGTATACGCCGGGCAGGCGCAGAGTCTCCCCCATACTGTCACTGGCGGAGTTCCGGAGTTGGGGGGACAGGTGATTGCCGAGAACGGTGCTGCCAGGGTAACCAGCGGGCACGCGCGACGCCATCTCCGGTTGTCTGAGTGACGGGGGCGCGCACCGGGCTGGAGGAGAGGAGAGGAACGCGCATTGTTAATCCCAGTGAGGGGCTGGAGGTGACACCGAGCACACTGCACACACAATACACCCGGACATTAGTTTGGATAGTTCTGTGTGGATGCCAAGTGTGAATGATAAACACTACAAGATGTCTGCAGTCAGCTTTATTATTGAGAAAAGCTTCTCTCTGAAACCTACCAATCACCCTACAGGACATGGGACAGGGAGTGTCGGGCCCTAGAAATAAAAGTAAAAAGAAATCAAAGGATAAGATTGGGGGGACGTGACATTCCATCCATACATGGCACAGGGGCGCTGCCCCCCTAATGCATGCGCCTGGCCCCATACATTTCAAAGATTTTTTTTTTTAGAAGCACGTGAGCCCAACTACCGGTGTTTGGTGGAGGCGGACGGACAGATTGCCCCCCCCCCCCCCCCCCAAAAAAAAATATCTACCACCAGCCGCCATTGGTCTCCACACTTTTCAGCACAGGGGCCACATTACATACAGTGCCTTGAAAAAGTATTCATACCCCTTGACATTTTCCTCATTTTGTCATGTTACAAGCAAAAACATAAATGTATTTTATTGGGATTTTTTGTGATTGACCAACACAAAGTGGCACATAATTGTGACGTGGAAGCAAAATGATAAATAGTTTTCTTTTTTTACAAATAAATATGTGCAAAGTGTGGAGTACATTTGTATTCAGCCCCCCTAAGTAAATACTTTGTAAAACCCCCTTTTCCTGCAATTACAGCTGCAATTCTTTTTGGGCATGTTTCTACCAGCATGGGTAAATTTTTGCCCATTCTTCCTTGTTAAATAGCTCAAGCTCTATCAGATTGGATGGAGAGCGTCTGTGAACAGCAATTTTTAAGTCTTGCCACAGATTCTCAATTAGATTTAGGTCTCCAGGGGGTCTCCAAACTGTGGCCCGAGGGCCAGATGTGGCCATTTGCTAGCCTTTATCTGGCCCTTGGGGCACTATTCCTCCCACTGACACCCAACAACGGGGCACTATGTTTTCCACTGATACCAACGATGGGATACTATTCCTCCTACTAATACCAATAATGGGGCACTACTCCTCCTACTGACCACCAACCCCGAGGCCATATTTATTCTTACTGATGCTGGACTCAGCACATTTTCTACCCCTGCTGGCCACAATCCAGCCCTCCTAAAGTCTGAAGGACAGTAGACTGGCCCTTTGTTTGAAAAAGTTTGGAGACCCCTGATCTAAACCATTCTATTGTAGCTCTGGCTGTATGTTTAGGGTTGTTGTCCTGCTGGAAGGTGAACTTCCACCCCAGTCTCAAGTCTTTTGCAGACTCTAACAGGTTTTCTTCTAAAATTGTTCTGTTTTGGCTCCTTTCTATTTTCCCATCAACTCTTAAAATCCTGCTGAAAAAAGCATCCCCACAACATGATGCTGCCACCACCATGTTTCATGTTTAGCTATGACTAAGCACTAGTTCCAGGGCGAAACGCGTCAGCTGGCAGGTTTTATTTTTGCTGTGACTTGTAGTGCTTTCCTTCTTTTAATAAAGGCTAAAATTTGTTCAGAGTGCGGCTGTCCAGAAACATTTTTGTTCCTGCCTTGCTGAGTGCATTGCCTGTACCTGAGTTATCTGCCACGGTGGATCTTCATTTGGGTTCCCAGCTGGAGCTGCTACTCCCTTTCTCCATGTATCACGGTGAGGATGGTGTGTTTAGGGTGATGTGTTTATTTTTCGTCACACATAGTGATGAGCGGAATACGCCATATTCGATTTCGCGATATTTCACGAATATATAGAAGAATATTCGCGAAATATTTGTTAATATCGAATATTCGTGATATTTTATAAAAAAAAATTTTTTGCCAAATTTCGCTAATGCGAATGCGAAATTGATTGCGAAATTCTTGTCAACACGCGAAAACTGAGATAATTTCCTGGATTACTAAACTAATATGCACTAAACACTAACTCTACTTACACAAACTTATATGATTAAACTAAAGCTAATTTTTTTTTTTTTATACACAAAACAAAAAAGGGCAGAGAAAGTATTCGCGAATATTCGTAATACGAATATTCGCATTGCGAATATTCGGCAACATAAAAGGATCGCCTCAGCTACTCGGCCCAGGGTCTCTAATCATACCAGCAATGCTTTTAGACGTCGATGGAGATCACTAGGATGTGATTTTTTTTAAAAATAAATTTGAAAAAATATGAATATTTGCAATAGCGAATATTCACCGTGATATTCGATTTATTCGCGAATATTCAAATATGCAATATTCGTAACGAATATTCGCAATGCGAATATTCGTGAGCAACACTAGTCACACATAGCGTTTTGCTTTTAGGCCAAAAAGTTCAATTTTGGTCTCATCTGACCAGAGCACATTCTTCCACATGTTTGCTGTGTCCCCCACTTGGCTTCTCACAAACTGCAAATGGGACTTCTTATGGCTTTCTTTCAATAATGACTTTCTTCTTGCCACTCTTCCATAAAGGCCACAACTAATAGTTGTTCTGTGGACAGATCTTCCCACCTGTGCTGTAGATCTCTGCTGCTCCTCCAGAGTTACTGTGGCTGCTTCTCTGATTAATGCTCTCCTTACCCGGCCTGTCAGTTTAGGTGGACGGCCATGTCTTGGTAGGTTTGCAGTTGTGCCATACTCTTTCCATGTTTGAATGATGGATTGAACAGTGCTCTGTGAGATGTTCAAAGCTTGGGATTTTTTTTCATAACCTAACCCTGCTTTAAACTTCTCCACAACTTTATCCCTGACCTGTCTGCTGTGTTCCTTGGCCTTCATGGAGCTGTTTGTTCTCTAAGGTTCTCTAACAAACCTCTGAGGGCTTCACAGAACAGCTGTATTTATACTGAGATTAAATTGCACACAATTAGTTGACTTCTGAAGGCAATTTGTTCCACTAGATTTTAGTTTGGGTTATCAGAGTAAGGGGGGCTGAATACAAACGTACGCCAAACACTTTTCACATTTGTATTTGTAAAAAAGTTTGAAAACCATTTATCAAATTCCTTCTACAATTATGTACCACTTTGTGTTGATCTATCACAAAAAATCCCAATGGTTGTAAAATTACAAAATGTGGAAATTTCAAGGCACTGTATTTTACATTTACAGGACAAAATAAATCAGTTATATAAATGACTGAAAACGTCTTAAAGGTTTCACATTTGTGTAAGTTTGTATTGGCACATAGCGGATACAGCAAGCCAATCATGTGAATGGGCTGCTGTACCCACACTAAACACGGGGAAAGAAGTCCTGACCCATAGGCGTGTGCCTGGGCACACCCCAATCACCCCATGCAGTGCTGATTCCCCCTGCTTCCCATCTCCCCCTGCAGTGGTGCCAGTTATCTCTACTCTCCTCTCAGGAGCAGGGCAGGGGCTAGTAAATATTTAATTAACTGGTCTTTTCTTTTCTGAATAAACACATTGAGTGATCTGTACCTATCGCTCCTATCTTCATTGTTAATGGAAGCATAGTAAACTATGTTTACTGCAGGCTGCAGAGAAAGGAACTAGGGAATTTCTGTCCTCAGTTTCTTTCTCTGTCTCAAAAGTGTGACATCAAGGGTCTCTTTAGACCCTTGATATTTCGCCAAAGCACCATAAGATGGCTCCTAAATAAATAGTAAAAAATGTAAAACGTATTATTTTTTATTATTATTAGCCGCTAGTAATAATCGCAAGTAAATCTGACAGGCTGGTTTTACCCAATTTCATCAATTAACTTGGTACATTCAGCCTGCCAATACATGGTCCGAATTGCGGCCAGTTCCAGCTGAACCAGCCGAGATTCAAACCGTCTATGGCCAATCCTAGGCCTGGTTTACACCACTACACTCTAGATCAGGGGTGTCAAACTGGCGGCCCTCCAGCTGTTCCGAAACTACAAGTCCCATCATGCCTCTGCCTGTGGGAGTCATGCTTGTAACTGTTAGCCTTGCAATGCCTCATGGGACTTGTAGTTTTGCAACAGCTGGAGGGCCGCCTGTTTGACACCCCTGCTCTAGATCCATTCCAGATGCATTTCTGCATGCGCATTCTTAACATGTTTTTGACATGTTCTGGTGCCTTTTTGGTGCTTTTTACCAAGTTCTAGTACATAGTTACATAGTAGGTGAGGTTGAAAAAAGACACAAGTCAATCCATCAAGTCCAACCTATGTGTGTGATTATATGTCAGAATTACATATGTCCCTGTATGTCATGGTCGTTCAGGTGCTTATCTAATAGTTTCTTGAAACTAACGATGCTCCCCGCTGAGACCACCGCCTGTGGAAGGGAATTCCACATTCTTGCCGCTTTTACAGTAGTTTAAGGGTAAACCTCTATTCTTCTAATTCTAATGAGTGGCCATGCGTCTTGTTAAACTCCCTTCCGCAAAAAAGTAGTATCCCTATTGTGGGGTCACCAGTATGGTATTTGTAAATTTAAATCATATCCCCTCTCAAGTGTCTCTTTTCCAGAGGGAATAAGTTCAGTGCTTGCAACCTTTCCTCATAACTAATATCCTCCAGACCCTTTATTAGTTTTGTTGCCCTTCTTTGTACTCGCTCCATTTTCAGTACATCCTTCCTGAGGACTGGTGTCCAGAACTGTACAGCATACTCAAGGTGCAGCTGGACCAGAGTCTTGTAGAGCAGGAGAATTATTGTTTTAACTCTGGAGCTAATCCCCTTTTTAATGCATGCCCATATTCTGTTTGCTTTGATAGCAGCAGCTTGGCATTGCAGTCCAGTGCAAGAAAAATGCAGCATGTTCTACTTTTTTTTTCTAGAACAGAAACGCCCTGGAACTGACTGCATTGGTGTGAACTATTGCCTCGTTTCCACTGAGCGGATCGGATCAGTACGGTACGGTTCGCTATTCGGGGTGTTTCCATTATGAAAGCGTGCCATAAAAGCGAACCGTACCGCACCAGCAAGGGTCCTGCTTCTCATGAGTAGTGTTGCTCACGAATATTCGCATTGTGAATATTCGCTACGAATATTGCATATTCGAGTATTCGCGAATAACTCGAATATCGCGGCGAAAATTCGCTATTTCGAATATTCGTATTTTTTTCGCAATCAATTTCGCAATCAATTTCGCATTCGCACTAGCGAAATTTCGCATTGGCGAAATTTCGCAATTTTTTTTTCGTGATATTTTTTTTTCGGGATATTTTATAAAAAAAATAAAAATTGCGAAATTTCGCCAATGCGAAATTTCGTCAATGCGAAATTTCGTCAATGCGAAATTTCGCTATTTTTTTTATTTTTTTTAATAAAATATAGCGAATATTCGTAAATATCACGAATATTCGATATTAACGAATATTCGCGAATATTCGATATTAACGAATATTCGCGAATATTCTTCAAAATATTCGCGAAATATCGCGAAATCGAATATGGCGTATTCCGCTCATCACTACTCATGAGGGTCCAGAGAATGTGGAACGGTTCCATTAGGGCGGACCTACAAATACATCTCGCTGATTGGTGGACGCGCTAGGATTTTTTTTTGAAAACCTGAATGGTCCCCGACGGTCCGATTTGCAGTGGAAACGCTCACGTGAATAGACCGGTCCCATCCTAACCGCTCTAAATTAACTGACCCGAACCGTTCCGTGCAGTGGAAACAAGGCATTAGTCATTGGAAACAATATAACCTTCTTTCCATGAGTTTTGAATGCAGTAACAAATGCACTAGACTGCATGTGGTGTGAACTGGCCCTTAGGGCCCATTCACACTACACCACATGCGGTGCATTGTGAACGGAACTCCAATGCACCCTCATATTACACACATGCTTTTTTACCCCAGAGAAACCCTTAAAATAGTTTCCTGGCCTTGGGAACCCCTTCTAAAACCAATTCTTTGGGGGTCAATGGGAAAAATGGCCCTTAAGCCGCGTACACACGATCGGTCAAACTGATGAGAACGGTCTAAAGGACAGTTGTCTAAAGGCTCTTTCACACGTCCGTTCAGTTTTTTAGATCAGTTTTTTCCCCCTTCAGTTGATCCGTTTTTTCATCAGTTTTTCGTCAGTTTTCCGTCCGTTTACATCCGTTTCCGTTCCGTTTTCCATCCGTTTTTCATCTGTTTTTTTCATCCGTTTTTTCATCCGTTTTTTTTTTTTTTTTTTTTAGAACTTTTTTTTTTTTTACATATTTTGATGAAAAACTGACGTTAGCGGATCGGATGGTAAACGGATCATCCGCTAACGTCCGTTTTTCGTCCGTTCCGTTTTTTTGATGGAAGAAAAATAGGGTTTTCTTCCGTCCAAAAAAACGGAGCTTCCTGCAGACGGATGTTAACGGACGTTAGCGGATGCTCATCCGCTAACGGACGCTAACCCATAGGGAAGCATTGAGGTCCGTTAACGGACGTCCAAAAAACGGACGAACTGAACGGACGTGTGAAAGGGCCCTTAGGCTGTGTACACACGACCAAATCTGTCTGCTGGAAACGGTCTGCCAGACCGTCCCAGCAGACAGATTCGATCGTGTGTACGGGCGAGCAGACGGATTTGGCCAGCCGACAGATTTGAAAGCATGCTTACCAATCTGTCTGCTGGGAATCCGTCCGCCCGACATGTCTGCTGGTTAGTACGCTAACCAGCAGACATGTCTTCTCGCACACGCGCCGAATGATTTCGACGCATGCGCGGAAGTGTTTTACTTCCTGGTGCGGTGACGTGGCGGCGTCAACGTCACCGCCACGTCACCGCCACGTCAGCGCACTGTCTGCTGGCGGGGATTTTGGTTTGCTCGTGTGTACACGCGAGCAAACCAAAATCCAAACAGACAGATCTGTTCAAATCGGTCGGTCCGACCGATTTGAACAGATAGATTTCCTCGTGTGTACGAGGCCTTAGATTAACCGATGAAGCTGACTGATGGTCTGATGTGCCTACACACCATCAGTTAAAAAAAACGATCGTATCAGAACGAGGTGACGTAAAACACTACGACGTGCTGAAAAAAATGAAGTTCAATGCTTCCAAGCATGCGTTGACTTGATTCTGAGCATGCGTGGATTTTAACCGATGATTTTGCATACTAACGATTGGTTTTGATCAATTGGTTATCAATCCATCGTTTCAATTTTAAAGCAAGTTAGATTTTTTTAACCGATGGTTAAATAACCTATGGGCCCCACACACGATTGGTTTTGACCGATGAAAACGGTCCTACAGACCGATGTCCTCTGGTTAACCTATCGCTTGTATGCAGCTTTTTATTGGTGGTTAGTTGGAAGAAAGGTGTTTAGTTACATTTGACCTTCAGATAAAATATTAGTTATTCAGAGATTTGGATGTAGCCAAATCTCTGAATCACAATAGTAACAAATTTCAATGAATCGGAAATAAATTATAAAAAAAACAAGAAATGTATTCATATTCATATGTGTTTACCGCTCCTGCCCATTGAAATCAATGGGACAGCACGGCTATACCGCCCGCAATGCGCTGCTTCAGCAGCGCGTTGTGGGCGGTTTTAACCCTTTCTCGGCCGCTAGCGGGGTTTAAAAGTGCCCCGCTAGCGGACGAAATGCGCCGCAAATCCGCCCATAGCGTCCGCAGTAAAAAGAGCAGCATTTTACCGCCGACGCTATTGGCGGCTCAGTGTGAAAGGGGTCTAATAGTAAAATATAAAGGTGAAATAAGATGAGTCCTACTTATTATTGAGTTTGTGTTGGATGGGGGTAGATCCATCAGATTCTCGGAATCATAACATAACAAATTAATCAGAATCTTCCAAATAACAAGATTAACCCAAAAATTTATGCGCTGCCTATCTATTCACCAAACTCAGGATAAAATATGAAAAATAGATCTTCCGAAATAACTTCTGAAAATACAAATTGATTTGGAACAACAAATGTGCGAAACGAATCAGAATATACAAAACAAATTCTGAAACCAAACTTCTTTCAGAGGATGCTAGGGGTTTCATGGGCAGTGGCCAATTGATTTCCTTGTTAAAGCGGGGGTTCATCCTAAAAAAAAATTCTAACATTACATTGAGCCGACTTATGAGACTGACAGTATGCTGGTGGTTTTTAATTTTTTCCGTACATACCGTTTTATGGCTATTTTCACCCCCGGCTTCCGGGTAGTGAATCCCGCGGGAGTGGGCGTTGCTATTCACAAGCTAAGTGATTGACGTGCTTCCGACCGGCCCATACTGCGCGTCACGAGTTGCCGAAAGAAGCCGGACTGTGAGTCGGCTCTATACGGCGCTATACGACGCCTGCGCACCGACTTTCGGCTTCTTTCGGCAACTCGTGATGCGCAGTATGCGCTGGTCGGAAGCACGTCAATCACTTAGCCTGTGAATAGGAATGCTCACTCCCGCGGTGTGTAAGGAAAAAAAATAAAAACACCAGCATACTGTCTTACAAGTCAGCTCAATGTAATGTTAGAATTTGTTTTAGGGTGAACCCCCGCTTTAATGGTGCCTGCATAGTTCTGTCTGTAATGTACCGCATTACACACCAAACTAAGCATATGGAGCTTACCCCAAAGCTTTGTTCTATCAGGAGATGGATTGGGCACTGTTAAAGGAGGGGAGGATCAGAGAAGACAGGATCAAACAGCATTTCTACACAATTTTCAGGATTAGCCCCTTGGGTTCCACAGTGAGTATAACACGCATGCTTTACTGCATATACAGACTGATTTTATTGTTGTGGGTTTAGTGACACTTTAATGAAAGGAAAAGCAAAACGGTGCAGGAAATATTAAGATATTACAAAAACAAACCTAGGCAACAGTAAAATAAAAGGGGTTTATAAAGTCACAAATACTATAGAAAAGTCCATTTGGTCTTTGGATTTTTTTTTATAATTATGCCCAAATGTAAGAACCCAAAAAATTGCATTGTTTAACCACTTCCTTACTGGGCATGTAAACGCCCTTCCTGACCAGGTGAAATTTCAGCTTGCGGCACTGCGTCGCTTTAACTGACAATTGCGCGGTCGTGCGACATGGCTCCCAAACAAAATTGGCGTCCTTTTTTCCCCACAAATAGAGCTTTCTTTTGGTGGTATTTGGTCACCTCTGCGGTTTTTATTTTTTGCGCTATAAACAAAAAAGCACGCCAATTTTGAAAAAAAATACAATATTTTTTACTTGTTGCTATAAAAAATAGCCCAATTAAAAAAAAAAAAAAATTCAGTTTAGGCCGATACGTATTCTTCTACATATTTTTGGTAAAAAAAAAAAAAAAATTGCAATAAGCGACTGGTTTGCGCAAAAGTTATAGCGCCTACAAAATAAGGGACAGAATTATTATTATTATTTTTTTTTTTTACTAGTAATGGCGGCGATCTGCGATTTTTATTGCGACTGCGACATCATGGCGGACACATCGGACACTTTTGACACATTTTTGGCACCATTCACATTTATAAAGCAATCAGTGCTATAAATATGCACTAATTACTGTATAAATGTGACTGGCAGGGAAGGGGTTAACACTAGGGGGTGAGGAAGGGGTTAATGTGTATCCTGCATTGTGTTCTAACTGTGGGGGGAGGGGGGGTGACTGGGGGGGTGACCGATCTGTGTCCCTATGTACTAGGAACACAGATCGGTCTGCTCTCTTCCTGACAGGACGCTGTCATTGTGAGAGCCGGCAATGAGAGATGATCTCATATGTTTACATATGAGATCATCTCTCATTCACTGCACAGATCGCATCGCAAACGGCCACTCTGATTGGCCGTTCGCGGCGATCTGTGATTGGCTGTGTCCGAGGGACACGGCCAGTACACAAGTTCCCCGCTGCGCGCTCTGGAGCGCGCGCTGGGAACAAAGACAGGGGCTGCCGTGAAAACACGGCAGCCCGGAGATTTAGAACCACCCTGCGGCCGCATATAGTCGTACGGCCGTAGGGAAGTGGTTAAAGTTTTAAATATTTAAGAATCAGGCATCAGTTCTAGTTGACATAATTGCCTGTATTGTCTTTATGCAGCATTTTCACAAGTGCTGAAATATACTTACAGACAGATAGCATCAACATCATAGCCTTGACTATTATTATTGTATAATGTATTTACAGTGCCTTGCAAAAGTATTCACCCCCCCCAACTTTGTTACATTACAGCCTTTAGTTCAATGTTTTTATTTTTTTTATCTGAATTATATGTGATGCATCAGAACACAATAGTCTAAGTTGGTAAAGTAAAATTAGAAAAATAGATACATAAAACTATTTTTCAGAAATAAAAAAATGATAATTGGCATGTGCCTTTGTTATGAAGCCCATAAAAAGCTGTGGTGCAATCAGTTACCTTCAGAAGTTACATAATTAGTGAAATGATGTCCACCTGTGTGCAATCTAAGTGTCACATGATCTGTCATTACATATACACAACTTTTCAAAACGCCCCAGGGTCTGAAACACCTAAGCAAGAGGCACCACTAGCCAAACACTGCCATGAAGACCAAGGAACTCTCCAAACAAGTAAGGGACAATGTTGTTGAGAAGTACAAGTCAGGGTTGGGTTATAAAAAAAAATATCCAAATGTTTGATGATCCCTAGCAGTCCCATCAAATCTATCATGACCAAATGAAAAAAACATGGCACAACAGCAAACCTGCCAAGAAACGGCCGCACACCAAAACGTATGGACCGGGCAAGGAGGGCATTATACAGAGAGGCAGCACAGAGACCTAAGGTAACCCTGGAGGAGGAGAAGGAGAAGCAGAGTTCCACAGCAGAGACTGCAGTATCTGTACATAGGACGACAATAAGCCGTACGCTTCATAGAGTTGGGCTTTATGGCAGAGTGGCCAGAAGAAAGCCATTACTTTCAGCAAAAAACAAAATGGCACATTTTGAGTTTGCAAAAAGGCATGTGGGAGATTCCCAAAATGTATGGAGGAAGGTGCTCTGGTCTGATGAGACTAAAATTTAACTTTTTGGCCATCAAAGAAAATGCTGTCTGGCGCAAACCCAACACATCACCCAAAGAACTCCATCCTTACAGTGAAACATGGTGGTGGCAGCATCATGCTGTGGGGATGTTTTTCAGCAGTCACGATTGGTCAGAGTTGAGGGAAAGACGGATGGTGCTAAATACAGAGATATTCTTGAGCAAAACCTCTACCACTCTGTGTGTGATTTGAGGCTAGGACAGACGTTCCCCTATCCAGCAGGACAATGACCCAAAACACACTGCTAAAGCAACACTTGAGTGGTTTAAAGGGAAACACGTAAATGTGTTGGAATGGCCTAGTCAAAGCCCAGAACTCAAGCCAATAGAAAATCTGTGGTCAGACTTAAAGATTGCTGTTTACAAGCGCAACCCATCCGGCTTGAAGGAGCTGGAGCAGTTTTGCGAAGAAGAATGGGCCAAAATCCCAGTGGTAAGATGTGACAAGCTCATAGAGACTTATCCAAAGCGACTTGGAGCTGTGATAGCTGTAAAAGGTGGCTCTACAAAGTATTGACTTTAGGGGGTGAATAGTTATGCACATTAACTTTTTCTGTCATTTTGTCCTTTTTGTTGTTTGCTTCACACTAAAAAAAATCTTCAAATTTGTGGGCATGTTCTATAAATTAAATTATGCAAATCCTCAAACAATCCATGTTAATTCCAAGTTGTAAGGAAACAAAACACGAAAAGTGCCAAGAGGGGTGAATACTTTTGCAAGGCACTGTAAATAATAATAGTAGAAAAGGTAAAAAGAGAAAAAACAAATCTCTTATGCTGTCAGTCCGAGGAACCCTGAGTAGAAAATAAATCCCACTGTGAGAAACAGCCAGAGATGTGCAGCAGAGTTGCAAAGTATATAGTATTGAGTAGATATAGTCACTGTTTAAACTCAAGCAAAACACTGACCTGAAATGCAGTGTCTCTTACCTGAGATGGGGTAGGTGGCCACCCAACCCATTGACCTTAACCTGTTGAGATCCGCGCTATAGCCGAATGACGGCTTTAGCGCGGATCTGAATTGCCAACAAGCCGTCAATTGACGGCCTGTCACTAGCACGTTCCCGTGGACACAGCCAATCACAGATCGCCGCGAACGGCCAATCAGAGTGGCCGTTTGCGATGCGATCTGTGCGGCGAATGAGAGATGATCTCATATGTAAACATATGAGATCATCTCTCATTGCCGTTTTACACAGAGACAGCGTCCTGTCTCTGGAGAGGAGACCGATCTGTGTCCCTTGTACATAGGCACACAGATCGGTCACCTCCCCCAGTCACCCCCCCAGTCACCCCCCCCTCCCCCCACAGTTAGAACACTATGTAGGGAATACATTTAACCCCTTCCTCACCCCCTAGTGTTAACCCCTTTTAATCACATTTATACAGTAATTAGTGCATATTTATAGCACTGATCGCAGTATAAATGTGAATGGCGCCAAAAATGTGTCTAAAGTGTCTGATGTGTCCGCCATAACGTCGCAGTCCCAATAAAAATCGCAGATCGCCGCCATTTCTAGTAAAAAAAAATAATAAAAAAAAAAATTCTGTCCCCTATTTTGTAGGCGCTATAACTTTTGCGCAAACCAGTCGCTTATTGCGATTTTTTTTTTTTACCAAAAATATGTAGATACGCCCTAAACTGAGAAAAATGTTTTTTTTTTTTTTTAAATTGGGATATTTTATTATAGCAACAAGTAAAAAATATTGTATTTTTTTTCAAAATTTTCGCCCTTTTTTGTTTATAGCGCAAAAAATAAAAACCGCACAGGCGATCAAATACCACCAAAAGAAAGCTCTACTTGTGGGGGAAAAAGGATGTCAATTTTGTTTGGAAGCCACGTCGCACGACTGCGCAATTGTCAGTTAAAACGACGCAGTGCCGGAAGCTGAATTCACCTGGGCAGGAGGGGGGTATATGTGCCCAGTAAGCAAGTGGTTAATGCATAACTGTAAAGTTAGAGAGGAACCTTGATGCTTGGTGAACAGTTCTGAGGCAACCTACCTCTTTGCCTGTTTTGGACCCAGATCAGCTGAACCACAAGTGCCCTTGATGAACATTTTGACTGGTTACAGACCAGCAAAAGGGAAGCCTCCAAACTGGTATTAAAGTTGTGCCATGCATGATACCTGTAAACCAATGAAAGCATACACATTAGCTAGATAGGATCCCCGGAAGTAAGGCAGGCAGATGGCTTGATTTTTAAACTGGCTTTTAACTGCTTGTGAATCAAATTGCCATCAACCAGCACAATTTTATATCACTCAAAGCAAGTGGAACTGCTCCCAGAGACAGGTAAATCATTATCTCCTAGGGGTGGGTTACTATTTAGGCAGAACCAGTGGTTCCCTTAATTTTCTCTTTGCACCTGATTTGCAAATTAATTATGTTATTGATGGCTTTTCTATAGTTTTACCTTTCTACATTTCTTATGACAAACAAAAAATAGTAAAAAGAAACTATATGACTATTGTACCTTATTCAGCAAAATAGAGAATAGAGCTGCATAGACATGGAAAGTCCAGGGACTTATCAGCAATGACCTCAAAGGCAGTTATAAGTACTGTTGCACATCGTTTTTGCGCTTTGCACTGTCTGATTTGATGGGCTATATATATATTTTATCTTTCAAATGTAATCTTCTACACTGTGGAGAATTTTTTTTCTAAAAGCCCAAGAGAAATGAAACATTTGTATAATCCGTATAAGAAAAATATCTATGTCAATGTCTAAATGTTTGTATATTAAAATGAGTTAGGAGAGATGCCACACTTTGCACAGGCCAGGGGAAATTATGATTTTAGACGATGACAGGATAGAAGCAGCTTAGGGGATTATTTAAGATTTTAGTGGATGTGTTCCAAAACCTCAGCCTGTGATCAGCGCATACCTTGAGTTGTAATATCTCAACAGATGGCATCACTTCACAAGGTAAAATACCTAAATCTTGTACTTGGTTCCCGTTTCAATAAAAGGGAAGAAAAGGAATGTGATGTATCACACACACACCAGCCCTAATATATGGAGTATATATTGACATGTACAATGTTTGGTGCAATAATTGTTTTTTGAAAGATGTTTAACTTCAGGAGAAAAAAAGTATTTTTCTAGTTTTTGATAGAAAAGAGGAGGGTTAGAATCTCTTTCATGGAAGATTCATCATGCAAAGAAGATTGAATCTCATGTTCTGCTCAGATGATTGCTGTCACAGACAGAAAGTGATGGGGAAATAAAAAATGTTGTAGTTGTCAGCAGAACAGGTGCTGAAGGAAAATCTTCCCATGGGAAACAAGTTTCAGTAGAAATTCTTTTATTGCAGGATTTGCCCTCGCTTTCTGGAAAATGTAATCTTATTTTCTGTAGTGTCTCCTGAACAGCGAATGAGGGGAAATATCCCCAGAAGGACATGTAATTCAATAAAAAAACAAGACATGACAAAAGGTCCAAGCTCTTCCTCACTCTATCCACTAGTAAAAATGTTTTGGCTGCAGTTTCAACTTTAGTTTAGAGTTATGGGGTTATTGTGATTATAAGGTAGCTCTATCACAAAAAAGGAATAGATATTTAAAAGCTTTTCCTTGAAAGATGATAGTGGACACTTACTGTACCACTCCTGCTGCCCACACTGTAGAATGCTACTGTTGAGGAGAGATTGTCCACCAAAGACTTTGGAAACCAATAGTTCTATGAGTGTTCCTCTCTACAGAACACAGTAGTGATGTATGAATCACTGGAAGGAACCACAAAGTGCTGCTGGATACCAGCAGATCAACATTTCTATTGAAGAAGAGTTCAGGGGATCATTTCACTTCATCATAGTGGTATACAGTGGTAGGGTGAATATCTACTATCTCCTTTACAGCAAAAACTGTAATGCAAATTTTCAGTTTAGCGACAGAGTCGCTTTAAAGCAGGGGTGTCAAACTAAATTTCATTGTGGGCCGCATCAACATTACGATTGCCCTCAAAAGGGCCGGTTGTTTCTGTAAGATTAGATATTCAGCGTATCCCCTCCCCTAACATTAGATGTCAAAAGCCACCGCACCATCAGAACTTAAGTCCCCCACTCTCCCTTACATCACAGTGCACTCCCCCACACCCCTTTCCTTATGCTGCTGCTGGGAAGAAGCTGGATGCATTGCTTAAAAGCAGAAAGTAAAGGTCTGGAGGAGGACCAGTGGTGGACTGGAGCACTCCTACAGCTGCAGAATAAGTGCGAGGACCACATGAAATGGCCTGGAGGGCCGGATTCGGCCCGCGGGCCTTGTGTTTGACACCTGTACTTTAAAGTAAGCTGGAGGATGGTCACATTATAGTGAACTGGCTGCTTAGGAATTAGGAACTGGAGAAATGAATGAACCGAGATTCTAAAAGACAAGCTAGGATTCACTTTTATCAAGGTGAGCTTTTTTTAAACCTCAATCTTGGATATGGCAATCTCCCAAAAAACTTTTAGTTGGTAAAAATATGTAGAAGCCAAACATCACCATTACAAGTGTAGCAGGTAACAGCCAATCCTGGACGATCCCCCAAGTGTAGCATTACCCCCGAAGGAGCTGCTGGTTTGCATGCACAGCGAGGTGGCCCACCCTCCTGATAGGCTGCTGAGGAAAGATATCCAACCACTTGACCCCACTGCTGCCACCTGAGTCCCCAGACAAAAGAATAGCACACAGTGCAGCCAAGCTGGAGCAGAGACCCAAAAATTTAACTGAATAACAGGTTCAGAGCCAACTTTCCCCTAAATTTCCAAAAGCACTGGCTCTGAACATAGCCAGGCGCTACACACTTCCCCCTGTCAAATAGACACTGTCCTCACTCTTCAAGCTGGTTTCACAATTGATGAATCCAGCTTGTTTAGAGCCCCCCAATGCTGATTCACAAGGATTTTGTAACAAACTATCGGATTATTTCATTAATAAAATTGAAAGAACCCGGGAAAGCATTGAGCAAAATGGAATCTGCATGAATCCCGCCCCCAATCCCAACCATGATACTATCATATACCTGCCTCAAGCACAGAAATTCACCTTAAAACCCTAATCTCCATCGGTGCCACTAAAAATATCATTGGGAGTCTGCGCAACAGCACAGCACCCAATGACATTATCCCCACTAAACTGCTGAAAGAAAGTGCCGATATACTGGCACCAGCTATCACGCAGCTTATAAACCAATCGTTCAAGGAGGGCATAGTGCCCCCCTTGTTGAAACAAGGCACCATAAAACCGATCCTAAAAAAACCCACCCTTGACCCGAAAGACCCCAACAATAGGAGACCCATAACGGGTCTAAATGTTTTCTCCAAGATCATGGAGAAAGAAGTTGTACAACAGTTACAACAGCATTTAGAAACCCAGAAATTACTTGATACGTTTCAATCAGGTTTCCGGCCAGGTCACGGAACTGAAACAGCTCTGGTAAAAATATGGGATGATATTCTAGAGGCAGCAGATGAAGGGGAACCCTCCCTCCTGATCCTGTTGGACCTAAGTGCGGCCTTTGACACGATAGACCACGGACTACTACTGGCTAGGCTAGCTGAAGTGGCCAAAGTCGCGAAAGAGGATCTACCCTGGTTCTCTTCCTTCTTGGAAAACAGATCACAGGGCAGCACAGTGGTGCAGTGAGTAGCACTTTCGCCTAGCAGCAAAAGGGTCGCTGGTTCGAATCCCAACCACGACACCATCTGCCTGGAGTTTGCATGTTTCCCTGTGTCTGCGTGGGTTTCCTCCGGGTACTCCGGTTTCCTCCCACTCTCCAAAGACATGGTGGTAGGTAAATTGGATCTCGTCCAAAAAAATTGGCCCAGTATATTTATGTATATGTGTGTATGACTGTGTGTCCCTAGCGTGTCTAGATCCTACGGGGTAAAAATGACCGCACCAGCCAAGCAGACACTGGCTGGAAAAAGCGCCCAGAGGCAATTCAGTTCGCATGCGTTGCGCTATACAAGTCATTCATTCATTCATTAATTCATTCACAAACAGTGAAATTGGGATCTTTCACGTCAGAAATGCGTACGGTATCATGCGGAGTCCCTCAGGGATCTCCCTTGATGCCGGTACTATTCAATATCTACCTCCGTCCCCTCTTTGAGATCATCAGCAACCAGAAGCTATTTTACCATTCCTACAAAGACGACACTCAACTGTATCTCCACGTCAGCAATGGAAAGGATCACTCCCCCGGATTAGAGAGATCCCTCACCCTAATAGATAGCTGGATGACATCCAGTTATCTTAAACTCAATGGTTCAAAAACAGAACTTCTCCTGTTTCACGCAAACAGGAAAAGTCACCCCACTACAACCTGGACCCCACCGCCCATTCTGGGAAAAATTATCGCCCCGAGCGCCAAAGTCAAAAGTCTCTGAGTCATTTTTGACTCCCACATGACATTGGATGCACAAGTGGGGTCGGTGGTCACCGGATCCCATCATCTGCTGCGCCAGTTACGCCGACTAACCCCTTTTATCCCTAAAGAGGACATTTCAGTCGTGGTGGGAACAATAATCAATTCCAGACTCGACTACACAAATGCCCTCTATTTAGGACTTCCCAAATACCAAATCACTCGTCTGCAAGTCGTTCAAAATACGGCTGCTCGATTAGTGACTGGTAAAAAACCATGGGAGTCAATCTCCCTTTCGCTGAGATCTCTTCACTGGCTGCCAGTGAAAGACAGAATCACTTTTAAGTGTATTCAAGGAAACACTCCCCAATATCTATGCGAAAAAATAAAAGCCCAATCACACTCTGCGATCCACAAATCAAAATCTACTGCACATACCCAAGGCAAGATACAAATCCAAAGGAGATCGGAGATTTGCTGTCCAAGGACCACGACTGTGGAATGCACTACCAACCACCATGCGACTGGAGTCAGACCACTTGGCCTTCAGGAGAATGATTAAGACTCATCTCTTCTGAAGGCAATGTCTTCCTTTATCCAAAGAATGGAAACAAGCGCCCAGAGGCGATTCAGTTCGCAAGCGTTGCGCTCTATACGTTTTTCACTCACTCACTCAGTGTCTGAAAAAAATATATATAGTGTTCAATCCTGAACACCTACCTGAATCTGCTTAACAGTAATTTATAGTGGAAGAAAAGAAGAGATAGAAACAGTACAAAAATATAAAACTTTTTTGGCTTTACACAATGATACATTTGACATTGTTATACCTGACTATTTAGCCTGCCCCATTCTCCGATAGTCTTGATAGAAGATCTACAGGACCTGAAAAACAAACAAAGAATTGCACACACAAAATATCACATTGTTTACAGTCACTAAGGGTGAATGAAGCTGCACCTTTTACAACAAAGGCAAAGCTTTCTTCCTCCCCCTAGGAGCATCAAAAACTAAGTGCCAGCATTAGCAACTATAAAGGCCCAAAAGAAAACAAAATGTCTCTCTGAGCAGAAAGTTGCAAAACACCGCCCTCTAGCGGCATCGTTCAGACCAAGTAAGTGCACTATAGTCTGTACCAGGAAATAGAACATGTGGGCAAAGAAGAATTTTCTCTCTTTAGCGATGAAGCCCACAGAAACCTAGTCTAACTGACTAAATATTTTCATCCCCCCCAGTCAGTCACACCACAGCAAACGTGGGGTGGGAGAAAAAAAATCTAAAATCGTTCCTGTTCAGGACTTCTCCAGGCAAAAAAAAAACACTATAGGTGTTAGCCTTCAGATAAAACCTGGGATCAGGCAAAGTGATGATGTCCCCATGATCATTCAGTGTGGTAACCGAATAGACCCGATCAACTTTACAGGGACTCTTGGTGACCACTCTGTCATAGTAAATGTGCTGGCCATGGCTCCAGGCTTCCAGGCAACCTTCGAGCCGGAGGTGAGCACTTACAAAGGCATAGTCGGTGCTAATCGAAGGCTTGTCTACCTTTAGGTAGTCCCAAACAGCATCTGCGCACCATTCTTCCCGTTTTAACTTGATCTCCGGCATTAGATCTGCGGGCACATAGGGGAACTCACACTCATAATCTAGGGCTACCTTCTTCATGACGATCTGCTGAAGACGAGCTAGTTTTGGCAGCATACGGGAGTGTCCTAGTCCTGGCATAACGAGAGTATCCGGAGCTCTCTTTAACAGTAACACAGGCAGTGTAGCTGGGATCGGAGCAGTCTCTCTGGTGTCACTTCCTTTTGGGCACTGTGACATCCCAACTTGACTGCAGGATATCCGCCCGTGGCGTGGTATCCCGTGAACGTTCTTTGAAGTTGCAGGGTTTTGTGGAACGGAACCCTCTGCCCCACTGTAGCTCCGGCAGCTCCGGTTCAAACCACTGGTCCTCGCCTACATCGGAGGAGGAATCAATTTTGGAGCTGTTGTACTCCTCTGCGGGCAAGAAGACACATTCCACATTAGGTTTACTGACCTTGTCCTTGGCCTCGACAGGGGCAATATCCTCCCTGGAGTCTGGTTCAGGTCTGCACAGGGGTGGGCCTCGACCACAGCCGTGGGAGGCTTTTACAGGGCCCACTTTCCTCAGGGTGAGACACGTGGGCACTACCGCCATGCACGCGATCTCGGTGGCAATATCCACCTTCACAGCAGGCACAGTATCATTAACATTGCAGTCACTTACTTCGGGGGATGCCATTGGTGTGGCGACCAACTAAATAGTGGCCGTAGTAGTAGAAACAGTAGTGGGTGCAGGCCAGGGAACGACTTCCTCCACGGTCACCATTAGGGTGATCCAGTCGACCCGATATTTGCGGGGCGTCTCTGTTGGTTGCTCCACCTGGAACAAGTATTCTCCACATTTCTTACATCTAGCAAACGGCAGGATCCTGATGGCCAGCTTTGTACATCGGGAACAAGACAAGTCAAGGGCCTCCACACTGCCGCTACTGAACAGCATGAACCGCCCTCGGGTCCCCATTCGGATTCCGGGGTAGGTCAGGGAAGCTCCGGTGACAACAGGAATAGGATTGATTCCCACAGAAGACATTGGAGGCCTTAATCTCTCAAACGACGCTGGGGCACAGACATGTTTGCATGATCCTCTCTCACGGATGGGCATATGACATATGTTCAGTTGTTTCACACTTTTTTGTTATGTATATAATTCCACATGTGTTAATTCATAGTTTTGATGCCTTCAGTGTGAATCTACAATTTTCAAACTCTTTGAATGGGAAGGTGTGTCCAAACTTTTGGTCTGTACTGTATATAATATACTGTATATAATATCTCTCTCTCTCTCTCTCTCTCTCTCTCTCTCTCTCTCTCTCTCTCTCTATATATATATATATATATATATATATATATATATATATATATATATATGTAAAAATGTTATAAATATAATAAATGTGAGTGTAGTGCCACTTTAAACATGCTTGACATGGATCCAAAAAAAAAGAAGTAAAAAAAATCTAAACTCTCCGTTTCTATGTTTTATTTTATGAATCTCTTTTGCTGTCATCCAGAGTGCTGCTGCAGCGTTACAAAGTGTGTAGCACGATTTCCCTGATATCAAAAAGGTAAAGAGAGGGCCGCACATCAAAGTCACAAAGTAAAAGGGAGGTTGCTGCATACTGAACAAGATTCCACAATGCACAGAATAAGTCAGGGGCATGGGATATTACTAAGACTCGAACGGATGGTCCCTTGGGGAGGGAGCGTGGAAAAGGCAGGAGGAGGTGGTGTGGGAAACCACCAATAAGAATTAAATAAAAAAATGACTTGCAAGAGATTTCCTTGGAGAAAAAAGGGATGCTAAGCAGCATTCTAAGTTTGTTTTAGAAGTAGAAGAAAAACAATTTGTTGTTTGCTCTTCCATTTTGTCTACACGTTCCTACAAAAAAAAAAAAAATTATAACCCCCTGAATACACTGTGCGCTTAATAATTTTATGTACCTGTGCAAGGAAGAAGAAATATACTATGTGTAATTGGAAATGTCAGGCATTAGAAGAGCAGGCTTGCTTTTGCTAGTATTAAACAGGGACCCAGCTGGTGATTTGTGGTTCCACACTGCCGTTAATCCAGGCTTTGTCTGGGTAGACAGCCAGCCTCCATAACCAGAATCTACAGGAACATAGCCAGGGTTAAACCGTACTTAATCCAGTGGAAATTTGCTTGAAGGGGATTATTGTTTTATTTATTTATTTTCTATTTCTCTCTTTGACAACACAGCAACAATACATCTCTGGTAATGGTGTCTTCTTTAAATGTTTTAAAATGAGGATTTAGATTCTTTGATGTCGCTCACTTTAAAAGCATTTGAACAAAGCATACGCGCTCAGTGTTGCAAATGCAAAATTTACTTTTATAGATACTTTAGAGCAAAACAAGAAAACATGGCTTTTCAGAAGGGTAATCATAAAACTGAATCCCGTGGCAGACTTGTACTGCAGCCATATTTGTGATTTACACGTTGGGGGGGGATTTACTAAAACTGGTGCACACAGAGGGCCAGATTCAGATACAATTACATTGGCGCAGAGTATCAGAGATACACTACGCCGCCGTATTTTACCAGGCTCTACGATAAATTCATGTAGATTTTGGCCCGTAAGGTACGGCGGCGTAGTGTATTTCTCGCGGCGGAATTGAAATACGCGATTAGGGGGCGTGAAGCATTTAAATTAGGCGCGTCCCCGCGGCGATCGAACTGCGCATGCTCCATTCAGAAATTTCCCGCCGTGCATTGCGCGAAATAACTTTGTTACGTAATTTTTTTTTTTGAGTAGCGTCGTTTACGTACATTCCTATTCCCGGACGACTTACGTAAAAAGTAAAAACAAACGTTGAAATTCGATGCGGGAACGACGGCCATACTTACCATGGGCTGTCTAATATTAGACCAGATAGAAGCTGGAATAACTTTACGCGGCAAAAAGATGACTACAGATGCCGTAAGAGATTGCGAATGACGCTCGTAACTTCGTGGATCGTCGGAAAAAGCTCATTTGCATACCCCGACGGGGAAAACGACGAGAACTCCACCCAGCGGCCGCAAATTTATTTCAGCGTAGATCCGAAGGCGTACGAACACGTAAGCCAGTCGGATTGAAGCCCGCAGCCGTCGTTTCATGGTTTGAGGATTCAGACTAATGAAACGACGAGCGTAATTTGAAAGTACTCCAGTCTAACGTGAGATAGACCGGAGTAAGGGCTCTGTGAATCTGGCCCAGAATGTCGTGCATCTGTGCGTAGTAACCAATTAGCTTCTAACATCACCTTGTTCAATTAAGCTTTGACAATACAAACTAGAAACCGATTGGTTACTATGCAGAGCTGCACCACATTCTGTGTGCACCAGTTTTGGTAAATCTCCCCCATTGTCCTCTCTAATATGAACAAGAAAACTGCACTGAATAAAATAGCTCACTGTGTACAAGTGATGAACTTGCTTTGAGGGGCAGTCATGTAAAAAAAAAAAATACAGACTGCTGTGTGTGAATCTGCTTGACATTGCACTCAGTTCCCTGGTATTGTAACCACTCAGTGGTCCCTTCGATGGGTATCCAATAACATGAGATAATAGTTGCCCAATCTGGCCTGGATAGGACTGTTGGCATTCAGTTATTAGAGGAAATGGCAAGAGGACAATTTAGAAAACTTTGATCACCACTCTTTTCCACTAATAGGCTGACTCCAAAGGTGTAAGTCAGGGGTGCCTAACCAGTGGCCCGGGTGCCACTTGTGGCCCACAGATCCCTCTGATATGGCCCACGACCTCATGCTCTGGAATGGAATAGAATAGAATAGAATAGAATACTGTTATTAAAGGTAAGTTTATTACTAAAATTACAGTGTATATGGGCACATCTGTTCTGCAGTGGTTACTGGGCTGCTTTCAAACTGATCCACAGGTGCAGAGCAGTACACATGCGGGTTACCTACACTGAGCCATAGACTTCTATTATAACCTGTGAATTTGCGCTTTCTGAAAGTGTACCACACCTGCTGAATATATGTGTCTATGGCAAAGTGCAGAAGGCCATCAGGAAAGCCAAAGGTGTACTGCGCTGCACCCGCGGTTCTGGTAAACCACATTGCATCAGTGTGAAAGCAGCCTTAGGCCCCTTTCACATGGTCAGTCCGTACCAATCGGACCCTTCTTTCATCTCTAAAGAGTGGCAGATGTATACTGACTTGTGTCCATTTACAACCACCCACTCCCAACCCGTTTCGCTAAAAAAGTATAGAGTGGGCTCTATAGAGTAGAGTGGGCTGTGTCTGTGTCCACTCTGCATATGCCATCTGCCTGCTTTTCTCATTGTGGCCTACAACCGTTTACCAAGTCGCTTAAGTGGCCCTCGCTCTTCAAAAGCTTGGGCACCCCCTGGTGTAAGTGTTTGCCTTTTTGTCCCTCTGATTAAACATCAATACTTTATCAAGCCAAATATATGTGTTTAGGACTATGTAAGCAGACACAGTGGCTCTCTAGTGTCCCTTGGCATGTTTATTCTTAATAAGAAAGGGATAATATAGTTACATGAATTTGGCTATTGCTTGATTTACAGTATTTGGAATAGGAGCTAGGCCAGAACAGAAATCTCATAGTGGTACAGTAGTCTAATCTATATAATGTGTAGGAAGACTAGAATTATGTATTATGTTAAAGAACCTGGAAAAAACCCTCTGTAATGGGACTTAGAGCAGAGCTCCACCCTAAAGTGGAACTCCCACTGATAGAAACCCTCCCCCCTCCGGTGTCACATTTGACACCTTTCAGGGGGGAGGGGGGTGTAGATACCTGTCTAAAGACAGGTATTTGAACCCACTTCCGGCCACACAGTCTCGGGTAAACTGCGGGCATGTGTCACCTCCCGTCCTACCCCCCCCCTGTTGTGTTCTGGGAACACTTGGCTCCCAGAACACAGCGGGAGCCAATCAGGAGGCCTAGCGCGACTCGCACATGCGCCGTAGGGAACCGGCCAGTGAAGCCAGGGGGCTTCACTTCCTGGTTCCCTCATCGAGGATGGCAGGGGGGCAGCAGAGTGACGAGCGATCGCTCGTCCTCTGCTGCGGACTGCTCTGGACTCCAGGACAGGAAAGTGTCCTAATATTAAAAGTCATCAGCTGCAGTATTTCTAGCTGCTGGCTTTTAATATTTTTTTTTTCAGCGGACATCCGCTTTAAGAGAGTAACCAAGGTTTGCAATAAAATTCAAAGTTTAATTATTCCAAGTTGGTTTACAAAAAGTAGAAAAATAAATAGTTATCAAAAATACAGTATACAATAAAAGAAATTGAAGTACATATTACCACACCATAATGATTCCCATAACAGCTATTCAGAATCTATAAAAAGAGTTGCCTAAAGAGTAACTTGGCTCCTTCCTCAGGGATAGTTTTTTGGAGTTAGTGTAGGTACAGTCTATAAAATGAAATTCATGTTAGAAACATTCATTAAACTGTATATATTGGTGGCTCCTATGACAGTAAGGCCGCGTACACACGATCAAACATATCTGCTGAAACTGGTCCGCAGACCAGTTCCAGCGGACATATCCGATCGTGTGTACGGGCTAGCAGACAGGTTTCCAGCAGATAAAAAATTTAAAGCATGCTTTAAAACTTGTCTGCTGGAAAGCGGTCTTTCAGATATGTCCGCTGGTTAGTACACCTAACCAGCGGACCGAAAGCTCCCGCATGCGTCGAATCCATTATTCGAATCGAATCCAAGTATTTTACTTCCTGGTTTGGTAACGTGGCGGCGTCACCACGCTGTCTGTCCGCGGGGATTTTGGTTTGATCGTGTGTACACACATCAAACCAAAACTTCCCAGGAGATATGTCTCCTCGTGTGTACGCGGCCTTAGTGAGTTTTTCAAGTGGCACTTACAATGTCCTCAAACCCATGACTTAGCAATGGTCATGGTAATAAAAACATGAAAGTGTCAGACAGGTACCATCTCAGTTGACTTACATCAAAACCCCCAAAAAAGATTGTTGGAGACGGTGGAAAAGGATCTCAGCAAACAGACCAAGGGGGTTCTGACATATACACAATGGGACTATATGGCATTACTGAAGAAAGAGTCAACAAAATATGTAGTCTTATATATGTGTTTGTGTGTGTGTGATATAAACGGTGGTGGTTGTGGGGGGGGGGGGGATATAGCAGCCCGAGGGATATTATAGTTAGTTGCATGAATTTGGCTATCAATAGATTTACAATATGTGTAATAGGAGCTAGGCCAGAACCAGAAATCTCATAGTGGTACTGTAGTCTAACCTTTATACTGTGAAGAAAGACTAGAATTATGTTTTATGTTAAAGAACCTGTTAAGACTGTCATCTGATTTGGATCTTACTATATTGATTGGCAAAACAACTATGTGTTTGTGCATCATACATGCATTCCCCTCCAGTGTTGCCTGTTTTTGAGAGATCGTAGACATAAGTATGATCCTCACTCATGGTGACTTGCTCATGTCTGGTAGTTTGATTCCAAGAAAACAGGTGTAGCTTTCTCTGTGCATTAACCTTGGTGGGAGACAGCATTTTTGGCAGCTACCCTGACTGGAATTTTGGAATACAGAATTAACTCACCAAATGGTGTAGAGGCAGAAGTTGCAGGAGTGCCAGTGGATTAATCTATGCAGAAGCATTATCAAAGAAGATAGTCTGCTTGCAAGTCTGATCCAAGTTTAAAAGAAGGATTGCTAATGGAATGCTGGACCCTGGTTTGGTTAAGTATTCCAATTATAGTGTAACAGTAATAAGGTCAAAGGAAATTCACTAGAATTTTATGCCCTTAGAGTATTAGGGTGTGTATAAGAAAAATAAGAGTTTAACAAGCAGAGGTGAACAGTCCAGTTACATTTTTAAGTATTACAATAAGTAATAGCTAAAAAAAAAATGGCTTTAAGGCAACCCCCCTCCATCGGGACCTAAGAAAGTATATGATGGAGAGGTAGTTTGATTAACCACTTGACCACTGGGCACTTAAACACCCTTAATAACCAGACCAATTTTCAGCTTTCGGTGCTCTCACATTTTGAATGACAATAACTCAGTCATACAACACTATAACCAAATGAAATTTTTGTCCTTTTTTTCCCACAAATAGAGCTTTCTTTTGGTGGTGTTTCATCACCTCTGCGGTTTTTATTTTTTTTGCTATAAATGAAAAAAGAACAAAATTTTGCAAAAAATAATAATTTTTCTTCATTTCTATTATAAAATTTTGCAAAAAAGTAATTTTTCTTCATAAATTTGGCCTAAAATGTATACTGCTACATATCTTTGGTAAAAAAAATAAAAAATGTTGGATATTATTTAGTCTGGGTGAAAGTTATGGGGTCTACAAGCTATGGTACCAAATCCTGAAAATTGATCAATTTCATCACACCTGAAGTACTGACAGTCTCTCTCATTTCTTGAGACCCTAACATGCCAGAAAAGTACAAATACCCCCCAAATGACCCCTTTCGGAAAGAAGACATTCCAAGGTATTTAGAAAGAGGCCTGGTGAGTTTTTTAAAGTTGTAATTTTTTCCCACAATTCTTTGCAAAATCAAGATTTATTTTTTTTTCATCAAATTTTCATATTATTAGGTTATTTTTCACACACAGCATATGCATACCACAAATTACACCCCAAAACACATTCTGCTATTCCTCCCGAGTATGGCGATACCCCATGTGTGAGACTTTTACACAGTGCGGCCACATACAGAGGCCCAACATGCAGGGAGCACCCAGGCCAATTCTGACATTTCTCTCCTACATGTAAAAATCATCATTTATTTGCTAGAAAAATACATAGAACCCCAAAACATTATATAAAGATACCTCACGTGTGGTTTGAACACCGTTTTTATATGTGGGCGGGACTTGCGTATGCGTTCGCTTCTGCATGCGAGCTCGCGGGGACAGGGGCTGCTGTATGCCCAGAGTATTGCTAAGTATGCCCAGAGTATTGCGGAGTATGCCCAGAGTATTGCCAGAGTATGCCCGGAGTATTACCAGAGTATGCCCGGAGTATTGCCAGAGTATGCCCGGAGTATTGCCAGAGTATGCCCGGAGTATTGCCAGAGTATGCCCGGAGTATTGCCAGAGTATGCCCAGAGTATTGCAGAGTATGCCCAGAGTATTGCAGAGTATGCCCAGAGTATTGCAGAGTATGCCCAGAGTATTGCAGAGTATGCCCAGAGTATTGCAGAGTATGCCCAGAGTATTGCAGAGTATGCCCAGAGTATTGCAGAGTATGCCCAGAGTATTGCAGAGTATGCCCAGAGTATTGCAGAGTATGCCCAGAGTATTGCAGAGTATGCCCAGGTGAGTATTGCAGAGTATGCCCAGAGTATGCCCAGGTGAGTATTGCAGAGTATGCCCAGAGTATGCCCAGGTGAGTATTGCAGAGTATGCCCAGAGTATGCCCAGGTGAGTATTGCAGAGTATGCCCAGAGTATGCCCAGGTGAGTATTGCAGAGTATATGCAGCAGGGATGGCTGAGCAGTGAGGGAGGGATGGATGGATCTGTGACTGCATTTGTCACAGATCCGGCCCGCAGCACTGGCGCTGCCATCCGCTCCCTCCCCTCTCCTCTCACACTGTACCGATCGGTACAGAGAGAGGAGGGAGGAACCGGCGTCATCAAATGACGCCGGTCTGTTTACATCTGATCGCGCCGTCATTGGACGGCGCGATCACGTGGTAAACCGCCGCTATCAGCGGCGATTTACCGTGATCCGTGATGCGCCGGGTCCTCTGGACCCGGCGGTCACGGATGTTCCCGTGTGCGCGCCTCAGGAGGCGCGCGGGAGCGCGATTCTGACAGGCCGTTAATTAACGGCCAGTTAGAATACAGCAACCGCCCTAGAGCCGTACTTTCGGCATAGGGCGGTTGCAAAGTGGTTAAAGACTGTTATCTTGGTTGGTTGGATATGTTGGGGCTGGTTTAGGTATCCAATCTAGTAGCCAGAGAGCTAGCCAAGAACAAGGTCAAGGTTGCAGGCTTAGGCGTGCGCACAGGGTGTGCTGGGTGTGCCCAGGCACACCTTAATCTCCCCATGCACATTAGTGTTATCGCTCTGTATAGCAGCAGGAACATGGGGAAGATCTCCCTCTTACCGGCTCTGCCATAAGAGAAGTGTTTATGCTTCTCCTTCTCCTTCACTATGCCGGCAGGGAGATTAATGTGACAGGGTCACATATATGTAGATACATACACATGTATGTGTGTTTGAGCTTAAAGGGGTTGTAAAGGTAAAAACAAAATTCCCTAAATAGCTTCCTTTACCTTAGTGCAGTCCTCCTTCACTTACCTCGCCCTTCGATTTTGCATTTAAATGTCCTTATTTCTTCTGAGAAATCCTCACTTCCTGTTCTTCTGTCTGTAACTCCACACAGTAATGCAAGGCTTTCTTCCTGGTGTGAAGAAAGCCTCCTGAGGGGGCGAGAAGGAGTGTCAGGATGCCAATTAGCACACAGCTCATTTCTCTATCTACAAAGTAGAAATTGTCCTGACCCTCCTGCTCGCCCCTCTCCCCTCGGGAGGCTTTCTCCGCACCAGGGAGAAAGCCTTGCATTACTGTGTGTAGTTACAGACAGAAGAACAGGAAGTGAGGATTTCTCAGAAGAAATAAGGACATTTAAAAGCAGGGCTCAAGTCCTTCGGGAACGCGTGGGAACAGCGTCCCTGCACTTTTTTCACAGCAGGAACGCAGTTCCCCTTGCAGGACTAGAGCAGTCAAGAGCAGCCGAGCCGCCCAAGCCAATCCTTCACTAAGCGGCGATGCCCAGCTCGAGTCACTGTCAGGGGCAGGTGAACCTTAGTAATGCTTTATGAACAAAATTTGTGGAATACAGGCCCTCAAATCCAGGCACCACATCCCTTATGAAAAGTATAAAATACAAAATGGGGAAAGGGTAACAAACCCTGGGGACTTTTAAACGGTGCCAGTAAATACAATAACACAAATAATATACAAAAGTAGAACATTTATTTATTGGAAAACATTCAATAAAAAAACATCCAATGCACATGAATTTTAGCTCAAATAAAGAGCTTGAAGGAACCTGTAGCCGGAGTTGCTCTACATGTTTCGCTCAAATTGAGCTTCTTCAGGAGCTTGAACAGGTAATACTACAAGTCACAAAAAAGAAAAACACACAAGATGGAACAAGGATTAATAAATTTAAATATATAGGTAAGGATAAACCATACAATACAATGCATATATTCATGGGGAGAAAAAGAAATACATATAATAATTATTTTAAATACATAATGCGATATATGTTCACATATATTGAAGTGCATAATCCTTTATGTTACTGGCCGCTTCCTGTATATGGATTCATCAGGTAGTGTGCGGGTATTCCGTCACTTCCTCAATGCCGCAATGTCTCCTGGGAGCTTTTGTCATTGTTTCAAGGAGACATTGCGGAGGTCTGCGAGTTATCGCGGGATTTAGAAAGAACTTGCTTAAAGTTGCCTCCTGGGAACAATGACAAAAGCTCCCAGGAGACATTGCGGCATTGAGGAAGTGACAGAATACCTGATGAATCCTTATAAAGTAAGCGGCCAGTAACATAAAAGGATTACTAAGGTACAGTGGATCGGAAAAAAAAAAAAACATGCTGTTTAGTAATTATGCATATGAGCGTATGATTTTTTATTTATTTTTTGGTGGGGGAGTGGACACTTTTTTCCCCAGGACTTGACCCCTGTTTAAAATAAAAATAAAAGGATGAGGTAAGTGAAGGAGTACTGCACTAAGGTAAAGGAAGCTATTTAGCGATTTTTTTTTTTTACCTTTACAACCCCTTTAATGGTGCACACCCTAATGCAATAGGCTGCGCACACCTATGTTTGCAGGCTATAGTCAGTTGCAAAGATTTAAAGAAAGCCATAGTGGGTTTCTCTGTCAATCAGAGACACTTGTTATAATTCAGGTAAAAAGACCCTGTGAGAGAGACTGATGCTTCACTCTGAAGTCTAGTGAATGGTAAATGTACTACATGTCACACTGTTAGCAACAGCCATGTATCACTGCAGCATCAGTCAAGGATAATTATAGGTTACATGGCCCATCTGGCTTTTGCATGTGCTCAGTATTTTGCTTGTACTGAGAGGGCAGGCTATTTTACTTTTATTTTTACGTAATTCATATTTTTATTAGACATTTTTATCATTTTCTTTTACAGCTTATAAGTATAAAAGGAAAATATTGTACAATAAAAAATACAGTAACTTGGCTTGTTTCTCTGTGCAGGCTGTTTTCCAACCAAAGCCTTAACTAGTGAAAAGCCAAGTACATTTCCGTACTAAGGTCACTAAATATTTAGTGAGGATAAGCACATCAGCTACCTAAGACCTTCCACCATTGATAAAGCATTCGCATTGTTTTTTCTAGACAAGAAACATCACAATGGTGTTTTTTGGGCCGCATGCAGCCCTGCCCTTTCTTGCTAACCATTTTAGGAGTTTAAACCAAATAGGACCCTTAGTTTAAAAATAATTAGGGCCCTTACAAGACATAATGTGTCCCCTGACAAATTTATTTTACTTATGTAGCCCATGTTTTCTTTGAGTTTGAGTTTGAGTTTGACAGCTTACAACTTACAACAGCTGTCACATAAAAAGCAGATGACATTACTGATCCAATTCCTGACATATAAATTAAAAAATCACCTTATGAAAACATATATGATGGTTGTCTTGTTTTTTAAAATGCTGCTGACTTTAAAGTGGATGTAAACCCGATTTATTTTTTATGTCACAGTGTACAGTATAAGATTTCCTATCATCTGTGCCCAGTCTTGCCACCCAGAGTTAATCCAGCTCTGAGCAATCCTCTTTTATTGTTCAGTGAAATAAAACTGACTTAGACCACGTACACATGACCGGTTTCTTCGTCAGAATCCATCAAGAGACTTGGTGGCAGAGCTTTTTTGCCGAGGAAACCAGTCGTGTGTATGCTTTTCATCGAAAACTGTCGAGGAACTTGACGAGGAAAAAAGAGAGCAAGTTATCTTTTTCCTCGACGGGAGTCTCAATTTCCTTGTCGTGTTCCTCGTCGGGCTGGTTTTTGAAGAGAAACACGTTGGTGTGTATGCTTAGAAACCCGTGCACCTTTGGTAAAAGTTGTATTTGTAATGGAAATAGCACATTTGTCACACTGTAACAGACTGAAAAGTGCAAATGTCTCTTGCCAAACTCTTACTAACACGCAGTAACATGAGATTAGCAAAAGCAGCCCCAAGGGTTGTGCCGGTGGAATCGAACTTCCCCTGCTGTTGTATGTGTTGAAGTCACCGCGTTTGAGAACGAGGAGATTTGGTCTCGACAAGCCTAACAAGGAACTCTTTGAGGAAAACGATGTGTCTTTTCCGACGAGTTCCTCGATCGTGTGTACGAGGCCTGACAGAGAAAAACCTTAGTCTGGTCCGCCATCCTTTCTGTGAGTGATTCTTTTTTAATTCCCACCTCCTTTTCTGAAGTCATGTGATTACCTTTCTGGATTTTAACTGGAAGTTAGTGGTCATAGCAGAATTTAGTGTAAGGAATACATAGGAAAAAATGCATGTTGACAAGGGGAGTGTAGAGGTGGGCGGGGAGTCTACTGACATCACAACTCCACCCATAGAGCTTCAGACAACAGATCCACCCACAGAATCTGCAGTTTTTCAGGTCTTATAACAGACAGGGGAGATATTTGACAAGTAAGGATACATGCAGGAGGCATGTATAAGCTTATAGATTAGCACTATGGCAGTAGTTTAGAAAGGATGAGAGTGGGTATACATCCACTTTAAAGGAGTTGTAAAGGTTTGTTTTTTATTTTCTAAATAGGTTCCTTTAAGCTAGTGCTTTGTTGGTTCACTTTCCTTCAATTTCCCTTCTAATGTTTTTTTTTCTTTGTCTGAATTTCTCACTTCCTGTTCCTCCTCAGTAAGCTTGCCCCCATCATCCAAGCCGTTCTGGCTGGGGGTTAGTCAGCGTGCTCGCCCCCTCCCTTCGGACTACATCCCTGCGGGGAGATGCTGTGTGTTCAGACAAATAAAAAAAACATTTAGAAGGGAAATTAAAGGGAAAGTTAAGAGAACCAACAATGCACCAGCTTAAAGGATCCTATTTATAAAATAAAAAACAAACCTTTACAACCCCTTTAATACTTTGAGTCACTGATTTAGAGGATGCAGACATTTTTATCTACGTATTATTTTAAGTCTGTGACCTCAAGTATTGAAGCAAAGAAATTAGCATGAAAGTCAGGCAAATATCATTTTCAGAAGGAGAGGTCAGTAGTAGAAGCCTCTATATTTGTCGGTAGACCTGTTGTCCTGAGCTCAAGAGATAATCAGCTTGACAACTTATTCTTAGCAGATAAAGCGGTGGCTGAAAAACCGTCTGCGTATTATTTCCTTCACAAGGTAACAGCTACCTAAGCTGACATTTGTCAGTTTTCAGTTAGAAGGCAGGCTTCTTTCACCAGGTTACCAACAAGAACCAGAGTGGTGGAAAATAATGCTATATAAGTAAATACAGTACATGTGCATGTTTAACCACTTAAGGACCTTGGGTGTTTTTCAGTTTTGGTGTTTGCAAGACTGAAACAGTTTTTTCTGCTAGAAAATCACTTAAAACCCCCAAACATTATATTTTTTTTTTTCTAACACCCTAGAGAATAAAATAGTGGTCATTGCAATACTTTTTGTCACACCGTATTTGCGCAGCGGTCCTACAAGCGCACTTTTTTTGGAAAAAATACACTTTTTTGAATTAAAAAATAAGACAACAATAAATTTGGTCCAATTTTTTTATATATTGTGAAAGATAATTTTACGCCGAGTAAAATGACACCCAACATGTCACGTTTAGAAATTGCACCCGCTCGTAGCATGGCGTCAAACTTTTACCCTTAAAAATCTGCATAGGCGACGTTTAAAAAATTCTATAGGTTGCATTTTTTTAGATACAGAGGAGGTCTAGGGCTAGAATTATTGCTCTCGCTCTAACGATCGCGGCGATACCTCACTTGTGTGGTTTGAACACCGTTTTCATATGCGGGCGCTACTCGCGTATGCGTTCGCTTCTGCGCGCGAGCTCGTCGGGACGGGGCGCTTTTAAAAATTTTTTTTTTGTTTTCCTATTTATTTGTATTTATGTTAACATTTTTTACACTGAAAAAAAAAAATATATAATAATTGATCACTTTTATTCCTATTACAAGAAATGTAAACATCCCTTGTAATAGAAAAAAGCATGACAGGTCCTCTTAAATATGAGATCTGGGGTCAAAAAGACCTCAGATCTCATATTTAGGCTTAAAAAGAAAAAAAAAAAGGAAAATGACATTTTTTAAATAGCCTTAAAAAGAAAATGTCTCTTTAAGACAGTGGGCGGAAATGACGTTTTGACGTCACTTCCGCCCAGCGCTGCTATGGGGAACGGGTGGGGGCGATTTTTCCCTCACTCGTATCCCAGCAGAGGAGCCGCACAGACCCGATCGCCTCCGCCGCTACCGACGGCAACGGTAAGCGGCGGAGAGCACGGGAAAGCGGCGGGAGGGGGGGGGGGCACCTCTCCGGTCACCGATAACGGCGATCTCGCGGCGAATCCGCCGCGGAGACCGCCGTTATTGTACACATGACCCTGCACTGAAGAGATGGATATCTCGGTTGTGGCAGCAGCTGCTGCCGTTACCGAGATATCCATCTTTAAAAAGAGGACGTATATATACAGTGCAGGGTCCTTAAGTGGTTAAAGTATGTCATGTCCACTAACCTTTGCGCTAACAATGATTAGTGTCCATAATAAATACATTTATCAAAAATAAAATCCACATGTTAACACTTTATTACATAAGCCATCAAACGTTGCACTTACATTGTATTAGTATCAAAATCACCTTAAAAACAGGTGTGGCGGCGACACTAAGGCTGCATTCACACCTAGGCGACACGATACGCCGCGTACGCGGCTTATCTTGCCGCCTGTAGAAAAAAAAAAAAAGTTTAATCTTTCTTTAACATTGCGGTCTATGAGGGAACGCCAATGTCGCCTGAAAAAAAGGGTCCGGGACTTTTTTTCAGGCGACAGGCGTTGAGATGTGAACAGTCTCCATAGACCGCAATGTTATTTCACATCTCGAGCGACAAGAGCGACGGGCGACCGGCGTTTTGTCGCTCAGATGTGAATGGAGCCTTAGGAATCAAATTTTCCAGATGGTGGATGGTGATGATTTTCAATCAAGGACTTTATTATTTCATCACATGTGGATTTTATTTTTGAATTTGTATTTTATTTATTATGGACACTAATCATTGTTAGCGCAACTCAGCAAAGGTTATAAGATTTAAACTGTGTACATCTCGCAGGAGAGTTGCTGCTTAACCACTTCCGGACTGCCGCACGACTGCCATAACCCAGACCTCGTCTTCAGGCAGCGGTTCGGATTACGATAATATTGGTCTCTGCGGTGGATTCTCTGCAAGATCTCTGTTATCGGCAGCGGGAGAGGGGTCCCCCTCCCACCGCGCTCCTGTACCCTCCGTCGCTTACCGGAGCCATCGGTAGCGGCGGAGGCGAACCGGTCCTCTCTCGTGCTGGGTATGGAGACGAGTGAGAGGAAGATAGCCCCCACCCGTCTCCATACCATAGCAGGGTGGAAGCGACATCAAAACGTCACTTCCTCCCATAGCTCTTAAAGGAGTTGTAAAGGAAAAAAATGTTTTGCCTAAAATTAATGTCTGCAAGGTAGACAGACAGAATAGTGTAATGATTTTGTTAACAAATGATTAAATACCTATTAAATTCCTTCATCTATATCACCTCCGGCATTCTAGTTTATGTTCTCTCATTCATTTCCTGGTTTGCATTATTTGTTCATGTAAGACCTACATTTCCCAGTATGAATTGCGGCACGCCCAGTAATTCACACCTCCTTGAAGTCTCTAACATGTATGAATGAATGAATGAATGAAAAACTTATATAGCGCGGCACATGCGAACCAAATCGCCTCTGGGCGCTTGTTGTATCAGTCTCTCTTGACATCAAAAGAGCAGAGTTTTAATCTGTCTTCTGAAGGTCAGGTGGATGTAGAGAGCATCCTTCCGCACAGATGTAGTACCCAGGAGGGGGCGAGCACATTACTGACCACGGCAGTAAAGTCTCCCTTCACGGTGGTCAGTAAAATCAGACAAGCAGGAAGTGAACAGAACAGAAGAAATAGAGCAACTTCTGAGCAAAAAACGAACAATGAGGAAGTGAAAAGAGGAATGTCTGCAGGTAAAAGGATGCTTGTTATGAAAAAAAAATGTTTCCTTTACAACCCCTTTAAAGGGACATTTTTTTTTGTTGCATTTTAGTGTAAATATGAGATCCAAAGTCTTTTTGTAGTTCAAACTACACATGTGAGGTATTGCCACGAGCAAAAATTCTAGCCCTAGACCTCCTCTGTAACTCAAAACATGCAACTTGTAGAATTTTTGAAACATCGCCTATGAAGATTTTTAAGGGTAAAAGTTTGTCGCCATTCCACAAGCGAGCGCAATTTTGAAGCGTGACATGTTGGGTATCAATTTACTCGGCGTAACATTATCTTTCACAATATAAAATAAATTGGGCTAACTTCACTGTTGTCTTATTTTATTTTTTTTCAAAAAAGTGTATTTTTCTAAAAAAAAGGGGGGCTTGTAAGACCGCTACACAAATATGGTGTGACAAAAAGTAGTGCAATGACAGTCATTTTATTCTCTAAGGTGCTAGAATTTTTTTATAATGTTTGTCTGTCATTACCCTTTTGACAGAAATGGATGTAGCAGCCTACAGCAGTCATATATACAGTATGTTAAACAATTTAAATTAAGGGCTGTTTCTCCTTCTCGGCATGCTGTAGGTCTGAGGCGGCGTACACACGACCGAGGTTCTCGCTGGAAACCAGCGAGAACCTCGCTGGAAGCTGCATTCCAGCGAGGACCTCGGCCGTGTGTACGCTCTCGGCGAGCATCCCGTCGGGAAGCCCGTCGAGCAGAAATAGAGAGCACGCTCTCTATTTGCTCGACGGCCCGCCTGGATGAATGGCTGGTTGCCATTCCCGACGGGCGGGTCGCCGATTTCGACGGCCGGCAGGGAACCTCGACGGGCGGAACGATGTGTTGAGGGTAGGCAGAGACATTCCCTCTGATTTCTGAAAAAAAAATTGCACACACACTGCAAATTATAATAACTATATGGTTAAAAAGACTTGATAATCCGTATATTAGCTACTATGCCAAATCTAAAACTAAAACAACATTTATACTGGCTTATCTTCAGGGATGTAAACATTATAAAATGTGCCATTGTACAACTTTAAAAACACTTTTAAAGATCAGAATTCTTCCTTATTTTAAAACCTATTGTCAAATACTAAAAATGTGTTCTAATATGGCTTTTTAAAACATACTATCCCACTCAAAGAATGAACAAACAGTCATCTGCACTTCAGTGAGATCAGCCACAAAAGTATTTTTATTTTAGGACTAGATCACAGAAGAGTCCACCCAGACTCTAAGGCCTCGTACACACAACCGTTTTCCTCGACAAAATCCATCAAGAAAATTGGTGGCAGAGCTTTTTTGCTGAAGAAAACGGTTGTGTGTATGTTTTTCGTCTGGAAAACTGTCGTGGAACTCGACGAGATTCTCGACAAGAAATGTGGGGGAAAACAACTGCGCTAGCTAACAAGAAAAGAAAAAAGAAAAAAACAATGTAGCAGCCAGCACACAAACAAAGTCAAAAGTAAATAAGGAACAAAAAGTGCAGCGCTAAGCTCGGTTAATCTGTGAAAATGCTGCCAAAATCACATGACATGAAGAGTGAAATCAAACAAACAACTGTGGGAAATGTGAAGAGGAAAATCACACAGCATAACATTGCTGTGTAGGGTCCATGGATGTGTTTCCAAACAGGTGAGTGAAAACACTCCTCAGGTGCAGTGAACAATGTAGATAGTTCATAGGTATGCCTCCCAAATGAATGAAACGCTTCACAGATGATGTCAGTTCAGATGAATGGAGACAACAATCATAGCTTGTCTGTAGTAATCTTCAAGATATCATATAAAGAAATAAGGTACTCTTACCAGCTGTGGTGGACTTACATGTTAGTAATTAACAGCAAGTCCGATAAGGCATGGTGGTCTCAGCAGACCCTGGGCTCTGTATGAATGGCTCTGTGAGGATGGTCACTCCGGCTTGGATGATGGAACCGATCTGGTCAGATACCTCAATTCAGGAACAGGAACCCGGATGGATAAGGCCAATGGTGGGATGGCCAGGCTCGTGAGTCAGCACGGCATAAATGGTTGAATAAAAAGAGGAAAGAAATGCTCCCAATGGTGCAGATCAAAAATAAACCCGTGAAGGCGTTATTTAAAATAAAGGATAAAATCATGTGAAAATTAAGATAAAAAGCAGTATGGGGTACTAGGCATGTTACCCGACGCGTTTCGGCTCAAAGCCATCAACAGGGGCATGTGATTCTCGACAAGCCTGACAAGGAACTTGTCAAGGAAAATTATGTTTCTTTTACAACGAGTTTCTTGGTCATGTGTACGAGGCCTGACATGTTATGCCCCGTACATACGCTCGGAATTTCCAAAGGGAAAAAGTCAGTCGGGAATCCCAATGGGAAAAAAGAGAGCTAGTCCTCTTATTTTAATGGCGGGTTTGGCAGTTTTCTAGTCGGAAAACACACGGCCGGGATTCCCGGTCAAAAGCTCTCCTCGCCGTTTTCCCGTCAGAAAACCCGGTCATGTGTACATGGCATGACACTCAAAAAGTCCTAGTATGAGCATTCAGACATTGAGCTTAACAATTTTTTAATGTATTGTTTTAATGAAATGAAGAGCAAAAACATGCAAGAAATATTTGCAGAAAAGAGATTACAAAGCAGACATAAGCAATTGTAAAATTTGTAACTGGCCCTCATAAATGACTATTCATTTTCCTTGATAGTTGGAATAGTCTGCCAACTATCCCGAGATGGTTTCACCGTCTGCAACCAGCATATTATTTAGCAGAATAAATATCTGTAGATCTGAAGTATATTTATCCTAGGATGTACAATGTGTCTTATTAGTCTTCCAGACCTTGTAAATTAGGTGTGTATCCACTCTTCGGGAAGGTAACTCTATTTCTGTAGGAGTTGTGGAATAAAGAACTAGAGTTTGGAGTCTGAGGCCACATACACACGATCAGACTGGTCCGATGAGACTGGTCCGACCGCCCGTTTTCATCGGACCACTCTGAAGTGGTCTGATGGTCTGATGTGCGTACACACCATCAGACCAAAATCCAATCAGACCAGAACGTGGTGACGTAGAACACAACGAGGTTCTGAAAAAACGTTCAATGCTTCCAAGCATGCGTCGATTCGATTCTGAGCATGCGTGAGTTTTTGGTCCGATGCTTTTGTGTACTAACCATCGAATCTGTCCGACAGACAGATGTTCAAAGTTTTAAAACTTTGGTTCGACGGCCAACGGTCCGATGGGCCGTACACACCATCGAATAGGTCCGATGAAACTGGTCTGCAGACCAGTTTCATTTGACCGGTCTGATCGTGTGTACGCGGCCTGAGAGGTATAAAAGTTCAACTCAAGGTCAATTTACTAGATTCACTGTATTCCTTACCCTGCTACCCAGACTGTTTATGACTAGACTTGACATTTACAAAAGGGCCCAAACAAAAGTTCTTTGAAGACCCTAGGGCTACTGAATTTTTATTAACCATATATAACATATCTGTTTTTTGTCAAATATTCCTTGAGCTGGACTATGGTTTGTCAAATATGTACCCTTCCCTGGCTACCTAGCATAGACTAGATTTCGATTCAAACGTTTTTTGGGGAACATGAGGATGGCATGATGCTCAGTTCAACTTCTTCATTCTCCCTGCACAATTTAGTATTCATCAAAGTTCACTGTCTTCATCTTCACAAGTAGAGTTGGGCAAAACACCCCCCCCCCCCCAGTTTGGTTCGCGGCAGAACTCTCGAACATCGGAAAAGTTCCGACCTGAACTCCCAACCCTATTAAAGTCTATGGGACCCGAAAAACATCATTTTTACAGGAGCAGTGATTTTAATGATGCTTAACCACTTGCAGACCACTTACCATAGATATACTGCGGCATTGCGTCTGCTCTGCACCAGATCACACACCTAGTAAGTGACTTGATGCTTCTGGATCTGAGGCGCACGCACGCGGCACCGGCACCCACTTCTGCTCGATGTCCGGCGGCACCTGCTGATTACACAGGACACAGGCAGAACGATAATCTGCCAACAAACCAATATTGTTATTCTGTCAGAAGGGAAGGCTTTGATCCTGTGTTTCTGCTAAGCAGGAACACCGATCTTTGCCTTCCCCTAGTCAAAGCACCTCCCCCACAGTGAGAAAACTCAACCTAGGCACACAGTAAACCTTTTGATTGCCCCTGATGTTAACCTCTTTCCAGCCAGTGTCATTAGTACAGTGACAGCGCATATTTTTACCTATATAAGAACTGTCAAACGGTGGAGCCTGCAGTTGGCGGTTAGTCTTCATTACGGGCAGAGCTTTTTTCTTCCTTTTTTCGGGTCCAGTGGTAGCAGTGGGCATCATGATTGACGATGGATCTACATCGGGGGACATTTTATTTAAAAAATAAAAAAAAATTGTAATTTGTTGATGTGTGGATTCTGGGTGTGACCCCACACTGTTTTCTTCATTTTGGCTTGGGGTTCCCCTTAAAGTCCATACCAGACCCAAAGAGCCTTGTATGGATTTGGGGGGTCCCCCCACGCTGTTTTTTTTTATTGCCAGCAATGTTTTTTTTTTATTATTTGGTTGTCCACATGGAAGCACGCATTGCATTTTGGAGAGCTCGGAGAGCGAGCATCCCACCGAGCACCCTGCAAATTCGGGTGTCACCCTATTCATTGCTACTTCATCATGCTATTAAGGAGGCAGGATTATCAATTGAGGGATAGAGGAGGATGAAGAATATTTATCTGCTTCATGGACAAGGAAAGAAAAACAAAAACAAAAACAGAGGCCAGTTACAGGAGGAGTATATTAGGCAAATTATGTATTTGCTTACAGTGTTACTTCAAGTCAGTGCTGAATATCATGATTAGGACATTGCTATTTGACTTTCATAACCTATTTATATCAGCGCCTTTAGGGATATTAGTGTAGATGTAAGCCATCTGTATGATACAAATTCACTAATGTACCTTAGCCAAAATGTGTTTCTGCCAGATTAGCTTGTAAATATGTGGCCCAAGTTCACCTTTCAATTTACATGTCTGCTGTGAGCATTTTTTGGGTTTAATTAATTTAAAAAAAATATATATATTATTTTAATGATTGTAGCTTACAGCTTGTGAGAACCCAAAATGTGTATATTACATATATTATGATTTTTAATACAGAAATGTTGGCTTACTGAAAAGTATGTCCATATACAGTATAGTATGCACCAGTGGTGGCCCGTCCATAGGCTCTAATAGGCTTCAAAATAGGGTGGGCTCAATGTACACTGGACGTTTATACAACCTCTCCTGAACTATTTAACTTGACAGATAGTAACCCACGTTTAGTGGTGCTTTGCCTCATTTGGCGCTTGAAATGCCTCTAACCTCAGCGTCTGAACTCATTTTTTTGCTCTCCAAAAAAAACCTTTAAATCAGTGGTTCTCAACCTTGGGGTCGGGACCCCCTTGGGGGTCAAATGACTATTTGCCAGGGGTCACCGAATCCTGGGCTGTTCCTGAAGCCCGCACCCTCTCCCAGCAGTTTTGTGGCTGCCCACGGCATGGCTGGGGGGCAGGGACTAGAGGTCATCTGACTGGTAAGGAATGTGAAGTGGGAGGAACTGGAGGAGACACTATCTCCTGATTTCGACATAGGTGTCACTGCTGCGAGACGCCACAAAGTCAGAGACACAGTGAGTAACACTACCTGTGATTTATAGTGATTTATACACTACATTTCTCAGATCAGTAGTTGACCTTGATCAAGAGCACCTACTGTACGTTGGCTGATCAGAACTCCCGCGCCAGCACAGCCACTCATCCCAACTCTCCGCCAGCACAGCCACTCATCCCAACTCCCTGCCAGCACAGCCACTCATCCCATCCCCCCCCCCACCCCACCAAGAAGTAAAAGAAGGAATAAAAATAAAGTACATGGAAGGGAGCGGAAAAGAGGGGGAGGAAGAAAGAAAAAGGGAGAGATAGAGAATAAGGGAAAAACAAGAAAGACGGCTAGAGAGAGGGATGGGGATGAAGAGAGATAAAAGGGAAAGAAAGGAGAACAAAGGGAAAGCGTGGTATATACTAAAATATAGGGGATTTAATACTTTACGAGTGTAAGGGACTTGGATCGCTAAAAGTTAAGGGCACAAATTACTTGTCTTTCCTTGGGTGCTGACAGCCCACACTATTAAAATAATTTTACTGCTAGGGGTCCCCACAACTTGGGAAATTTTATCAAGAGGGTCACGACACTAGAAGGTTGAGAACCACTGCTCTAAACTCAACTGTCTAGAAGCGCCTATATATGACCCTGTATACATGTACTGATAAGATGCCCAACTGCTCCTAAACATCCATTTCCCAGTAGCAGTATACATGAAGCCCTTAGTTGTCTGGAAAAAATAAAAACAGTGACTGCTCGAGCGATTGAAGCCTCATCTGCAATCCCAATGTGAAAGCCCTAGTGCTTTCAGAGCCCTTTCACATTGCCAGCGGCGGAAAAACGCTGGTAAGGCACCGCTAAGACCCTAACGTTTTATGGCATTTTTGCAGTGCCTCAGTGTGAAAGGGCAATGCGTTTTTACAGTGCTTTTAATTCATTCGTTTTTGTAGCATTTTTGTTCAGCACCCAAAAGATGCTCCAAAGATTCTGCTTGCAGGACTTTTCTCAACGCCCCGCCATTGCAACGCCTCAGTGTGAAAGGGCAAGGCGTTTTTACAGTGCTTTCAATTCATTCGTTTTTGTAGCATTTTTGTTCAGCACCCAAAAGATGTTTCAAAGATGCTGCTTGCAGAACTTTTCTCAACGCCCCGCCATTGCAACGCCTCAGTGTGAAAGCGCAAGGCGTTTTTACAGCACTTTCAATTCATTTCATTGGAGAGGGGCATTTTTGGAGCATTTTTTTTCAATGGCCAAAAGCTGCTGCTTGCAGGACTCAGTGTGAAAGGGTCCATTGAGATGCATAGAGAGTTTTATGAGCACTTCAGTGTGAAAGGGGTCTATTGTAAAAGAAAAAATGTGAAGAAATTTGGCCATTACTGTAATAAGCACCCTCTGCAGTGTTATACTTTCTCTTAACGCGGAGCTCCACCCTAAAGTGAAGTTCCGCTGATGGGAACCCTCCCCCCTCTCGTGTCACATTTGACACCTTTCAGGGGGGAGGGGGGTGCAGATACCTGTCTAAAGACAGGTATTTGCACCCACTTCCGGCCCAGCATTCACGGGCAAAAGACGGGTTTTCCTTCACTTCCCGTCGCCCTCCCCGTTGTGTGCTGGGAACACTCGGCTCCCAGCACACAGCGGGAGCCAATCGGCAGGCGCAGCGTGACTCGCGCATGCGCCGTAGGGAACCAGGCAGTGAAGCCGGAGCACTTCACTTACTGGTTCCCTCACTGTGGATGGAGGGGGGAGCAGCAGAGAGACGAGCAAATGCCCGTCCTCTGCTGCGGACGCTGCTGAACTCCAGGACAGGTAAGTGTCCTAATATTAAAAGTCAGCAGCTGCAGTATTTGTAGCTGCTGGCTTTTAATATATTTTTTTTGATGGGCCATCCGCTTTAAGTCCAGCAACTTTTTCTAGGTATCTTGGTGGCCAATGGAAAAATAAAAATGTAGGCACTTAAATTTAAAAAGAAATTCATATATCAAACACTATCATTACATATATTAAATGTAATCGGTTATTATACACAATTTTCAGCAATAATGGCATAACAATGATTATAATAAGGGAATTTTAATGTAAGCATATTCACACATATAATTTTTATGCCTACTAGCCAGTGATTATAATTTTAGTTAATATAATATTTTATGCCACTTAATGTAGCTATATAATTCTTATTTTATGTAGGAAAGAGTGATATATTTTTTTCTAGACTTGTTCTGTTATTAATTTTATGGTTTTAGCTTCTAATTAAGAAGCAGTGCAAATGAATTTCCTAACTCCCTCAAGATTGTTAATTTTTACATACCAGCTGTGTACTTAATTATATTATTAAAAATATACATTCCTTAGAACATCCTGTCTAATTAATGGTGCACTGCTGTCAGCCAAAACAAATGGGAAATAACTGCATAATTTTGTTTTTGCCTAATCTCAGTGATAGAATTTACATATTATATTAAGCATTGGACAAGATAAACTATTTTTTGGGATTATTTTTCCTTCACTGGGTAGTTGTGTGCAAAGGTCTATTATTGACTAAACTGTCACATTTATATTACTTTGCATTAGATATCTAGGAACACTAATGATTACATCAGAAAAATATACAGAATACATTCCTTATTGTCCAGAATCCATACTATGGATTTACTAGAATAAAGGATAGAGCAGAATATTTACACCTATCCACTGCTGCTTCTGCATCAGCTTGTGTTCCTGGACCTAATTTGTAACAGTAAAGCCTCAACTGAAAGCTAGACTTCAGGCAAACAGCTAAATACACAGATGAAATACACACGTGGGAGCCTGCCAAAAGATTTGTATTTCTGTTCATCCAGCTCTAAAATGTATATAGCATTTCCACATAGCACAATCCTGTTTTGGAAGGCGGGATGGGGACCCAGGGACTTGATCTTTGTCGTTTGCAGTTTCACTTTCTCTTATGCCTTGTACACACGCTTGGACTTTTGACCATGCAAAAGTCCACTGTGAGTCCGTCGGAAGTCCGACAGAAAGATAGAGAACAGGTTCTCTATCTAAGGTCCGTCAGACTTCCGACAAAAAGTCCGATGGAGGCTACACACGGCCAGACTTTCCGAGGAAAAAAGCCCTTCTGACCTTTTCTCTCGGAAAGTCCGGCCGTGTGTACAAGGCATTACAGGTCTACTCCCCACCCAGTGAATAGATACCGTGTTTCCCCGAAAATAAGACACCGTCCTATATTTTTTTTTTCTCAAGAAATCACACTATGGCTTATTTTCGGGGGGTGTCTTATTTTTATTACAGAAAATAAAGGTTGCCTACCTGAACTTGCGCTTCTTAACATTTCCTCTGTCCACCTGTAGACTGAGATTATCGTATTCTGCACGCCATTTTTGGACCATTCGGATATCCAACTTCTTCTCTTTGCACTCATCTTGTCTGGCTGTACAGAAAGATAGGCCAGCAAAGCTGATGTGGAGCACAATGGAGCTGGGGTGATCTCTTTGGGCTCAGTACGGTAGCAGCTTTTCCCCCTATCCCCTGGTGTTTGTGTGGGGTGAGAGACTGTTGCTGGTCAGTGCTGGGGAGAAGCTTTACAGCTTTACAGAGCGTCCTTCTCCTCACTTCTTTACAGCTCCTGAGCTCCTCACCAGTACAGTACGCCGATCACGTGTTGTTTACCGCTCCACATACGACACGCCCATCGCTACATCTTATTTTCGGGGATTCGACACGCCATCGCTACGTCTTATTTTCGGAGGGGTGTCTTATATTTCGATCTTGTGTCGAAATCCCGCTATGGCTTATTTTCTGAGTACGTCTTATTTTCGGGGAAACACGGTAGTAAAGAGTGAAGAACAAATAAGTGCAGCGCTAAAGTGGAGTAATCTGTAGAATTACAACCAAATCAAAAAACATGCATAAATGAAATCCAATAAAGATATTCCAAAGGGAGGTGAGTCACTATAGGAAAGGAGAATCACACAACAAATATACAATGATGTGAGTAGTCCATTGGTACATCTCCCAACAGGTGAGTGAAACAATTCACAGGTGCAGTGATGTAAATTCAGATGAATTAATGTATATAAAATACATGGCTTGTTTGTAGTAATCTTCCAAATACCAAAGAAAAGAAGTGGGTACTCTTACCAGCTGTGGTGGACTTACATGTTAGTCTTAACAGCAAGTCAGAGAAAGCGTGATGGTCACAGCAGACCTGGGGCTCTGTATGGATGGTCGCTCCGGCTTGAATGGTGGAACCAATCTGGTCAAATGCCTCCCTCCAGGAACAAGACCCCAAATAGATGAGGCCAGTGATGTATGTCACGGGGTGGCCAACCTCATGAATCAGCACAACGTGTGTGAATATGCAAAAAATAAAGAAAAAATGCTCCCAATGGTGCAGATCAAAAATAAACCCGGGAAGGTTTTATTAAAAAGGAAGGTATATAAAATCACGTGAATTATAAAAAGCAATATGGGTTACTAAATATGATACCCGACGCGTTTCGGCTCAAAGCCATCAACAGGGGCATGATAGTAAAGAGGAAAGCAAAAACAGAGACATCTCTGCCTTTTCTTTCTATTAGCATGCTGCTTGCACTGCAATACTCCTGATTGGCTCATTGTGCTTCTACTCCCTCCCCCCCCCCTGGGCTTAGCTGGGCAGGGGACTCTAAAGCCTCGTACACACGCTCGGTTTTCTCGGCAAGAAAGCTCTGCCAGCAGTTTTCTTGCTGAGTAAACCGAGCGTGTGTACAAGGCTTTCAGGTTTCTCGTCTGGAAATCTGGCCAGAATCTCGACGAGAAAAATAGAGAACCTGCTCTCTATTTTCTGGTCGAGATTCTTGTCGGCCTGTTCCCCGCCGAGAAACCCGAGAGTGTGTATACTTACCTGTCACCGTGGAAACCCGCGCATGCTCGAAATGACTTTGACGCATGCGAGGTAGCTTCCACGGCATAGGTAGGGTAAGGCAAGATGACGGTGTCGACATCGAATCTGACGAGCGCATGCTCGTCATATGCGATGATGTCACTGCGTTCTTGCCTTTCAAGAGAACCACGGTTCTTTTGAAAGGTCTGTGTGTACACTCGGCTGGCAAGAGATTCTTGCCAAGAATCTCGTCGGAAAAACAAAGTTTTTTTCCTGTCGTGATTCTTGCCCGTGTGTACGAGGCCTAAAGCTTTATGTACACTTGGCCGTCATTTACCATGACTGCGGGAAAAAGCAAAGCGCTCCAAAATTGCATCAAAATCGTGGTTTCCTGCGGTCAAAACTTTAATATGATTCTTTTGCATTCAGGAGAGGAAGGTTGAACCTCACCTAACCACAGCAGCTCCTAAACTCCGCTAAAAGTCTTATGCCGCGTACACACGATCATTTTTTGTGATGAAAAAAAACGACGTTTTCTGTGAAGTAAAAAACGACGTTTTTAAAACTTCACTTTCAAAGACGATGTTGCCTACAAACCATCGTTTTTTTCACAAAAAGCGAGGTTATGTTCACCACTCTTTTCCATTGAAACTCGCTTCATAACTAGCTTCTGGGCATGCGCGGGTTGAAAAACGTCGTTTTAAACGACGTTTTTGCTACACACGGTGACTTTTTGTGAAACAAAAAACGACGTTTTGAAAAACGACACAAAAAATTCAAGCATGTTGGAATTTTTTTTTGGTCGTTTTTTTGAAGACAAAAAACAACGTTTTGCCCACACACGATCAATTTAAATGACGTTTTAAAAAACGGAGAAGGGTCTGACGGACAGTTTTTATCGGGTCACCGCTGAAGTGGCCCGATGGTCTGATGTGCGTACACACCATCAGTCCAAAATCTGATCGGGTCAGAACGCAGTGACGTAGAACACAACGACGTGCTGAAAAAACGAAGCATGCGTCGACTTGATTCTGAGCATGCGTGGGTTTTTGGTCCGATGCTTTTGCGTACTAAACATTGTTTTGGTCCGATGGTCGGGCGTCCATCGGACCAATTTTAAAGCAAGTTTTAAAACTTTGGTCCGATGGACAACGGTCCGATGGGCTGTACACACGATCGATTTGGTCCGATGAAACTGGCCTTAAGGTCTGATCGATCTGATCGTGTGTACGTGGCCTTACACATTGACACATAGGGGTTTATTTACTAAAGGCAAATCCACTTTGCACTACAAGTGCACTTGGAAGTGCAGTCGCTGTAAATTTGAGGGGGGTATGCAAGGAAAATAAAACACAGCGTTTTAGCTTGCACATGACTGGATGATAAAATCAGCAGAGCTTCCCTCCTTTCAGATCTTCCCCTCAGATTCAGATTCCCCTCAGTTCAGTGCACTTGTAGTGTAGAGTGGATTTGCCTTTAGTAAACTAACCCCATAGGTTTTTATGGAAGCAAATAATCCCTAAAAGCTCCTGGCTCAAGTTTAAGAGCTGCTAGTGTACATGGAGCCTAAGAAGGTGATACCAGGTCAAATTCAGGTTTTACTAGTGCATTTCTAAGCTGCTTTAATTAGTGAACTTCAAGGACAGTCCAGCTTTAAGGATGCCATAAATGGGCAGTTTAATTGCCAAAATCCGTCTGTCCATGTTTGAATGACAGGCCATTGGAACCTGTCCTGAATGACGATGCATATGGGGTGCTTGTAACAGCTTATTGCTGCTTAGATTCTTAGACTGAAAAAAAAAATGGCCTGAAATTCCACTTTAGCCTTTTAGGACTTGATAGATAATGTAGCATGCTGGAGAAATCCTTTGTCTTAGATCAAGTGATGTATGTGATGTATGTATTGTTATTATTTTTTTTTTGGGGGGGGGGGGGGGCACAGTTATCTGAAAATTTCAGAGAATCTCCACGACCCTGGGGGAGATTTACTAAAACCAAAGCACTCAGAACCTGGTGCAGCTGTGCATGGTAGCCAATCCGCTTCTAATCTTAGCTTGTTCAGTTAAGCTTTGACAATGAAACCTGGAAGCTGATTGGTTTCTATGCACAGCTGCACCTGATTTTACACGCTCCAATTTTAGTAAATCCCTCCCAATTGTGTTTCTCAGTTTTTTGCATGGCACAGTGAGGATTTACAAGTGCTTGCCACATAGCACAGCCAATATAGTGACTTTAGTTGTTCTTGTCATAGGTAAATTGTATGCATAGCCAAAAGATTTAGATAATGTGGACAGATTGAATCCTGGTACACATGGGCCAAATATCAGCCGGTATCAGCCGATTCAACAGAAATTGGCCCACATTCGGCCCGTGTGTACAGCAGCCTGACCAATAGAAGTCGGTCCAACACCTAGCTTCCGTTGAAGGGGCATGCTGGGAAAACAGGAGACGTTTGGCGGCTGATCAGTGCTTGCAGCCAATGGCAAAGCTCGCAACTGTCCCTGATTTTAAGGGACTGTCCCTGATTTGGAGAAATATCCCTCTGTCCCTCATTCCTCCTCATTTGTCCCTCATTTATGTCTGATATATAGACTTGTATATAAAATGCACTTTTAATCTGACAGTAAAGCATCTATGAAACACAACAGTATCTACACAGATTGCAGGCTTTACAGCAGATTCCCAGGCCCACTGCTGAGTGAGTCAGTGAGTTGAGGCAGACGGATTAGCTACAGGAGCTCACAACGGCACACGTCTCCTAGGAGTAGGAGCGTGCGGGCTATAGCTCCAGGCAGGTGTAGGCTAGCAGGCAGTCAGGGTTCCCCTGCCCAGCCAAGCTCCAGCACAGCCGCATCTTACCCGGATCCCGGATCACCTCCACCTCCAGCCGTCTCCAGCACTCTTTCCCCCCCTCCTTTGAGTATAATCTGCGCCATCACACAGGTAAATCCAACCTGTCCCCCCCAGGATCAAGGGCGGCCGTCCTTTTCAGGATAGCCGCGGCAGTCCAGCCCTGGGAATCAGTTCTCCTCACCCAGACCTTAATCGAGGCACCCCCAGCCCGTCCCCCCCTCCCCGCCGCTGTTTCCTGGCTGTTTCGCCGGTCCGCGCCAGCCACGCTAGGTCCACGGGAGCCGCGGCTTAGGAAAGACCGCGGCTTCAACTGCGGCCTAGCGGCGCACGGCTACAGCACTCTGCATCGCCCTGTTCTTTCGCCCAACACACCCCCCCTTACCCACAGACGTCCCCATCCACCTCCCTGGCAGCCAACCACCCCCTCTCTGGGGTTTATTTCAGCCAGTTGGTGGCCCGGCTTGGGCCCTGTGTCAGGCCATTGGCCAGCTTGGTACACCCCCCAGCAGTAACTACTCCCTTCACACCATCCCCTCACAAATCATCAGATTTGATCCAGGGTCTCAACCGATCGCCTCTGAGGGATCAGGAAGGAATTTTTTTCCCTGCCCAGCAGATTGGCTTAGCCGAACCAGGTTTTTTTTGCCTTCCTCTGGACCAAAAAAAAAAGGAGAGAGGATTCAAGGAATCTACTCCCCACCGCCACCTGACCAACCCCCCCCCCCCCCCCGGCGACGGGCCACTATGGCCATTCGGCAATATTCTGCAGAAATCATCTGGGGCCTGAGGCAATTTGCCACAAAGCTACCAGCTGTCACCAAAAAGGCCCTGAGATTTGAGCAACTTTTGAGGATCGATCGACGATCATCAGTCAAAAAGTTTAGCTACCCACCCCAACCAAAGCACATATCATGTGCTTTGATCAATGCAAGATTGGCAGTAAGACACCGATTAGAAATCTACGATTTCATTTAACAGAACAACTTAGACTGTCTCTTTATTACAGAAAGCTGGCTCACAGCCGACTGTAACACCATTCTTGGAGAACTGGTGCCAGAACACTACCGTATTATCACTGAAAACAGAATAGGGCAAAGAGGAGGAGGACTGGCGGTGATCCATAAGACGCATCTTGTGATCTCTAAACCAGCCCTTCAGCACTCACTTCCATTTATGGAAACCCTTACTCTGCAACTGCAAACAAACCCCCAGGAGACCGTCTGTATTCTGCTCTGCTATAGGCCACCGGGGCCTAAATCGCAGTTTTTACCCTCATGGACAGAGTTCATCTCCACTTATGCCCTAATTAGCAAAAACCTTTTGCTGCTCGGGGACTTCAATCTCTGGGCCAACTCCTCACAAGACCCCGTTGCCGACGCCTGTATCAACCATCTGGAAGGATTAGGCCATCAGCAACTAGTACGTGGGCCCACACATGCTTCAGGTCACACACTCGATCTTATCTTCAGACAAAATCTGAAAGTAAGTATTTTGGAAAATGAACCATTGCCATGGACAGATCACCATGCAATTAAATTCATAATTTCCAATACTGCCCTATTGATAAAAACACCCAAGCCAGTGACAACACACTGGTCTAGATCTCAGAAGAAGCTCCATTCGGAACTCTTCAAATCTACCTTGGAAAATAAAATTAAAACAATTCAACCAGGTCAAACGGCCGCAGACACACTGGATGCCATTAATGCAGCCCTACTACAGTCAGCCGACTTAGTAGCACCAGAACACAAAGTCCTTACCCGGAAAAACAAGGCAGGCTGGTTCAACAACCAGCTATCGCTACTGAAGCAAGAGCGTAGAAGGGCAGAAGCCGCCTGGAAAAGAAAGCTTCCGAGGCGAACCTCGCCATCTACAAAGTAGCAACAAGAAGATACCACATAGAAATCTTCAAAGCCAAGAAAAACTATTTTTCCATGGCTATCAACAGCACCTTAAACCGCCCCCGGGAACTCTTCAAGCTGGTCTCGCAGACCATGAATCCAGACTGTCTTGAAGCCCCCAACTCAGACACCCAAGAATTTTGCAATGAATTGTCGGATTTCTTCATCAATAAAATTGAGAGAATCCGGGAAAGCATTCCGCAAAACAATACCCCTGAGCTACCACACAGCACCCGGAGGAACATTCTGCAACCAACAAAGTTCACTCTGGAACCCATCTCCATCGATGCCACAGAAAATATCATCGGCGCTTTGCGTAACAGCACATCGCCTAATGATATCATCCCCACTAAGCTGCTAAAGGAATGTGCCGATATCCTGGCGCCTCCCATTACGCAGCTTATAAACCAGTCATTTAAGGAAGGCATAGTGCCCTACCTGCTGAAAGAGGGCACAATCCAGCCCATCTTGAAGAAACCAATCCTGGATCCCAAGGACCCAAATCACCCCGTCCCATAACAATGCTAAACGTTTTCTCCAAGGTAAGGGAGAAAGTGGTGGTACAACAGCTGCAACAGCATCTAGATACCCACAACCTACTTGATCCACTGCAATCGGGATTCCGTCCCGGACACGGGACGGAAACAGCACTGCTCAAAATATGGGACGACGTTCTGGAGGCCGCAGACGAAGGAGAATCTTGTCTCCTGGTTCTGCTGGACCTGAGTGCAGCCTTTGACACGGTAGATCACAAACTGCTACTGACTCGGCTGGCTGAGGTAGCCGGAGTCACAGAGGGTGATTTACCATGGTTTTCCTCCTTTTTGGGAAGCCGATCTCAAACGGTGAAGTTGGGACCGTTCACTTCTGGAAAACGCACTGTGTCATGTGGAGTCCCCCAAGGCTCACCTCTGTCACCGGTGCTCTTTAACATCTATCTTCGACCTATAACAACAAGAACCTGGGGAATGCCCAGGGAATAACCAAGCCTACTTACCGACCAGCTAGCGGAACAACCAATTAACCTGTCTAACAATGTGCGTTAAAAACAGGGGTTTTGTCTGCACGCATTTGCAAACGCATGCGTGAGCCACAGAGCCGCGCCAAGGCACCCCATAATTCTGTGGTCCTAACACTAACAGTGCGTGTCCTCACAATGGAGGCACATGCATTTTAATGGATAGATAAGGGCAGGTGGACTGAAGGGGAGCCACCCCTCCTTAAAGGTACAGAAGCACATCAAGCACCCAGCATATAGCACAATGGCTGCAAAGGTGTTGGTGCACTGCTGGACCAATATAAACACCACAGGTGAAACAAAACGTATCCACCGCCCCCATCTATGGCTGGCAATCGCAGTAAGTAGCAATGGAAGGCTAAAACAGATAACAACAAGAACCTGGGGAATGCCCAGGGAATAACCAAGCCTACTTACCGACCAGCTAGCAAAACAACCAATTAACCTGTCTAACAATGTGCGTTAAAAACAGGGGTTTTGTCCGCACGCATTTGCAAACGCATGCGTGAGCCACAGAGCCGCGCCAAGGCACCCCATAATTCTGTGGTCCTAACACTAAGGCCTCGTACACACGAGGGGATATGTCCGCTGAAAACGGTCCGATGGACCGTTTCAGCAGACATCTCCGATCGTGTGTATGGGCTAGCGGACAGATTTGTCCATCGGACAAATTTCAAAGCATGCTTTGAAATTTGTCCGCTACAAACCTGTCCGTCGGATATGTCCGCTGGTTAGTACGGGAAACCAGCGGACATATCCTCCCACACATGCGTCGTATCCTGTGAATGAATCCGACGCATGCGCGCGGAAGTGTTTACTTCCTGGTGCGTGGTGTAGCGGTGACGTGGTGGCGTCAACGTCACCGCCGCGTCACCGACACGTCACCGCGCCGTCTGCCGGCGGGGAATTTGATACGATGGTGTGTACACGCCATTGGATCAAACTCCAGATCGGACATATCCGATGGAAATGGTCCACGGACCGTTTTCATCGGATATGTCCGATCGTGTGTACGAGGCCTAACAGTGAGTGTCCTCACAATGGAGGCACATGCATTTTAATGGATAGATAGGGGCAGGTGGACTGAAGGGGAGCCACCCCTGCTTAAAGGTACAGAAGCACACCAAGCACCTCTCTTTGAAGTCATCAGTAGTCAACAACTACTTTATCACTCATATGCAGACGACACGCAACTGTATTTTCACATCTGCAATAGAAAGGATCATCATCTCAGCTTAGAGAATTGTCTCTCTTCAATAGAAAAGTGGATGACTAGGAGTTATCTCAAACTCAACAATTCCAAAACAGAACTTCTTCTGTTTCATGCCAGTCGCAAGAGTCAACTGGCAACAACCTGGAGACCTCCACCCATTCTGGGCCAGATCATCACCCCTAGCGCCAAAGTCAAAAGTCTCGGGATCATTTTTGACACCCACATGACAATGGACGCACAAATAGGGTCAGTAGTCAGCGGATGTCACCATCTGCTGCGCTTACTACGCAGGCTTATTCCATTAATTCCCAAAGAAGACGTACCAGTCGTGGTGGGAACAATTGTGAACTCCAGACCGGACTATGCAAATGCCCTCTACCTCGCACTCCCAAAGTACCAAATCGCTCGTCTGCAAGTCGTACAAAATACGGCCGCCAGACTGGTGACTGGGAAAAAACCCTGGGAATCAATCTCACCGTCGCTGAAATCCCTTCACTGGTTGCCAGTAAAAGACAGAATTGCTTTTAAAGCTCTCTGTCTGACTCATAAATGCATCCATGGAAAAGCCCCGCAATATCTTTGCGATAAAATAGAAGCCCACAATCCCAATCGCATTCTGCGATCCAGCGACCAAAATTTGGTCAAAGTACCCAAAGCCAGATTCAAGTCCAAAGGAGAAAGAAGGTTTGCGGTCCAAGGTCCCAGACTTTGGAACACTTTACCAACCAGCATTCGGTTGGAGGAAAACCACCTGACCTTCAGAAGACAGATTAAAACTCTGCTCTTTTGATGTCAAGAAAGACTGAAACAACAAGCGCCCAGAGGCGATTTGGTTCGCATGTGCCGCGCTATATAAGTTTCTCATTCATTCAATCTATCAAAATGTGTTTTCCAACCCTAAACCTTTCATCTGATTTTTTAATTGTTGCATTTGTAAATTCTTAAAGTCAATATAAAGGAATAGTAGTGGTAAAAAAAAAAAAAAAGCACTTTTGGGTTTAATAAATCTTTTTTTTTTGTACAATTCTCTCTTAATGGGGCGTGGCAAGGGGTGTGTCCTGTGACTGCATACTTTGCTGATAGGTGTCCCACACACAAAAGTTGGGAGGTATGGCCAATGGTCATGAGTGCTGACTGGTGCATTCTGAAGGCGGAGACAGTCCCCCTGTCAGAATTCAATATCTCAGTGGGGAGATCACTGTAATAACACCACATAGTTAGTACAGCAAACATCCCTAGCCCCTCCTTTTTATTTTATTCACCCCGCTGGGTTGAACGAAAGAAAAATATTAAGTGTGTCCTTACTAGGGGAATTGACTTTCTCCCATTGTCCTGATGATCACTGTCACCAAGGCAAAAAGTACCGTATTTGTCGGCGTATAAGACGACTCGGCATATAAGACACCCCCTAATATTCTGCTGAAAACTGTGGTTTTGTGGTCTACTCACCGTATCAGGCCTCATACACACGATCGAATTTGTCCGCTGAAACTGGTCCGACGGACCAGTTCAGTTTTCAAATCCGACGGTGTGTATGGACTAGCGGACATGTCTGACCGGCGGACAAATTTTAAAACATGCTTTAAAATAAATGGATTCGACGCATGGGCGGAAGTATTTTTCTTCCTGGTGCGGTGACGTGGCGGCGTCAACATCACCACCACATCACCGCGCTGTCTGCTGGCGGGGATTTTGATCCGATGGTGTGTACACGCCACCGAATTAAAATCCGATGAGACATGTCGCTCTAAACTGTCCGTCGGACAAGTTTGAGCGGACATATCTCATCGTGTGTACGCGGTCTCAGACTACCCCCTTGTGCGGTAGTAATGCGTTTTAATTAAACGGAGAGGTCGCAGCCCGCTGTATGTCGTCTGTATATGCGCCGCTCAGCCAATCCCGATGCACTGTGTTGATGACAGAGCATGCTAAGCCTGCTCGGATTGAAGTAACAACCTCTGCCAATCCGAGCAGGCTACATAATGTAGCCTGCTCAGATTGGCAGAGGTTATTACTCCAATCCGAGCAGGCTTAGCACGCTCTGTCATGAACAGAGTGCATCGGGATTGGCTGAACGGTGCATAATACAGAATACAGACTATATACAGCCTTACAGAGCACCCGGCGGGCTGATATTGATCGAGCAGCTGCTTCACCTGGCGTATTAGACGACCCCTGGTTTTTGGCTTTGGAATTCCGGCGTAAAAGGTCGTCTTATACGCCGGAAAATACGGTAATGGGAGATCAAAAATTGCATTATAATTTGGTTACATCCCTAACCTCAGATTGTGATTTGACAATAAAAGAAGAGTAGCAGACTAATAAGCTGATATCTCTCGTATCTATATTTGTATAAATTCTTTGTTAGCAGAGTCCGATGGCCTCAAACCACTGACCCTCCATCTCCAAATCTTCTTCATAGATTGTAAGGGGCTAATATCAGGATAGACTGAGGTACTCACACTAGTTGCTTTATAAAAATATATATTTCATAATTTTTTAGATCAATGAATAACTGCATGAAATTGTGTTTTTCTTATCTGCACAGAGAAGAACATTAAAATTCACACTTACTATGAATTAAAAATGAGCATTTCAGCATTACCAAATAACATTCACGTGAATGCTGAAATCCCAAAAGAAGAGTTACTAATTTGTACATACAGTGCTCATCTTCTACATAAACTACATAAACTTTGGTCTTCATTTACATAAACGTAAAACTGTCCAAAGAGTACCATAAAAGTGTCAGCTATTAATTTTATAACCAGAAAAATATTTTCTGTGTGCCCCTCTGATTTCACTTTACTTTTCTATCAGTGGCATACCTTGCCCTTGCTGATGTCTGGGCTAAGCCATGCCCAGCTGCCATTCTCCTGTCAGTCTCTACAGTGAAACCTTGGATTGTGAGTAACATGGTTAATGAGTGTTTCTCAATACAAGCATTTTTTTCTTTAATCCTGACTTGGTTTGGGTGTGTTGTCTCGCAAAATTAGCAGGATTCAAGCCATAACGCATTAGGTGCAGGGGTGCCGGAGCCATGGAAAATTCAAGAGAGCGAGGTGGGGAGACTTTTGGATGGGTAACCCCGTGATTTTCCAAACAGTACAAAATATTTTATTCCATAAACCCCTGCTACATTCAAAATGCCTTTGGACGCAACGGTAGAGGCTCTATACCATTCCTCAATTTTCCAGGTGCATTGTAATTCATTTTCCCAATCCCCCATATAAAATGTCTTGTCCCCTGCCCTAGCAAGTGACCGGTAAATCACTGAGACTCCCCCCCTCTGCCCCATGGCTCGACCACACCACCTTTCATAGTCTGTGACGGAGAGCGGGGCTCGGGAGGAAGACCTAAGGGAATGGATAAAGTGCACTATTTGACGGTATCGGAATCTTTCCGTACTTGGCATGTCACGTGTACGTATACAGTGAGCCATAGTGAGAGGCCCTGTAGGGTTGACAAAATGTCCTATCCTGAATAATCCTTTATTTAACCACCATTGAAATGCCTTAATATCCATCCCAGGAGGAAATAAAGGGTTACGGAAGATATGTGACAGTGGTTTCCAGTGCAAGATTAGTTGTGTATTTGATTTAAGGGAATCCCATAAAACGAGGGAGTGCGACAGAGTGGGGACCATGATGGCAGGTCTAGATTTAGTTGAGGACCAAAGAATGTAGTCTAGAGTGAATTGAGGGATAGCTTGTTGTTCCATGTGTATCCAATCAGGACGTGCAAACTTAGAATATATAGTGGACAATTGGGCAAGTTGTGCTGCTTGATAATACCAGAGAAGGTTAGGCAAACCTACTCCGCCTTGATCTCTACTCCTAAAAAGGGTCCCTTTGGCTATCCTATGCCCCTTCGTGCCCCATATACATTTTTATAATTTTAGATTGCAATTTCCGGAGGTGATCCTTGGGGATGGGGACTGGTAGTGATCTAAATAGGTAGAGGATGCGTGGAAGTAGGGTCATTTTTACTGAATTTATTTTGCCCAACCAAGACAGCCCCAGTTTCTCCCATCGAGACAGATCCTCCTCCAATGTACGATAGAGTGGGGGAAAATTAGCAGCATATAACTTATTTATAGAAGCCGTGAGGTTAATCGCAAGATAGTTGATCATGGATTCACTCCAACTAAACCGAAAATTGTCCCCAAGTTGTGCAACCAGGTTCGCCGATAAGTTGACGTTCAACGCTAGAGATTTTGAGTAGTTGACCTGGAGGCCAGATACTTTGCCAAAGTCATCAAGAACCCCGCACAAATTAGGTAAAGAGGTAAGTGGTGAGGTAATAAATAGGAACACATCATCCGCAAAAAGGGCGCACTTGTGGGTTTGTGGGCCACAGCGCACTCCATGTATATCAGGATTATCCCGAATAGCTATAGCCAAGGTCTCAATTACTATGGCAAAGATAAGTGGGGACAAGGGGCAGCCTTGTCTTGTACCCTTGATGATAGGAAAAGGACATGAGTAATATCCTTGCATTTTAATTTGAGCTTCCGGATTGGAGTAAAGTGCTCCTATTATGTTCATAAAGGAAGGACCAAAGTCCCATTTTTGCAAAACCGGGAATAAGAAAGCCCAGGATACAAAATCAAACGCCTTCATAAGATCAAGTGAAAGCAAAAGTCCCTTCTGCGAGGGTCCATTGTCCCACCCGGATCCCAGGAGAGGGACTACGTCAATTGCCCTTCTGATCTGATCAGGCCCAGGAATAAAGCCTACCTGGTCTTTGTGTATATAGAGTCCAATGAAGTTGGAAATTCTATTTGCAAGGATTTTCGTTAAAATTTTAAGATCATTGTTTATCAATGAAATGGGGCGGTTATTAGCGGTGCAACTAGTGTCTTTGCCAGGCTTCGGTAAAACCGTAATGTAAGCAGAATTCAATGCCTTATCGAGCAGTGTACATGCATGGATTTTTAACCGATGGTCGTGCCTACTAACAATCGGTTTTGACCTATCGGTTAGGAATCCATCGGTTAAATTTAAAACAAGTTGGCTTTTTTTTTTACCAGATAGATAACTAACCGATGGCGCCCACACACGATCGGTTTGGTCCGATGAAAACGGTCCGTTCTCATCGGTTTAACCTATTGTGTGTACGCGGCCTAAGTGTGCACACTAACAGCTGCTCAGTGATGTATATGTGCAGCGGGTGGGTATTAAAGGCCATATATATGTGTTACACAAGTGGCATCAGATTAATATAATATAATATCATTCAGATAATATTGATCACAACGTTTTTATAATTTGAGTATCAAGTTAGCTAAAAATCTAAAAAAAAAAAGTTTTTTTTGTTTTTAATTTTTGCAACTGTCAAAATTGCTTAAAATACACTGTACAAAACAAAAAAATGCAGTGAACAGTGATAAAAATTACTGTTAAAAAGTGTCATGTTAAGTCCAAATAATTTTGATTGATCCCAGTTTTGCACATTCATAATTGAAGAAAAATTTTAAAAATATGCCTAATTCACAAAACTTTATAAACAGCCCCCAGTCTTTATACATGTATTTATTATATTTTCATATTATATATTTTATTATATTATAGATTTTAAATATATATATATATATATATATATATATATATATATATATATATACTTTTGCACCATTACCACTGAAATGCTGTTAATACGAAATGTCAACAATACTGAGTTATTGTGCATTGAGACTGAAGGTGTGTGGTATTCTATAGGTGTGAGAAAGTAAAAGTGCCTGTGAATATAAGGCATTAGAGGGGAGAGATATTCATGTTTCTCAAACCTCTCCATCTGTTCACAAAGCTTTTAATAAAGACCTGGGATTAGTGGGTCACCACAGTAAATGCTTAGCGCTCTCTGTCCTCTGTACTACGCCGGGCTCTCCCACAAGAACACCTTTTAGTGTTGGCTGACACTCAGCAATGTATTGACCACACTGTTGGCTACAGCATCTCCAAGAAGAGAACTGTTTGGTAAACACTGCTTTACGTGTTGTAAGTGAAGTCACACATCTACATAGCCAGTGGCTAGTAATAATGAGCACTTCAAAGCAGCGAGCTTACCAAATCGGTTACATGCTGTGAGCCCAGTAGACATTTGTACTGCGTGGTTTCCTATAGGATCAGTCAATATAATTATTTCCAACAGAGGTTCTAAAATAAAATGGATGAATAGTAGCGAAAAGTCAAGTAATTTGTTACATTTTACTACTAGTGAAGTGAAAACTCCTAAATCCAATAAACTGCTTAATTTGCTTAAAAAAGAAAATCTATCCTTATATATTTTATTTAAAGGGGTTTTTTTTGGTGGAGGGTGTGTTTAGGGCAGTTTTTGAATTTTTTATGTACGGTATATGTGTATTTGTGCTTTGTGCTCTTTGTATTTTGCTTTTTTGAGTATTTGACCATTATTGGTATACTGTAGTTATATACTTTTTTTCCCCCCTTATAACTACTTGAGCCCCAGAAGGATTTACCCCTTTCCTGAACAGAGCATTTTTTGTGATTCTGTACTGCGTCGCTTTAGTTGACAATTGCGCAGTGGTGAGACATTGTACATAGGCATCTCCTCATTCTGCTCCTCCTCACTGCGATCACGGACTGCCAGCAAACATCGTGTTTAAGGGACCCAAGGGCATGCTTCCACGGCGTGCACGTGCCCGATAGGCGGCAAATTCCAAGGGACGTATGGGTACGCCCATTTGCCTGTACGAGCAATTCTGCCGACGTATATGTGTGTGCAGCGGTCAGCAAGTGGTTAATTTTACCAGTTTGTTTTTTGTTTTTTTAAATAATGAGGCTTATGAGTCTTATGAGGGGCTATTTTTGGCATAAGAACAGGCCAAGGATGAAATGAGCTTCTGCAATCTTCAGGAGACCTATAAAGACCACTAAAACCTTAAAGCTACTAGCAATTCCCCTAATACAGTGATGGTGAACCTTGGCACCCCAGATGTTTTGGAACTACATTTCCCATGATGCTCAGCTATACTACAGAGAGCATGAGAATCATGGGAAATGTAGTTCCAAAACATCTGGGGTGCCAAGGTTCACCATCACTGCCCTAATATAACCTTCTCCGCTGACTCCCATGCACTTTCCTTAAAGTGGATGTAAATTCACTCTCATCCTTTCTAAACTACTGCCATAGTGCTGCCATAGTGCTAATCTATAAGGATCTATAAGGATATACATGCCCAGGGCCGATCCTAGGCAGCGTGCACAGGGTGCTTTGCACCCAGGCGCCTGCAGAGGTGGGGGCGCCGAAGTGGCAGAGTTCTCCCCTTCCTCGTTCTCTCCTTGTTTGTGTCCGTCCAAAACTAGTGTTCTGAGCATAGGTGTGTGTCCGTCCAGAACTGATGTGTCTCTGACCATCTCCTGTACTATGTCTGTAGTCTCTGACCATCTCCTGTACTGTGTCTGCAGTCTCTGATCATCTCCTGTACTGTGTCTGCAGTCACAGATCATCTCCTGTACTGTGTCTGCAGTCTCTGACCATCTCCTGTACTACATCTGCAGTCTCTGACCATCTCATGTACTACATCTGCAGTCTCTGACTGTCTCCTGTACTATGTCTGTGGTCTCTGACCATCTCCTGTATCGTGTCTGCAGTCTCTGACCATCTCCTGTACTACATCTGCAGTCTCTGACCATCTCCTGTACTACATCTGCAGTCTCTGACTGTCTCCTGTACTATGTCTGTGGTCTCTGACCATCTCCTGTATCGTGTCTGCAGTCTCTGACCATCTCCTGTATCATGTCTGCAGTCTCTGACCATCTCCTGTATCATGCCTGTAGTATGTCTGGGGGCTATTTCTAACAGACTCTCTAACACAGGGATCCTCAAACTACGGCCCTCCAGGTGTTGTAGAACTACACATCCCATGAGGCATTTTAACACACTGACATTCACAGACATGACTAGGCATGATGGGAAATGTAGTTCCTGAACAACTGGAGGGCCGTAGTTTGAAGACCCATGCTCTAACAGAAGCCCTCTTTGTGTCCATCAGAGAGGCCCCCTCCAGGTCCCAATAAAGTTCTCTTCCTGTATTTTGTTTATTGTTAAGAGATCATGTAAGGATCCCAGGGTAATGAAGACTTAGTGGAGGGGCATCTCTGTGGTTGAGTCATTGCCATAGAAACATTTGTAAAGGGGGAGACGTTAGTAAAATGACCACGCCCATGTGGGAGCGCCAGAAATATTTCTGCACCCAGGCGCCTGTGACCCTAGGATCGGCCCTGTACATGCCTCCTGCATATAGCCTTACCTGTCAAATGTCTCCCCTCTGTCTGTTATAAAAAATGAAGAACTGCAGATTCTGTGGGTGGGTCTGTTGTCCGGAGCTTGGTGGGTGGAGTCGTGATGTCAGTAGACTCCCTGCCCTCCTCTACACTCCCCTTGTCAACATGCATTTTCTCCTGTGTATTCCTTACACTAAATTTTTCTATGATCACTAACATCCAGTCAAAATCCAGAAAGGTAACCACATGACTTCAGAAAAAGGGTGGGGGTGGGAATTAAAAAATAATGCCTGTCTCAGGCTAGTGCATGACATATGTAAATCACCTGTCATTCACAGATTTAGTGCTTGTCATAAGCACCATTCTCACTAGATACGCCTCTGAGTAATCACTTGCTAACTATGGTCATGTGTTTGAAAGACTGGATAATATTTGCTAGTGTTCACACACATCTGGATTTCACATTCTTGTAGAAATATGGGTCTCAGTAACGTAATTATAAATATGGCAACTATTACAGCAGATGAATTTTTTATTGATTTCTATGGAGGAACAAAACTTCCCACTTACTGTTTTACAGGTTCACCACAAAGGTGAACCTGTAAATCCGGGGCGGATCCTACATCTGGCACCCCCCCCCGCGGTAAAATGTAAAAAACACCCCACTGTGCATCACTGGACCCCTTTGCATTACACAGCACCCTTTACCACTGGACCACTTTACATTATACAGCACCCTGCATCTCTGGACCCCTTTACATTACACAGCACCCTGCACCTCTGGACCCCTTTACATTACACAGCACTCTGGGCCCCTTTACATTACACAGTACCCTGCATCTCTGGACCCCTTTACATTACACAGCACCCTTTACCACTGGACCACTTTACATTCCACAGCACCCTGCATCTCTGGACCCCTTTACATTACACAGAACCCTGCATCACAGGACCCCTTTACATTACACTGCATCACTGGACTCCTTTACATTACACTGCACCCTGCATCACTGGACTCCTTTACATTACACTGCATCACTGGACTCCTTTACATTACACTGCACCCTGCATCACTGGACTCCTTTACATTACACAGCACCCTGCATCACTGGACTCCTTTACATTACACTGCACCCTGCATCACTGGACTCCCTTACATTACACAGCACCCTGCACCCCCTTATATTGCACAGCACCCTGGACCTCTGGACCCCTTTACATTACACTGCACCCTGCATCACTGAACTCCTTTACATTACACAGCACCCTGCACCCCCTTATATTACACAGCACCCTGCACCTCTGGACCCCTTTACATTACACAGCACCCTGCACCCCTTTACATTACACAGCACCCTGCATCACTGGACCCCCTTATTTTACACAGCACCTTGCACTTCTGGACCCCTTTACATTACACAGCACCTTGCACTTATGGACCTCTTTACATTACACCTCGGCTCATATGATCAGCACGTGCTGCACACACAGCACTTGTAGACTACATGGAGGAGGGGGAAGCGGTTTCACTCTGCTCGGCTGTGTGAGACAGTCACAGCCGAGACTTATCCGAGCCACAGCGCAGCAACGAGAAAAGGGGATCGTTGCGGCAAATGATGGGGAGGAAGGAGTTAAAATAGGAGATAGACTGTTTTGGCAAGGAGAGAGAGAAAGTCTGGTCAGTGGAAGTGCTTACTTGGAATGGTTCCCAGGGGCTGGCTCACTGGTTTATTCAGCAGCGTGTCAGCGTGGCTGCTTGTTTTGAATCTTTCCGCCCACCTCCCCTTCACAAACGAGCACACAGGAGGGACGGGACTCGGGAGAAGTGTGAGGCTGTTTGTGACAGACATGCTGGAAGTGGATTGGATGAGCACACAGGAGGGGCGGAACTCGGAAGAAGTGAGTATTTGTTGTGACTGACGACATGATCTCAGAGCGGAGGGGAGGAGGGTACATTAGAGTGTCAGAGGCAGAGCTAAGAGCCGCACACGCGCAGGGGGGGGGGGTTTGGTGCTGCCGCTGCCTGACACAAAACAGATAGTTGCCTACACGGTTCTGCTGGAGTCCTGCTGTGAAATAAGTGCAGGGACGAAATTCCTATCGTCTGTGTGCGAGAAAAAACCCATGCATGCTCGAAATCAAGTCGACGTATGCTCCGGAGCAGTGAAATTCATTTTTCTTGGCTCGTCGTTGTGTTTTAGGTCACCGCGTTTTGGACGGTCAGAATTTAGTCTGACAGTGTGTATGCAAAACTGATGGAAGCCAGCTTCAGCCGAATTCCGACGGAAAATTCCATCGTATTTTATAAATTCCGATCATGCGTACACGACTTTAGATTAGTTTATAGGCCTAGATTTTCGAACTTTTAACAAATATATACAAAAATGTAGCTGCTCATTTAATGACAATGGGCAGAGTCATGTAAATTATACCCTTATAATGGAACACATTTTTGCTTTAAACCACCCTAAATATTCTGTTTTTATATAAAAATGTGTCTCAGTGGCTAGCAAATCCTAAATGCCTGTCTTATTATTGCAATCAGTATTTTTGTGTATTAAAAAAAGCACTAAGTCCAAAAATAGATTTTATTCCAAAAGGTTAAATAGCTACCACAACCAATGCATTTCAGGGACCACACATCGTTAAAACATGATATGAAAATATATATAAAGAAAAATGTATACAAAAAGATATCTCAGAATTGTTTTAACACACCTACCAACATTTTGAGAGGGGAATGAGGGACACCTACTAACAAACGTATGTAGGCATAGGACACGCCCCCTGCCACACCCCCTTAAAGGAGAATAAACCAAAAAAAAGGTTAATTAAATCCACAAGAACTTTTTACACTACTACTATTCCTTTATATTGGCTTTTTAAATTTACAAATGCAGTCATTTAGAATTTGGGTAAAAATTATAGCTCTGTGAAACACTTTTTGAAACATAAAAAAGTGCATTTTATATGCAACTATATGGATCAGATCAAAATGAGGGACAAATGAGGAGGAAATAGAGGCACAGAGGGACATTGCTCCAAATCAGGGACAGTCCTTCCAAATCAGGGACAGTTGGGAGCTATGGTTTTAATATTTAACCACTTGTCAACCTCCCGCCGTAAAAAGGCAAGAAGATTCTGTTATCCTGGGTGGATGTCATGACATCGCGCCTTTAAAAACCACTAGGGGCGTGTGCACTCAGCCGGTGGCGTGTGCGCCCGGTGCGTCATCGAGGACCCGGTGCGCGTGCCTGGTGCCCGCCGGGCACCCACGATTTCTTAGTAACTGAGCAGGAAAGTGGATCTGTCTGTGTAAACATAGATATATATACTGTATATGGTCAATATATATATATCTATGTTTATGGTTGTTTAGAATAAAGATTTGTAATACATATGTTTACTGTATGTGTATGAATGATTGCCTCACTTCAGTAACTCTACTTTTTCTTACTTTTTCCTACGCATTGTAACTTTACTTAGTTGTTTGCCCATCTGCCACCCTTCAGATGGAAGCACACAGCAATTCTTTCAAAGGGTACACAAGGCATACATTTGCATTGTTTAAATATGTAGATGAGATGCACAAGCACTTTTAACTATCCCCTGAGCTCATTTACATCAGGGGGGCACATGTGACATTTTGTACTTGCTGTATTGTTATATATTACTTATTTATGGTGCAGAACAGCACTGTGTCAGCATTGTTATCTGTATGTTCGTCTGCATTTAGAAATATTTGTATAACATTTCAGCAGTGCAGTTGGACACACTGTGTATTTTGTGTATACACAGGTACATTAAGGGATTAGGATGTCTTCTTCTTGCAGATCAAAGGAAATCTTTAGCTTTTTTATTATTTGTTTTATGTGTATGTGAATGAAGATCATTTAACCACTTCGGCTGCCACAACGTTACACTGCCTATGGACCAAATACATTTCTACATTTCTTCTACGGCCTGTTTATTTAACAATAACTTTGCTGTTACTTAACTAGTTACCTCCCACCCGCCGCAGTTCTACTGCATCAAGTTGGCTCCCCTGCACAAATAAACATCATTGTACATCGGGCGCGTATACAGTGATTTGTGGGGGCTCGTGTGCGCGCCCATTCACGGGCAAGAAAGCCAACCAGCGCGTCCGGTAGACTCGATGTCCGCTGGCCACCCGCGATCACTCCAGAGACAGGCAGAACAGGGATCTGTCAGTATAAACAAACAGATCCCCATTCTGTCAGGGGAGGAGAGAGATATCTTCTGTTCCTAGTGATTAGGAACAGCGATCTGTCTCCTCCTCCAATCACCCCTGCCCCCTACAGTTAGCAACACCTCCCTGGGAACACACTTACCCCTTGATTGCCCCCTAGTGTTAACCCCTTCTCTGCCTTAGAGATATTTATACAGTAATCAGTGGCTATTTTTAGCTCTGATCGTTGTATAAATGTCAATGGTACCAAAAAAGTGTCAAAAGTGTCCGATCTGTTGCCCGCAATGTCGCAGTCCTGCTTTGTTTTTAGCGCAAAAAGTAGAAACCGCATAGGGGATCAATCACCACCAAAAGAAAGCTCTTTCTGTGGGGAAAAAAAGCACATCAATTTTGTTTGGGTATCGCATCGCACGACAATGCAATATTCAGTTAAAGTGATGCAGTGCTGTATCGCAAAAAAAATAGCCTGATCATTAAGGCCCCTTTCACAATGGGGTGGGAGGTGTGGTGGCGGTAAAGCGCCGCTATTTTTAGTGGCGCTTTACCGCTAATTTTGCGACGCTATTCAGCCAATTGCGGGAGGCTAGCGGCCGAGAAAGGGTTAAAACCATCCGCAATGCACCTCTGCAGAGACGCATTGTCAGTGGTATAGACGTGGTGTCCCGTTGATTTCAATGGGCAGGAGCGGTGGAGGAGCGGTATACACACCGCTCCTTCACTGCTCCAAAGATGCGGCTAGAGGGACTTTTTCCGTTCTGCCAGCGAACCGCTCCAGTGTGAAAGCCCTCAGACTTTCACACTGGAGAAACAGCAGCCGCTGTTTCAGGTCGGTTTGCAGGTGCTGTTTTTAGCGCAATAGGGTCTGCAAGCCGCCCCAGTGTGAATGTTTCTAAGGGGAAAATATTCCGGTCTTTAATTAAATGGTAAGTTTACATTTTGACTAAAAATAATAAATTCACATTTTGTGCAGGTAAAAAAGTCTGCATTTATACATTTTTATTTTGGAAGCCTGAAAAACATTACATCAGCGATCAGCAGATCACTGATGCCATGCAGGTCTCCTGCAGATCTATCAGTGTATCAGCTTGCTCATACCTCATACAAGGAAGCCAATACATTCTGACAGAAAGACTCAATGAACTACCACAGCGCTCACAGCACAAAGGCTGTGTGACCTTGTAGTTTTTAATTCACAGAGGACTTTGTATGAGTGACTCAGCCGGGTGGGCCGAATTATTTTTTTTGAATTGTGGTAGCAGGCACAGGGAGAAGAACCCCAGTCTGCTGTCACAGCGCAGGGGCTGGAGCATTCATTACATGTTACACCCTAAATACGTAGGTGAACTCAACATCATTGGTCGACAATAGTGAGGCCTGTTCTGAGTGGAACCGGTCCTGTTAAACCACTGTATGGTCCTCACCGTGCTTCTGCTCAGTTTCAGATTCTTGACAATCTTCTTATAGCCTAGGCCATCTTTATGTAGAGCAACAATTCTTTTTTCAGATTCTTAGAGAGTTTTTTGCAATGAGGTGCCATGTTGAACTTCCAGTGACCAGTAGGAGACAGTGAGAGCAATACCACCAAATTTAACACACCTGCTCCCCATTCACACCTGAGACCTTGTAACACTAACGAGTCACATGACACCGGGGAGGGAAAATTGATCCCAATTTGGACATTTTCACTTAAGGGTGTACTCGCTTTTGTTGCCAGCAGTTTAGACATTAATGGCTGTGTAGTAAGTGTGTAAATGTAGCGCTAAATTAACATACAGACTATTCATTCTTATCAATGATTGGATGATATATCACTCTGGATGCTCCTTGTTATTGCTGGTACCACTATTGTCCGCTTGAGAACAACCACTTGTCTCCATTGGACTCTGGCTGGTTGAGTTATTTTGAGGGGACAGCAAATTTACACTGTTATGCCCTGTACGCACGATCGGATATCTGATGGAATCTAATGCGATGATTTTTTCTTGCCTACACACCATCGGTTAAAAATCCGACCGTGTTCAAACACAGTGACGAAAAACACTACGACATGCCGAGAAAAATGAAGTTTAAAAATGCTTCTGAACATGAGTCGACTTGATTCTGAGCATGCGTGGATTTTTGACCAATGGACTTCCACACAGACGATCGTTTTTCTCTATCGTTTTTTTATCCATAGGAAAAATCTAAAACTGTTCTATTTTTTTTCACCGATGGAAAACAAACCGATGGGGCCCACACACGATCGGTTTGAGCGATGAAAACAGTCCATCGTTCTGTTTTCATCAAACAAACCGATCGCGTGTACAGGGCTTTAGAGCCGGTTCACACAGGGGCAACCCGACTTACAGCGCGACTTTGTAAGGCAACGTCAGCGCGACTTCAGCGTGACTTGGAGCAACTTACAATGCGACTTAAAGGGTTAGTAAAGGAATTTTTTTGTTCCTTGTTCCTTTGAAATAGCAAACATGTTATACTTACCATGCTATACTTACCTCCACTGTGCAGTTCGTTTTGCACAGAGTGGCCCTGATCCACATCTTCTGGGGTCCCTCGGCGGCTGTCTCTGATCCTCCCCGCAAGTACTGACCACAGTCATGCGAGAGCTCGCAAAATGGTGAGTAATTGCGGGTGTGCTCCCGTGATACAGCGAGCGGCCATAGCTGCTCGCTATATCATTCGGCCCCAACCCTCCGCGCCGCGTCACTGGATGTGATTGACAGCAGCGGCAACCAATGGCTGCGCTGAAATGTATAGGGAAAAACCGGGACGACCGCACAAAAATGGTTCCTTTTAATAAAACTGGTCACAACATGAACATATCACAGCAAAAAATCAGGAGAAAACTGACGCGTTTCACGCTATCATGCAGTGCTTATTCATAGCTGCGCTGCTCTCAATCCATCTGCTCTAGCCAATCAGCGGCCAGGCTGAGCGGCGAAGAGGATCTCGGGACCGAGTGCGGGACTTTCGAGGGGTCAGATAAGTATAATGGGGGCTCGGTGCGGCAGCATCAGTTTTTTTTCACCTTAATGCATAGATTGCATTAAGGTAAAAAAAAATGTTTTACTTTATAAAGTTGCCTCCAGGGCAGGCGACTTTGGCTGTGGCCAATCACAGAATAATCAGCTATGTGGGAGGGAGGGGTTTGCCTGAGTAAACTCCTGGTTTGCCTGAGTAAACTCTGAGTAAACTCTTTTCTTTTCCTGTAAAATTGATTCAGTTAAGACAGTGATTCGACTTTGGAGACAACTTCCACTTAAATCAATGGGTAAAAGTTGCCTATAAGTTGCCTAGAAGTCGCCTTGAAGTAGTACAGGAACCTTTTCTGAAGTCGGAGCGACTTCAGTAGTGTGCATTAAGACGGCTCCCATTCACTTCAATTGAATTTCTCATGTCGCGCTACTTGGGGCGACTTGGGGCGTCACAAGTCGGATCCCAAGTCGTGTGAACTGGCACTTATACAAGCTGTACACTCACTACTTTACATAGTGTAATTTCTTCAGTGTTTTCACATGAAAAGATATAAAAAAATATTTACAAAAATGTGAGGGGTGTACTTACTTTTATGAGATACTGTATATTGTTTTAGGACAAACTAGGCTTTTTTTTGGTGACATTGGGGTTGGTTTATGAAAGGCAAATAGGCAGTTTACTTTGCAAAGGAATTTTAACTTCGAATAACCAATCGTGATCTAGAAAAATATTAAAACTTTTGTTTTTGCTTGCATTTGATTGGATGATGGAAATTCCCTTGCAAAGTAAACAGCCTATTTACCTTTTGTAAGTCAACCCTATTGAATTTGCACAGTAGCAAACAGATCTTGGTGAGTTCTATTCACTGTGTGTTCAATGCTTGATAAAGGCAGTCTGGGGAGCGACATAATTGTGTTTATACAAATAAGAAGGTAATTGTCTTTTTTACTCCTTGACGCTCTCCTTTGCCTATTCAGTCTGCCTGCGGATCTATGAACATTAAATTGCATCGTTTAACCTACAAGAACTATTGTCAGCCTTGCAAAGTGTATTTATGTAAACCTGTCAGTGTTATCTAAACCTTTTCTTTGAAAGCAGACAGGAAGAAAGAGGAATGTAACAATGAACCTGGTGACTTCTTGTGGTAATTCTTCTTCACTTATGTGATACTTGAGATGTTATGGATCATTACCTGTTTTTCATAGTCTTGCCAGGGACTGCTTATTGCTTATTTCAGGAAACACTTACTAGATACATTGTGGGTAAAGTGTCATACATTCAAATAACAGCGCTTAAAGGGGTTGTAAAGGATTCCCCCCCCCCCCCCCTAAATAGCTTCCTTTACCTCCTTCACTTACCTCATCCTTCGATTTTGCTTTTAAATGTCCTTATTTCTTCTGAGAAATCCTCACTTCCTGTTCTTCTGTCTGTAACTCAACACCGTAATGTGAGGCTTTCTCCCTGGGGGGGAGGGGACGAGCATGAGTGTCAGGACGCCCACTAACACACAGCTCCTTTCTCTATCTGCAAAGTAAAGAGTGTCCTGACTTGCCTGCTCGCCCTCTCCCCCCTCAAGAAGCTTTCTCCACACCAGGGAGAAAGCCTCGCATTACAATGTTGAGTTACAGACAGAAAAACAGGAAGTGAGCATTTCTCAGAAGAAATAAGGACATTTAAAAGCAAAATTGAAGGATGAGGTAAGTGAAGGAGGACTGCACTAAGGTAACGGAAGATATTTAGGGAAAAAAAATCCTTTACAACACCTTTAATAAATGTATGGCTATTATTTCTAGACATGTGCACACTGAAATATTTTGTTTCATAATTTTGTTTTCGTCTGAAAAATACATTTATTTAGTTACTCCCGAAATTCGTTTTTATTTATTTTGTTTTTCGTTAAAAAGATAGCATTCGTCCGAAAATCCAAATTAAGGTCGAATCTGTCTCTCTATGTCAAATCTTCATGTCTCTTTATGTCGAATTTGTCATTGAAGGCTTATGGTGTCTGTCGAATGTTCTAAAAAAAAAAAAAGATTCGACAGAATCTTAAAAAAAAATTAAAAAAAATTCAACTCTTCGTGTCTCTCTATGTCGAATCTTCTTGCCTCTCTATGTCGAATTTTCATGTCTCTCTATGTCTTATCTGTCATTGAAGGCTTATGGTGTCTGTCGAATGTTTTAAGAAAAAAAAAAAAAAAAAGATTCGACAGAATCTTAAAAAAAAAAAAAAAAAAATAGTCTCTTCGTGTCTCTCTATATCGAATCTTTTCTCTCTTTGTCGAATCTCTGTGCGTTCGTTATCGTTTGTTAAAACGATAACGTAAATACCTGAAATTCGTACAAAAATGCATTCGGACGAAAACGAATGCACATATCTAATTATTTCTGTGTGCAGTAAACTGCACTGTGTTCAGTGTGAGAGGGTGCCGCGTCTTCTGTGCAGCATCGCATTTTGTGTGTGGCTGCATGCAGGTGCGGCAATGCGTGTGATTTAATGCACCTGTATGTACGTGAATGTAGTCTAAATGTGATTTGGTTAATAATATTAAAGGGGTTGTAAACCTTTTGTGTTTTTTTGTGTTTTTTCTCCTTGCATCCTATGCATTAAGGTGAAAAAACACCTTGCAGTATCTGGCCCCCCAGTCTCCCCCCCTCCGTTTTACTTACTTGAGCCCCAAATTTCTGTGTTCGCACCCCCACCGTCCTTCTCTCCGCGGCGGCTTTGATTGGATAGATTGATAGCAGCGCAGCCATTGGCTCCCGCTGCTGTCAATCACATACAATGATGTGAGCGCCGGGGGGCGGGGACAGGTCATAGACTCTGCATCAATATTACTCAGGAGCACGCCCGCAAGGTAACCCCCTCGGGAGAGTGCTTCTCTTAAGGGGTTATCTAATGCAGGGAGGAGCTGCGAGAGATGCATAGGGCCCCCAGAAGAGGAAGTACACAGTGGAGGTAAGTATGACATGTTTGTTTTTTTGTTTGTTTTTTAACTAATCTTTAGTTTCACTTCAAGGACCCATTTAAACCAAAAACTTCATGTCTACTGCATGTTTTATTTACCGTATTTATCGGGGTATTGCGCGCTCCGGCGCATAGTGCGCACCCCTAAAGTGGACCCGCATTCCTGTGGAAAAAAGATTTTTGTACTTACAGCTTTGGTGTCTTGCGCGGCTTCCATCGGCGGCCTCGTCGGGTCCGGCGTCCGTCTGCGGCTTCAGGTGTCCTCTTCATTGGGTCCAGCATCCGTCTGCGGCTTCAGGTGTGCTCTTCGTCGGGTCCGGCGTCCTTCTGCGGCGTCCTCCCCGCTCGATCCTCGCTTTCCCGCGCCTAGTTTGAATACTGTGCCGACATATACCGAGCACAGCACACTCGTGTATAGTCGGGCAGGCTCGGCTACTCTCGCGCTCACGTTCTGTACGTCCAGGACGTGAGTGCGAGAGGAGCCGAGCCTGGCCGACTATACACGAGTGTACTGCGCTCGGTATATGCCGGCGCAGTATTCAAACTTGGCGCGGGAAAGCGGGTATCGGCGTATATCGCGCACCCACGATTTTGCCCTTTTTCAGGGCAAAAAAGTGTGCGGTATACGCCGATAAATACGGTATGTATATTTATATGCGTTTGATGCACATTTTTATGTGTGTTTACATGCAGTTGACACACGTCTTTCCATCTGCATTTGTCCTGTGAAGTCACTTCCTTCTTCTTCTTTTTTTTCTTTGGGCTTTTATTTGCATTGCAATTCTTAGTGATATATTTGTGTGCTGTTTTGGATGTTTGTGGTTTCGAAAAATGCACGTAGCTGTACTTTTTTCACTGTACTGCAACGCACTGTAATGGTGTGAACTATGCCCATAGGATAACCTAGATTTTGGACCATCTATGCAGTTGGAATGAAGTCATAAAGTGTTACTAAACCCAGGACCCTGCATTCACTAAATCTCGTCTTCCAAAATGCAATTATTTTAGTTAATATAAACTGCTAAATACCTTTTCTTATCAGCAGTATATAGAAGTCGTATAAATTCTATCAGTGTCCAGCCAAGCACTGGTTAAAGCTTGTAGGAGGAGTTTTAATTCTTCTCTGACTGTCCTGTGACGCTGCATGAACCCTGACTTTCTGTCTGGACAGTGCTGCTTGGCCCTGTGCTGATCACATGCACCCTCCCAAAACAACAACTCTCTAGCAATACATCAATTTGGAGTACCCCTTTGGTGGGAATTTTAAGGCTATATGATACAACTGTGTTAAAACTATAGCCAATTTTATTCATACAAAATGTTAAAATTCACATAAAATCTAATTTCAGGTAATTTACTTTGTATACACGCATTCATTTTTTTTTTTTACAGCATATTGATACATGAATACCACACCGCACAATTAAAAAATACTTGGGTAGATTCGGTACTCAGGCTAGGGGATCTCCGCTCCCCTGTTTGAAAATCCAAAGCAGAAATTAAAGCAGAGGTCCACACAAAAAGTGAACCCCTGCTTTCCGGAAACCCCCCCCCCCCCTCTGGTGTCACATTTGGCACCTTTCAGGGGGAGGGAGGTGCAGATACCTGTATATTACAGGTATTTGCACTTACTTCCGGGCATATTTCCGTATATTGCATTAAGGGGTTTTACCAGTGTGATACATGTATCTAAGAGACAAAAGAAGCGGCGCCCTCTAAGCGTAGCATGAAATTTATTTAAAATAAATCAACGATACAATTCTTATGAGATGGGTACTCACAAGACTGCAGGGGATCAAAGCGCATCAATATACAATGTCATCCGTGAGAAACATCCTGAGTTCGTGAGGTCCGCTGGAGCGATGAAGTGGTGACAGCTCTCTTTGCTGGAACATGCACGGCCTGCAGTTCCCACAACCCGTAGGGGTTTCAACCGCTGTGTGGGTCCCTGGATGAAAATTCGGTGCTGGTTCACCGGGGAGGAAGCAGGGGAGCCGTGTTATTTCCTTGTCCGGTCTGTGGAACGCAGCCTTGGAGCGCAAAACAGCGCGACGTCACTTCCGGGATGAATCACGGGGCGGTGCACGCGTTCGAGGCATGCGTGCCTCTTCGTCAGGCTCAGAACGCGTGCACCGCCCCGTGATTCATCCCGGAAGTGACGTCGCGCTGTTTTGCGTCCAAGGCTGCGTTCCACAGACCGGACAAGGAAATAACACGGCTCCCCTGCTTCCTCCCCGGTGAACCAGCACCGAATTTTCATCCAGGGACCCACACAGCGGTTGAAACCCCTACGGGTTGTGGGAACTGCAGGCCGTGCATGTTCCAGCAAAGAGAGCTGTCACCACTTCATCGCTCCAGCGGACCTCACGAACTCAGGATGTTTCTCACGGATGACATTGTATATTGATGCGCTTTGATCCCCTGCAGTCTTGTGAGTACCCATCTCATAAGAATTGTATCGTTGATTTATTTTAAATAAATTTCATGCTACGCTTAGAGGGCGCCGCTTCTTTTGTCTCTTGTATATTTTCAGAATTGCTTCTTCTCGACAAGCCGGCAGCCCCCTCAGCAACAGTTTATTCATTTTTTAGTATCATATAAACGTGATCCATTTGGACTGAACTATTTTATATATTTTTCCATTTTATATCAACTGTTTCTACTATTCCCTGAATATGCCATTCCCACCTGCCCTCATATTTGGTGTTATTTTCTTCTCATTTTTATTCTCCTTTTCTCGTATATAAGTGTGTATCTACGTATATGATTTTTTATCTATCTAATAATTTTACCTCTTTTGAACAGCGCTTGATTCGATTGTTTGTTGTTGTGATACATGTATCTGCATGCATCACCTCGGTACCGTTCTTTAGAGCAGACGGACGGCTTTATTGTAATAACAGCCAATGCATCTCAGCAGCCGCTCGACTGTTATTACAAACAGCGGGAGGGGACATCCCCCTCCCACCACCATCCGCCATCTGCCCTGTTCCACCGGGAGGCCCAAGCAACCAGCCGGTATGTCCGTCGGCTGGTCGAAGACCCAAACAAACAGATAGTTCGCTCGGGGCTCAGATCTAGTAACCAGGAAGCAATGTCAAGACATCACTTCCCAGATTACTGTCATCTTAAAGGCCACCCAGTTGAAGTATTTGCGGACGAAACACGTAGGGTTGATATTTTTGATCTAATATTTATCTAATATTTATTTGTTTGAATATTTTTTATTTTTTAATAAAGTCCATTAAGAGAGCTGCTCACAATCATTTACTGTTCAGAGAACTATCTAATTCCTGAACCGCTGGCACTTTGGATCCATCACTTGCTTGCAGAGGAGGGGATTGAAGCATTCGGCTTGGGAATCTGATTCCACATTTCAACATTTTGGGATACATGCTTTGCAGATCCACCGCCGTATAGTGAGTTGGGTCAACTACTTTGAGTAAAGGTATCCTTTTCTCTCCCTCATTCTTGGAAGGTGATGTTACTCCTGGGTGTAAGTATCTACTGTGCAGTACGTCCTCCAAAGAGATGGTCAGCAATCTGCAACAACAGTGTGTTGTCCTCAGACGTCACTGCCGACCCTTGATCTCTCAACTTTATGGAATATTGTGTTTTTAACCACTAGAGTTAATCATGTGTTTGGTTTTTATCGTTCACTCATAGCCATATATGGGTTGTGTTTCTTAAACATAATTATTACTATTTATGTCACTCCACTGCATTTATGGTTTGATATATGAATAATGACCACACATGAGCCTATATCATAGTCTTTTGATATTGTGGTTTCAACAGTCACTTATTCTACCATTAGCATTTTGTTTTCATTTTTGATTACTCCTACTGTGTGTCACATTTAGATTGTGCCCTCTCACTTAGGCGCCGTACACACGGCCGAGGTTCTCGCTGAAAATCAGCGAGAACCTCGCTGGAATGCACATTCCAGCGAGGACCTCGGCCGTGTGTACGGCGCCTAAGAGATACATATATTTTTTTTTTTTCACTTTATGGTCTCACTATTTAGACTTCTTTAAGGTTTTGTTGGGTTCACTTACCCAATACACTTTCAGCGCTACACTTTCTATTTTTATATCTTAAAGGCGCCAGTTTTAAAAAATATAAAGTATTTAAAAACACAGATCTTGACATTTTGAATATTTTCAAGTGCAGAGGAGGGGTTTGGAGTGTTATATACTGTCACAAAGGATTTTTTTTAAATGTACAGAATATTGTCAGACAATATCGGCAGAGGTGGCCAAAATATCGGGAAACGTATCGGCACTGAAAAAACAATATTGGTCGATCCCTACCTTATAATGCATCACTAGTCATCCAGGGATGCCATGGTAACCAGCTTTGTTTACCAACCTGGGCAATTATATGCAGTATAATAGCTTCTTTAAGATAATCACATGGGATGTTCTCTCCCAAGCTGAAATGTAATCACATACATTAGCCATAAATGCCCCTATAAACCAAGCAATATAAAAGCTTTCCATGAGTTATGACTATAGTAAAAATAGATTTAACTGTACATTTCTTCTCAACAATAAAGGGGAACTTCAGCAATGAGCATACCAAACTGAAAATCTTGCCCAAGATTTCCTTTATTTCCCAATGTGGAAAACCATAAATCCCAGAGAAGAAAATGTGAGTCAGCTCCCTGGCTTCTGCACTTTTCTAAACATGAAACGTGCAAATGAGTAGCAATTACTATTGGTTAATGATCTCTCTAACAGCGCTTGGATTCCCTTAATGCAGTGTCTAGAGACCAAGGTAGTGCAGGCCAAGAAGGGAAAATAAATGCTTTTGTCGAACATAAAAAAGATATTCAAATACCATCAGATGGATCAAATAAGCTGTGCAATACAGGATGGGGTTTATACAAGAAACAAAGTGAAATCTTTGTCCTGTCCTCTGGGTGTCCAAGACTGAATCCCCAAGGAAAACAAAAAAAGCTATGAACCTACCCATAGGCGTGCGAGTTGTGCCTAGGCTAAACAACTAATATTTCACCAAAGCCCACAAACAGGTCTCCAAAAAAAGGTGTAAAAAAAATATATTATTTTTTAAATAATAAAAAATTTAATAAAAAAAATAATTGTATTTTTATTTTATATTTTATGTTTGTTTTATGTTTACCATTTGTTCACTGGTAGTGTCAGCTGCTCACATTTAGACAGTGAAACATTTTCTTGTATTTTGTTACCAATAATACAAATAAAAACTACTGACACCATCCACTGCCCTACTGACACCATCCACTGCTCAACTGACATCATCAGTATCATATATACACATGCACACACACATATGTGTTTGAACTTTCAGGTGGCCACCCTAATGCAATAGGCTGTGCACACCTATGACCCTACCTACACTATCTTAATGGGTGTAAAAATAGTGACCAGTGCTTATGTTATATTATTTGTTTGAACATTTTGGCTTTTACTAAGAATCAGATTGCTAAAAAAAAATTAAAGTTTATTGACAACTACTGTACTGCATATCACTTGGAGAGTTCTTCCTCTATGATGCATTCTATGAAAGTAGCATCACGTTTCTTTCTCATTTTAACCCCCATAGCTTTTCCTCTCAACCTCTCTCTTTTCCTCCCTCTTTCTTTCCCATCCTAGATAACGCCTGAGTATCCTAATCCACAGTTGTTAATCCCTTCCTTCCCTACATATAATTGATGATTTCCCTGTAGATGTATCTCACCCTTTCCCTAGATAACTACACCTGTTAAAGTAATGTTTCTACACAGTGTAAATTGGAGAGGGTTCTAAAGAATTTTTGAAAAGGAGCAGGTTGTAGCTTAGTAAAAAAATATTTTTTAGTTACAAAGCTTGGAAACCTCTTAAAAGTTGAATAACGTAATAAATAAAAACAATACAGTGACATGACGCATACATAATATAATTGCAGCTACCCTTATTCTATGTTATTACCACCAGTGCAGCTTTAGCTACACAAATTAAAACAGAAATTAATTTGATATTGCGCACTATTAAATAAATATATAACAAATACATAAAATAAATGTAATTAAAATTCAAACCTTAATAAGAAAATATATATCAACTTCATAAATCAGTGACATGCATGATAAAATAAAGTAAACCCTAAATCATAATCTCTAAAAATAATGCAATAATGTGATATAAAAGTCCAAAAAATGATTTTGATCAAATATCTTAATCCCTTTTCAGTATGTTCATTACAATCAGTGGTCCTATCCCATCCACCTTCTATTAGCCAGATTCACATAGATTGGCCGACGGCGTAGCGTAAGCCATTTACACTACGCCACCGCAACTTAACAGAGCAAGTGCCGTATTCCCAAAGCACTTGCTCCGTAAGTTGCGGCTGCGTAGTGTAAATGGCCCGGAGTAAGGCCGCGTAATTCAACGGGGGGGGGGGCGGCTTGTATTTAAATTAAGCGTGCCCCCGCGTCGATCGAACTGCGCATGCGCCCGCCGCAAAAATAGCCCAGTGCGCATGCTCCAGCTCACGTCGGAAAACGTGAATGAAACCGACGTGAGCGTCTTTACGTAAATCCCTATTCGCGAATGACTTAGTAAAACAACGTAAATGACAGAAAAAGACGACGCTGTCCCAACGCCATACTTAACATGGCATACGACGGAACTTCGTAAGGTTACCCCTCATATATCAGGGGTAACCTGACGCTTACGGAAACGACGTAAACGACGATGGGGCGGTGTAAAAACGTTCGGGAATCGGCGTATTAGGCTCATTTGCATAGGCAAATGAGAAATCAACGTAAAGGCCACCTAGCGGCCAGCGAAGTCATTACATCTACGATTCAACGGTGTAAGTGTTTGACACCTGTCAGATCTTCACTGTATCTATGCGTAAATGATTCTATGAATCAGACGCATTGATACCCAGTAAAAAAAAACAGAGATACGACGGTGTTTCCTGCGATACACCGTCGTATCTCTTTTGAGAATCTGGCCCTATGTATGTAATTGACAAGCAGCATCCAATGTCCTGTGATTCTACCACCTATATTCAGACAGAGAACAACCACAAAGCAATGACCTCTTTGTGACATTTCACAGTCTCAATATAGCATTGGGCTACAGTCCTCTTTTGCATAACTGTCTGTCTGTGTTCCACTTTTTAAAATATGGCTGAATTATTCATAGTGGCTTTTTATATATAGTTTTTTATATATATATTTTTTTGTATCGTTTTTTTTTTTTTTTTTTTACAATTATGACTGTCAATCCTCTAGTAACTTTATCATATAATGTGAATTATTTATAATGTCCTTGGTTCATAATACCATTATGTTATTTTCTATTTATTGGTATAGTGAAACATTTTGGTTGTAAATAGGTCATTGTATTCTCAGTGGGTGGGGTATAGACTGCTGTATGTGTCAATGAAAACGTCCAGCTACTGTTGCAAACTGGCACTATGACAGTTAACAAGGGAAGCATAAGGAGCTTTGCGCAACAAATTATTACAGTGTAAGGGATAAATTGTAAGGCTGCTATAAGCAGCTTCCCCAGTGACGTCTGCCAGTAACAAGGAACGTTTTATTACATTTTCATGAGATGAATCAGCAAGATATATCAATGATGCCATCTCACATAAGCCTTCAAAGTGTTTTGCTTCAAAGTTATGAATGGTATCATGATGTAAATTAGAACTCATACTTAATCTCATATTAATAATATATAAAAGAAAAATAGAATTTTATAGAATATAATTTCACTCTACATGTTGCTAGAGCTGAGCTAACTTTAAAAAGCTGTTCCACGGTTGGCTCGCTTGCTATGTATTCATCATATAATTTATGGATATGTTTCTTGCATCTTTTTTCTCTTTTCTCTTTGTATCGAAAATAACTTGACTGCACCTTTATCTGGGGGATATCAGTCTGCATTCCTGGGGTGGGGGGCTGAGGGTCCTCAGAAGATTTGTCTTTATAATTTTAATTATAAACTGAAAAAATTATATTTAAAGTAGAAAAAAAATAAGCAACAAAACGGAAAATAATCTGAGAATCAACCATGATTCTTATTATTCTTGATTACCCAGATATTAACAAATCGGAACTAGCTAGGACCCTAGTTAGCTTAGCCCTTTCATTTTTGGCATTTAACTATTTCCTTTATGGTTTAATCCAATTGCTTTCTAGTTGCACCCCAAGCCCTACTATATAGATGCACCGAGCTGATGATGGCCAACAAACCTGAAAGACCTGTAACCAGTTTGGACTAAATGGCTCTATAATATAAGGTTGTGTCTGTACAGAACCAGCAATTCTGGATGTATAATTAACCGTGGGGCAGAAACAAATTATTTGCTTGGCTCTACCCACTATCTTAAGATGATAAATTAAAATTTTTTGGGGGCTTGTTTACACTTGACTAAATTTCTAACGCATACAAGTGCTCCTACAGTGTTAGTATGGGCATTAATGAACTTTAGTATGGACCTTAGACTAGAGTTTTACAAGAGTTAATGAGCATGGCGAACAGTGGTGCTGTGTGTCAGTCTGACACACCACATCTCTGATCGTGTTTTGGAGCCTCTGACAGAGGCTCCTCACCGCGTGATCAGCTGTGACCACACAGTTGATCATCGCGTAAACCAGGAAGTGCTGGTAAACATCTTTCCTTGTTTCCAGCCGACAGAAATAGCCATCGGTGGCTCTTCCTGTCAGAGGAGGGGTCTGTGCTGATAATCAGCACCTTGATTATCAGCACAGCCACCATCAGGTTTGCCTAACAGCTGCCAATCAGTGCTCATAAGCCATCAGCCATCAGCCTGTGCCCCATCAAAAACAGTCAGTGCCAATCAGTGCCCACAACAGTGCCAATCAGTGCTTATAAATGTGCCAATGAGTGCCCCATCAGTAATGCCTGTCAGTGCCCTTCAGATGCCAATTAGTAATGCCTGCCAGTAGCTTCTATCCAGTGCCATTTATCAGTGCTTATCAGTGCCACCTAACAGTGCCCATCAGTGTCGCCTATCAGTGCCACTTATTAGTACCCATCAGTGTCGCCTATCAGTCCCCATCAGTGCCGCCTATCAGTCCCCATCAGTGCCGCCTATCAGTGCCCATCATTGCCGCCTCTCAGTCCCCATCGGTGCCACCTATCAGTCCCCATCAGTGACACCTATCAGTGCCCATCAATGCTGCATATCAGTGTAGCCTATTGGTGCCCATCAGTGCTGCATATCAGTGCCACCTATCAGTGCCCATTAATTCTACATATCAGTGCCACCTGATCAGTGCCCATCAGTGCTGCCTCATCAGTGTCCATTAGTGCACCCTCATCAGTGTCCGTGAGTGAAGAAGAGAACATTTTTTTATAACAGAAACTAAGAAAAACTTTTTTTTTTTTACATTTTGGTCTTTTTTTGTTTGTTTAGCAAAAAATTTAAACCCGAGTGGTGATCAAATATCACCAAAAGAAAGCTCTATTTGTGGGAAGACAATTAAAAAAAATGAATTTGAGTACAGCGTTGTATGATCTTGCAATTGTCATTCAAAGTGTGACAGCGCTGAAAGCTGGAAATTGTCCTGGGCACGAAGGGGCGAAAGTGCCTGGTATCAAAGTGGTTAACACCCCCTCAAACACTTGCTTTTAATGCCAGTGTGAACTTAGCCTTAGATTTGTAATGGAAGAGAGAGGCAGGTGTTTCTGTTTTAAGAAGGTGCATTGTGTGTTAAACTATGTTGTACTAGATATATTGTGAAAAGATTTTCTTGTATTTACCCTGTATAATGGTCTATTGTATATAAACTCTGAATAGGTACAGAAGAAAAAACACCCATGTCATTTTATTACACTTGACAAAGTCACACAGAATATGAGGTTTTGTGCCCAGTTTTAGTCTGTGACCCACTGCTTTCTAGGGGGTACATGGAACTTTATTTTATGTTTTCAAATTTGAATATACAGTATACAACAATATTGGGAATCACGTGATCTGAGGTTCCAAATCATCTTTTGGGTTACCACAACAAGCTTCTGGTGCCCAACTTCACAAAGGCTGCAAACCTTTCTAGACCAATGTCTTTTAGCTCAAGACCTCAGGGATTAATAAAAGCCAGCTTCAATCAATACTGATGGTTTGGCTTTGTATGGTAGAGAACAAGCATCAATTTGTAAAGCTTCTTATATCCCCAATAGAATTCTCTGTTCCACCATTACAAAGCTAAATAATAGTATTGTGCCTCCCAAGTGGATTCTCAATAATGCAGATAAAAAGTAGTTGGGAGATTCAGATGAGAAAGACTAACAATTATTATGGCTTTGTGCGAGGGGACAGAGGCTCAAGCCTCGTACACACGCACAGTTTTCTCGGCAAGAAACAGCAAGAAAACTGCTGCCAGAGCTTTCTTGTTGAGTAAACCGAGCGTGTGTACGAGGCTTTGAGGTTTCTCGTCAAGAAAACTGCCCAGAATCTAGATGAGAAAAATAGATACTGCTCTCTATTTTCTCGTCAGTGTTTACCTGTCTCTTTTCTTTCTCGTACATCACGGGACACAGAGCGGCATATTCATTACTATATGGGTTATATGGAGTACCTTCAGGTGTGGACACTGGCAATCTCAAACAGGAAGTCCCATCCCTATATAACCCCCTCCCCTAGAGGGAGTCCCTCAGTTTTTTCGCCAGTGTCTTAGGTGTTGGTCACGGAATAGCTTTGCTCCACATCCTTGGGATTAAGGGCGGGCTAACCGGATCTGTCCAAGGAGCCTCAGTGCCAAAGTGGACAGTACCCGGGCCCCAAACCGTGGGGTTTTGCCTATAATGCTCCTCTTTGGAGGGCTGGACCCTGGGCCCAGGACTTGGAGTTTGTAAAAACCATAAGTTCCTGTTTGCCAGGGTGCTATATAGGTCCAGGACAGTGGGTACCTTCATAGGACCCCAGGGCCTGAAGGTCTACTACGCTACCCATGGAGATGGGAGAAGATTGGATCGTTTTGCTGGACAAACATCCTGCAGCATGGAGCAGGTAAGGGGGAGCCTGCGGGACTTGGTTCGACAGCAGGCTCTCCGGGGTAACCTAAAAGGGGGGTAGCCTAAGTATGCTCTGCATTGGCAACCTTGCTCACTATGTCTGAGAAAGACAGGATGATCCCTTTTCCCCCCATCACTAGGTTCCCCTGTCTAAGAATGGTGTTGCTAGCTAACCTGCTGCTTTCTTCCTAGGACTGGTAAGGATCCCTATGGGGCCTTTTGGAGAGTCCTACCTGGCCGGGGGTTTGAATCTGCCGCCTGATACTGCAGTCCTGGGTCTCCAGCAGTGCGGCTCCTCCATGTTCCTCCTGCTCCGGCATACGCGCGCGCGCGCGTGCGCGCGCACGTCTTATAGACGTTTTTCGCGCCGTTCAGAGAGGAGGGCGGGGGGGGGCGTGCCTGCAGCGTCATACAGGGGCGCGCCTTGTGCTGTTATAGATCAGCAGGCATTGTCAGTGCTCAGTCTGAGGCTGATCTCAGAGGGAGAGGACGCAGAGCGGCAGAACAGTGACTCCCGGTGGCGGAAGAGGGGTAGTACATGCTGGACTTTGTTCCAATGCCTTTTTTGTTAAGCCAAGAAATTCCCCTTTTTGCAGCAGGTTGGAGGCTGGCAAACTAAGTTTGGGGTCACTGTATGTTTAAAAAAAAAAAAAAAAAAAAAGACTTATATTTATTAAAAAAAAAAAAAAAAAAAAAACATACGGGGCCCCATCAGTTTTTGGGCATTAGTGATCTATTGTCCCCTAAGCTCTAGTTTTGTACTCCTGGCCACTACAGTCTGTTGTTGTTGGCGGAGTCCCTCGATTTTGTATTATGGCTTCCAAAGGTTCGGGGTCAAAGGGTACAAAAAAGACCAAAAAACAAAGGGGTTCCCCCTCTGATTCTGATGATATGCCGATACTTTCCCCGCAACTTATTCCCATAAAGGGCAACTTGGATGAGCCATTAGGGGGATCTGGTGCGGAGGCTGGCCCAGATCAGCCCAGCCCTGTGTTTATCACAGAGGAGATGCTAGCCGTATCCCTAGGGGGGCTAGAAGAGAGAATAGCAGCATTGATCGCTAGAGCTATTCCTGGTAAGAAACGGGTTAGATCCCCATCACCAAGAGGTGTATCCTCAGATGCTGAGATTCTCTCTCCGGAGGAATTGGAATCGCAGGAGGATCAACTAGACCTGAACCAAGAGGGTTCAGGGATTGAGGGATCTACCTCTGAGGAACCATTTTCAGACTCCCAGACAGAGAGACTGTGGGTACAGTCTTTGACGGACATGGTCCGCTCGGCATTTAGTTTACCATTGCCAGAGCCTCAGGTTCCTCCGGTATCCTCTCTGGGCTCTTTGAAAGCTCCGTTAAGCAACGCAGTTTTTCCGGTCCATCCTCTCTTGGAGGAATTGATCTTTCGGGATTGGGTACGGCCGGACAGGATTTTTCTGCCACCGAAGAGATTTGCGGTCATTTATCCCATGGAGGAAAAATTCTCCAAGAGGTGGAGGCTCCCAGTAGTGGATGCAGCCATCTCATGTGTGAATAAATCACTAACTTGCCCGGTGGAAAACATACATATGTTTAAAGATCCGGTTGATAAACGGTTAGAGACACTTTTAAAAGCATCCTTTGCTACGGCAGGAGCAGTGGTACAGCCAGCTGTGGCTGCAATTGGAGTTTGTCAGGCGTTAAAGGACCAGACAAAAGAAATGTTAAAGGACATGCCTACCCAACAAGCAGAAGAGTTTTCTGACATTCCCAGAGCTCTGTGTTTTGCTGTAGATGCTATAAAAGATTCCATCCAGCAGGCCTCTCGTTTATCACTATTTTTGGTGCACATGAGAAGGCTCTTATGGTTGAAGAACTGGGCGGCGGAGCCCCCATGCAAAAAGCTTCTGGCAGGGTTTCCCTTCCATGGAGGACGACTCTTCGGGGAGGATCTGGATAAATACATTCAGACTATTTCAAGTGGCAAAAGTACCCTTTTACCGGTCAAAAAGACATTCCGGGGTCCTACATTTAACCACTTGCATACTGGGCACTTACACCCCCCTCCTGCCCAGGTGAAATTTCAGCTTCCGGCACTGCGTCGCTTTAACTGACAATTGCGCGGTCGTGCGACGTGGCTCCCAAACAAAATTTACGTCCTTTTTTCCCCACAAGTAGAGCTTTCTTTTGGTGGTATTTGATCGCCTGTGCGATTTTTATTTTTTGCGCTATAAACAAAAAAGAGCGACAATTTTGAAGAAAAATACAATATTTTTTACTTGTTGCTATAATAAATATCCCAATTAAAAAAAAAAAAACATTTTTTTTCTCAGTTTAGGGCGATACGTATTCTTCTACATATTTTTGGTAAAAAAAAAAAAAAAAAAAATCGCAATAAGCGACTGGTTTGCGCAAAAGTTATAGCGCTTACAAAATAGGGGAGAGAATTATTATTTTTTATTATTTTTTTTTTTACTAGAAATGGCGGCGATCTGCGATTTTTATTGGTACTGCGATGTTATGGCGGACACATCGGACACTTTTGACACATTTTTGGCGCCATTCACATTTATACTGCGATCAGTGCTATAAATATGCACTAATTACAGTATAAATGTGACTGGCATTGAAGGGGTTAACACTAGGGGGTGAGGAAGGGGTTAAATGTGTATGCTAGGTGTGTTCTAACTGTAGGGGGAGGGGGGGTGACCGATCTGTGTCCCTATGTAGGAAGGAACACAGATCGGGCTCCTCCCCTCCAGAGACAGGACATTGTCTCTGTGTCAGCCGGCAATGAGAGATGATCTATGAGAGATCATCTCTCATTCGCCCACAGATCGCATTGCAAACGGCCGCTCTGATTGGCCGTTTGCCGCGATCTGTGATTGGCCGTGTCCGAGGGACACGGACAACACAGGGCTTCCCCGCAGCGCGCTGTACAGCGCGCGCTGGGAACGCCAGAAAGACATGCCGTCAAATGACGGCATGTTGGATATTGAGGCCCGCGCTGTTGCCGTCATCTGACGGTAGCGCGGGCCTCAAGTGGTTAAAAGGCAGCTCTTTCCTGTCTCAGGGCCCTCAAATTCCAGGCAGTATCGACGGCCGCCTGCACGATCCAACGTTAACAGTAGATCGCAGGGACAGGCCCCTGGGGGTAAGAGGCCATGGTATCGCAAGCCGACAAAGACAGCCCCTAAGTCTGCCTTATGAAGGGGCGCCCCCACTCTCGCGGGTGGGGGGAAGGCTTCGTTTCTTCTCAGAAGTTTGGGAAGCCAAGATCCCCGACAAATGGGTCCGGGCGTCTGTAACCACAGGCTACAGACTGGAGTTTCTAAAGTGTCCTCCGCCTCATTTTCAAGAGTCAAGGCTACCAAAGGATCCAGCAAGGAAGGCCTCAATGCTGGCAGCTTTGGATCACATGCTTTGCCAGGACGTAATAATAGAGGTGCCAGCCCAAGAGCAGGGGCTAGGTTTCTATTCCAATCTCTTTGTCATACCAAAGCCCAACGGCGATGTCAGGCCAATCTTGGACCTAAAGAGGTTAAACGGTTACCTAAGGGTTCGTTCCTTCCGGATGGAATCCATCCGGTCAGCAGCCGCCGCGCTTCAGAGGGACGATTTTCTGGCCTCCATAGACATAAAGGACGCTTACCTTCATGTACCAATCTTTCAGTCGCATCAAAGATTTTTACGCTTCGCGGTGGGGCAGCGACACTTCCAATTCAGGACGCTCCCCTTCGGGCTGGCCACGGCCCCCCGGGTATTCACGAAGATCCTAGCCCCAGTTCTGGCCAATTTAAGGATCCAAGGGGTCACAGTCCTAGCATACTTGGACGACCTTTTAATCATAGATCACTCACGGCCGTGTCTGCAACAGGCAGTAAACCTCACGGTTCGGTACCTCGAAGGATTCGGCTGGGTCCTAAACCGGGGAAAGTCAGCGTTCCAGCCTACAAAGCAGTTGGAATACCTCGGCATGAGGTTAGACACAGAACAGCAAAGGGTGTTCCTGCCCCTTGTAAAGATCGAGGCTATCAAGGGGTTGGTTCAGTTGGTTCTAAGCAAGAAAAAACCAACTATTCGCCTGTGTATGCGATTACTAGGCAAGCTAGTGGCCACGTTCGAGGCAGTACCATACGCTCAGATCCACACTCGCGTCCTACAGGCAGCCATTCTAGCAGCCTGGGGCAAGAGAGCACATGCCTTAGAGTCCCCCTTGACGCTATCATCAAGGGTCCGACAAAGCCTGGCCTGGTGGTTGAACCCTCAGAATCTTCTAAAGGGAAAATCCTTCAGCCCTGTTGTCTGGAAGGTAGTTACCACAGACGCCAGCCTGGCAGGCTGGGGAGCGGTCTTCGAGGGGTTCTCTCGCCAGGGAACTTGGGTGAAAACAGAGAGGCAGCTCCCCATCAATATCTTGGAGATCAGAGCTGCTCGCCTAGCCCTTCTGGCATGGACCTCCAGATTACAGGGGTTCCCGGTGAGAATCCAGTCAGACAATGCCACAGCGGTGGCATACATAAACCACCAAGGGGGAACCAGGAGTCAGGCCGCTCAGAGGGAGGTGAGCTTGATTTTTCAGTGGGCAGAGGTTCATGTACCCTGCATTTCGGCGATATTCATTCCCGGAGTGGACAACCTGCAGGCAGACTTCTTAAGTCGCCAGAGTCTGTTGCCAGGGGAGTGGTCTCTGCATCCCCAGGTCTTTCAGACAATCTGCCAGAGGTGGGGAATGCCAGACGTAGATATAATGGCATCCAGGTTCAACAAGAAACTAGACAGGTTCGTGTCTCGAGCGAGGGACCCTATGGCCTGCGGAACCGATGCGTTGGTTTGCCCTTGGCATCAATTCAAACTTCTATATGCATTCCCTCCGCTACAGTTACTTCCTCGCCTGTTGCGCAGGATCAGAGTGGAGCACAAGCCGGTCATTCTAGTAGCTCCAGCTTGGCCCCGGAGGACATGGTACTCACTAGTCCTGAAGATGGCAGTGGGAGACCCTTGGACTCTTCCTCTACGACCAGACCTACTCTCACAAGGCCCGATCCTCCACCCTACATTACAACGTCTAAATTTGACGGCCTGGAGGCTGAATCCCTGATTCTCAGGGGTAGAGGTCTGTCTAGGCAGGTAATTCCTACCCTGATTAGGGCTAGAAAGCCGGCCTCCAGGGTGATTTATTACAGGGTGTGGAGGAACTACGTAGGCTGGTGTGAATCCAAAAGATGGAATTCCCGCAAATATACTATTGATAGGGTGTTAAGTTTTCTCCAGCTAGGAGTGGATAAAGGCCTGGCATTAAGCACAATCAAGGGACAGATTTCAGCTCTGTCAGTGTGGTTTCAGAGGCCGCTGGCCACCCACTCGCTGGTAAAGACCTTCATACAGGGGGTCTTGCGTATTAATCCTCCTGTCAAGTCACCAATTTGTCCATGGGACTTAAATCTTGTCCTGTCCACTCTACAGAAACAACCCTTTGAGCCGTTGGCTGAGATTCCTTTAGTCTTACTGACAAGAAAGTTGGTTTTCTTGGTCGCCATAGTTTCGGCCAGGAGAGTGTCAGAATTAGCAGCCTTATCGTGTAAGGAACCATATCTCGTTCTACATAAGGACAGGGCAGTTCTCCGGCCCCATCCTTCCTTTCTACCAAAGGTTATATCCAATTTTCACTTGAACCAGGATTTGGTACTTCCATCCTTCTTTCCAAAACCCACATCTAGAAAGGAGGGGTTGCTGCATACCTTGGATATTGTCCGGGCCATGAAGGCCTATCTTAAAGCTACAGAAAAGATCCGGAAAACAGATGTGTTATTCGTTCTACCAGATGGCCCCAAGAAGGGGCAGGCAGCTGCAAAATCCACCATCTCGAGATGGATTAGACAATTAATCATTCAGGCCTACGGTTTGAAGAGGTTGCCTCCTCCTTTGTCGGTAAAGGCCCATTCTACCAGGGCCATGGGCGCCTCCTGGGCAGCACACCATCAGATCTCTATGGCTCAGATATGCAAGGCGGCAACGTGGTCATCAGTCCACACGTTTACAAAGTTTTATCAACTAGACGTGAGAAGGAATGCGGATTCTGCCTTTGGACAGGCAGTACTACAGGCTGCAGTTTAAGATCCTCGGGATCAGAAGCACCCTTGGTTGTAAAAAAGAAAAAAAAAAAAAAAAAAAAAAGTTTTTTCTTGACTAAGTTGGAATTATTATTATTATTTGAGTATACCTCTAAATTGAATCCTTCTTTGGAAGATGTCTCCCTCCCCTCATTAAAGCATTGCTTTCGGACATCCCATATAGTAATGAATATGCCGCTCTGTGTCCCGTGATGTACGAGAAAGAAAAAGGGATTTTTAAATACAGCTTACCTGTAAAATCCTTTTCTTGGAGTACATCACGGGACACAGAGCTCCCACCCCTCTTTTGGGGAAACATTTTGGGAGGCATACTGCTTGCTACAAAACTGAGGGACTCCCTCTAGGGGAGGGGGTTATATAGGGAGGGGACTTCCTGTTTGAGATTGCCAGTGTCCACACCTGAAGGTACTCCATATAACCCATATAGTAATGAATATGCCGCTCTGTGTCCCGTGATGTACTCCAAGAAAAGGATTTTACAGGTAAGCTGTATTTAAAAATCCCTTTTTTTTTCTCTATTTTTTTATTTTTTTTATTTTTAATGTGTATTTTGTGCGTGTACTCGAGAGAGGAGCCGGACTGCAGGAGTTGGGAGTAGGCAGACCTCCCCCAGAGGCAATCTGCAATCTTTCTCCATGCCCCCGGGTGGCAATGGCGGGTGTGAGGGGGTCCTCCCACACAGCCTGTCATACCTGCTCCGCTTTGAAGCCCAACAGGGCAGAGGGACTCCCCTATGAGGGAGTGAGAGGATCTAGCCCGCTCAGCCAGCCCTGTTAGTCCTTCGCCTCTCTTTTTTTAAAGACTGCGTGGCCAAAGTGCGTGCATGTTAACCCAATTTCGAGTGCGTGTAGGCGTGGTGGTTTTGTGGGAGGGGGGTGGGTGTACTAAGCGCAGGCTTACCTCGCATAGCACACCCACCGGGAGCCGGGCTGAGACCACCAAACTCAATTCACATGCAGCCGAGACCGGGATCCGAACCCTTAGGCTTCGTACACACGATCGGACTTATCCGATGAAAACGGTCCGCGGACCATTTCCATCGGATATGTCCGAACGGGAGTTTGATCCGATGGCGTGTACACACCATCGGATCAAATTCCCCGCCGCCGGACGGCGCGGTGACGTGGCGGTGACGCGGCGGTGACGTTGACGCCGCCACGTCACCGCTACGTCACCGCACCAGGAAGTAAAACACTTCCGCGCATGCGCCGAATCCATTCGGCGGCGGCGCGGCGGCGGTGCGGGACGACATGTCTGCTGGTAAGTGTACTAACCAGCAGACATGTCGGGCGGACAGATTCCCACCGGATAGATTTCAAAGCATGCTTTGAAATCTGTCGGGTGGACAAATCTGTCCGCTAGCCCATACACACGAGCGGAGATGTCTGCTGAAACGGTCCATCGGACCGTTTTCAGCGGACATATCCCCTCGTGTGTACGAGGCCTTAGCTGCAGAGGTGAACGTTTTGTCAGTGCAGTGCCAATCGCGTTGAGCCACCGCAGCTCCCCTTATACTTACCTGTCTCCATCGAAACCCGCGCATGCTTGAAATTACTTTGACGCATGCGCAGTAGCTTCCAAGGCATAGGTAGGGTGAAGCAAGATGGCGGCGATGGCATCGAATGTGACGAGCACATGCTCGTCGTAGTCGATGACGTCACGCGTTCGTGCCATTCAAAAGAACGGCAGTTCTTTTGAATCGTACTTCTGTATACTCGGCCAGCAAGAGATTTTTGCCAGGAATCTCATCAGGAAAAAACAGGAAACGTTCTTTATCTGACGAGAATCCGGGCCGTGTGTACAGGGCTTCAGACTTTTGCAGTGACATCTTGCCACTGGAGTCTCCACATTTTAAATTAATTTGTTTATTAAACCCAATAATGTGTATTCATAAGTGACATTATGATTTTTGATGTGGAAAGTATATCTTCCACACTTCCAGATAGATACCCATGGTTTAATGCAGTACTACCTAATTAGTAGCTTGGAATAATCACAAAATATACAGGTAATTAGGGGTGACGTAAACATGTGATGTCACATGACGTCAGAAAGGGGCATCACCGTCACCAGGTGGCCCTGCCCTCAGCTATATAACAGCTGTCATTACGAAAAGGCTGTAGTTGCGGGGACACCTCCCATCGAGGTGGAGTTTTTCCGGGTTTTTTTTCAGTCGTCTGTGCTGTGATTGAACATGGATTTACATTGCGGGATACTTTTAATTATTTTTTAATAAAGGAATTGTAAAACACTGCCTCCTGTGATTTTTACTTTTTTGACACTTTTTTGGTGACTGAGTAGGGGTATAATGTACCCAATACCCATTCACATGGGGGGTGGTATCTGTGGGGGATCTTCCAGATTCTGATAAGACCCCCACCCGCAGATCTCCACAACCACCGGGCAAGGTTTGTGGGGATGAGGCCCTTGTCCCCATCAACATCGGGACAAGGTGTTTTGGTGGGACCCCAAAGAACCCTCCCCATGTTGAGGGCATGTGGCCTGCTAAGGTTCAGTAGGGGGGGCTCTCTCATCTCAGCCTGCCAGGTTGCGTGCTTTGATAAGGGTCTGCTATGGATTTATGGGGGACCGCCACGCCATTTTTTTAATTTTGGCATGGGGTTCCCCATAATATTCATACCAGACCCAAAGGGCCTGGTATTGGATGGGGGGGGGGGGAGGGGGGCTTACTCTGTTTTTTCAATGATCTTTTTTTTGCATTGATACATCTCCCCTGGGGCAGGACCCGGGTCCCCATACACTTTTTTATGGCAATAACTTGCATATAAGACTTTAAAATTAGCACATTTTTTTGCCTGTTCGCATGTTCTGCTGTGAACCGAACCGGGGGGAGTTTGGCTCATCCCTACAGGTAATCATTAACCAAGAGTTTTGTTTTCACTTTGACAAATGCATCAGAATGTTGGAAAATTTCTATTTTTCAGACATTGATCCATAAAGCAGCATGGTAGCACCTAACCGATACAGGGTAACAATACTTTCCTTACAAAGGCATTTTTTTATTGCTTGCTTTTCATATTTTTGTTATTGTGTTAAAAATAGAGATTGGTAGATTAGCCTCTGAAAGGCCCCATTTATAAATGACAGAAATATTCATTCTCCACTGGATGTCGCAGTAATTACTCAACACTGTGTTTGTATTTTACAATTCATTTATAAGATGCAGATTGTGATGTGGAGTATGTTCTGTAGAGTTTTCTCTGCATAATTCTCCACAAGGGAGGAGAACCCAGTCACAAGACCTGTCAATCATTTGACATGTTTTCTCTCTCTGAGAGAACTCTGAGCACTTTTTATTATGCTTAACTGCTTGCCGACCGCATCCTGTACATTTACGTTGGCAGAATGGCACGGGTGGGGGCGGGCGCCCCTGCTGCAAGCTCCGTGACTGTGCCCATGGGACCTGCAGACTCGATGTGCGCAGGTGTCCTGGGATCGTGTCATGGAGCTAAAGAAAAGGGAGATGCCTGTGTAAACAAGGCATTTCCCTGTTCTGCCTTGTGACAGAACACTGATTTACTGCTCCTTGTCATCAGGAGCAGTGATCATTGTCATGTCACTAGTAGCCCAGCCCCCACACCATTAGAATTACTCCCTAGGACACACGTAACCCCTTCCTGGCCACCTAGTGGTTAACCCCTTCCCTGCCAGTGTCATCTACACAGTTATCAGTGCATTTTTATAGCACTAATCGCTGTACTAATGACAATGGTCCCAAAATAGCATCAAAATTGTCTGATGTGTCAACCATAATGTCGCAGTCACAATAAAAATCGCAGATCGCCGCCATTACTAGTAAAAAAAATATTAATAAAAACATTTTTTTTTTACCAAAATATGTAGAAGAATACATATTGGCCTAAACTGCGAAAGAAATTATTTTTTTTATATATATTTTTGGGGGATATTTATTATAACAAAATGTAAAAAATATTGCTTTTTTTTTCAAAATTGTCAGTCTTTTTTTGTTCAAAAACAACGCAGAGGTGATCAAATACCACCAAAAGAAAGCTCTATTTGAGGGAATAAAAGGACGTCCATTTTGTTTGGAAGCCACGTTGCATGACCACGCAATTGTCAGTAAAATCGACGCAGTGTCGAATCGCAAAAAATGGCCCAGTCATTGGGCAGCCAAATCCTCCAGAGCTGAAGTGGTTAAAGTGTTACTAAACCCACAACAGTAAAATCAGTCTGTATATGCAGCATGACATGCTTGTTATACTCACTGTGGAACTTAAGGGGTTAATCCTCTACATTGTGTAAAAAGGCTGTTTAATCCTGTATACATAGATCCTCCCCTCCCTGCAATGTCTATCTGGGAAAGGCCAGCTAACACAGGCAGGGTAGCTGACCTGCACAAGCTCAGTTGTGTCTTTAATGCTGGAGAGAACATTTACTTGTGGGCGTGTATACAGGCTGCAGTGGAAATCTCCTCCTACCTGAACTCTCAGTGCTGGAGAAACTGTGCAGTTTATCATGTAGCCGTGGTATACAGATCATCCAAAAAGGTATATAGTGGCAGTATTTTAATGTACCAGTGCTGTGGGCACTGGGGGGAACTATTTTCATATAACTGGGTTTAGTAAGACTGTAATCATTAGAATAAATAAAGCTTGGCTTGCTTAAGATTCCCTATACTAAGAAAGATGAAAGCACAATTGAAAAATTACAGACATGTGCCATACTGATCAGGGCCAGCCCTATGATGGGACCGGGTGGTACCATGGGTACTAAGCGGCACTTTTAGGGGGGCAGCAAACTGACACACGCCAGCCAGCTCATTCCACCCGCAGTGAGTGAGTTAGGAGCCCGGCGCCGCTGCTGTCAGTAGTGAGTGCGTGCACAACACTCGCAGCCGGTGGGAGGAGGTCATCGTGGTACCGGGCGCAACATTTGGGGTGCGACATCCCGTACCAATAAGTGTCACTCCCGGCTCAGTCCTAACTTTGATCTGTGTTTCCCTGCGCAATATTTCATTTCAGGCTTACACTCCCCCTGGCGCTCTATGATTGGCCAAATTGGGTCACGTGCGGCGGCGGGGCTGGCCTATCCCTGATTGCTGGTGAGCGGGGCTGGCCTCTTCCGTATTGGATGCCAGATCGTTGTCCCATCATGGCAGGCAGTGTAACTGTGGCAGAGTAAAGCAGCAGGTGAGAGACTCTCTCGTGAGACGTATTGTTGGCCTGGGGGAGTGTAAGCCAGGTGTAGTGGTCAGTGTTTAGTGGTCAGGTCATGTCAGTTTGTAGTGTAGTGTAGTGGTCAGTCTGTAGTGGTCTGGTCATGTCAGTGTGTAGTGTAGTGGTCAGTCTGTAGTGGTCTGGTCATGTCAGTGTGTAGTGTAGTGGTTAGTCTGTAGTGGTCAGGTCAGGTAAGTGTGTAGTGTCGTGGTCTGGTCAGTGTGTAGTGTAATGGTCTCGTCAGTGTATAGTGTAGTGGTCAGTGTATAGTGTAGCGGTCAGTGTGTAGTGTAACGGTCAGTGTGTAGTGTAGCGGTCAGTGTGTAGTGGTCTGGTTAGTGTGTAGTGGTCTGGTCAGTGTGTAGTGTAGTGGTCTGGTCAGTGTGTAGTGTAGTGGTCTGGTCAGTGTGTAGTGCAGTGGTTTGGTCAGTGTGTAGTGCAGTGGTGTGGTCAGTGTGTAGTGCAGTGGTCTGGTCAGTGTGTAGTGCAGTGGTCTGGTCAGTGTGTAGTGGTCAGGTCAGTGTGTAGTATAGTGGTATGGTCAGTGTGTAGTGGTCAGTGTGTAGTGGACAGTGTATAACTTAGGTCATTGCAGTGGTCCGTATAGGAATCGTGAAGGGTCAATGTAGTGGTCAGGTAGGTTAGTGTAGTGGTCGGGTAGGTTAGTGTAGTGGTCGGAGTGTAGGAATCAGGCTGGTCAGTACTATTGTAGGAAGGAAAGGGACAGGACTCGGGGAGTGCAAAAATCCCACATGTTGGGGCGGACGCAAATTACTTGCCTTACCCAGGGCGCTGACAACCCTCGCTATGCCACTGGGGGTGAACGAGCGGGGGAGCAGAGAGATTATGTCATCTCTCACTGCCCGCCCTGCAGTTCCGCCCTCACTGTGCAGCCGCAGGCAACAGAGCATCATCTCTCTGCTGCTTGCCTTCACTCAGGGACACAGCAAGTGACAATCTGCAACATGTGGAAGGTGACGTTGTGGCAAGTGACAATTCGCAACGTGTGGCAAGTGGCGTCGTGGCAAGTGACAATCCGCAGCGTGGGGCAAGTGACAATCCCCAACGTGTGGCAGAATCCGAAGCAAAACTGTAAAAAACTGTACACACATCACATACGGCACTGTGTCGCTTAAACTACCAATTGCGCAGTCATGTGAAACTGTACCCAAATACAATTGACGTCCTTTTTTCCCACAAATAGAGCTTTCTTTTGGTGATATTTTATCACCTCTGCGTTTTGTTTTGTTTTGCGCTATAAACAACAAAACAGCGTGGGGGCCTTTTGGTGGGCGTGTTTTTTTGTTTGTTTTTGGGGGGGGGGGGCAGCATTTAATTTTTGGTCCCAGGCAGCACAATGTCTTGGGCCGGCACTGATACTGATGCTTTATAAATAGGCCTTTTTTTGGCAAAAGATTTCAGCCTTACAGGGAGTACAATGTTTTAAACCAACATATAGAGCAGTGTTTCTCAACACTTTTTCAGTCAAGGCACCCCATTCTAAAATGAGAATAACTAATCATTCTACATATCGCAGCAACATCCACACACGTAGAACACCCAACGTTAAAGGTGATTTATTTTTCCAAAGTAAAATGCTCCTTTGCTCACTGGTACTAACTAGTATTCCAATGTTTCTCCTCCTCGCTCAGCTAATCTGACCTCAGTGCTTACATAGGGGCCCGGGGAGGGGCCAACAAGGATGCTCTACAAGTGGCTAATATCCTCCTTATCAACCGATGATGTCATTAGTTGTTAGGAGGCCAACAAATAGAAGGTTGTAATGCTGCACATGGTGCATGAAAACCTGTGGCTTTCTGTAACTAAAAGGCAGCCTTGATCCACCCTTTGGCTTGTATATAATTTTTAGGGGAAAAAGAGGGGGTAAATTCTGCGCTAATAGTGCTAGTGAATGATATTAATAAATCTAAAGTGAATAAAATCTGCAACATAAAAACATGTGATAATCATGAGGTAACAGTAAATAAGGGTAATTATAGTTGCGCTAAGTAGAACAAATTATGTATGTGATAATATTGAAAATACCAGTGAGTAAAAACTTTAAATGTACCATCAGTGACAGATCTCTTTGTCAGCATAGGTAAATATCACCTTACATATAAAAAATAAATATATAATTACAAGAAATTGATTCAAGTGAATAAACAAATATAATAGATGTCCTTATAGGAACAACCAGGAAATGTCCAAAGCGAAGAAAAAAAAAATATATACAGTATATATATATAAATTTATAAAGTGTACACAGGTGAGTGGTACCAAAAAGCTTCTGATTCAGGAAAGGAGTAGTCCAAATTCCACACAGATGGCAGATAGAAGTGCAAAGACAGAGAGTGAGACTGCTATACACCACCACCACACTGTATCTTCCTCCGGTGTCACACAGAGTAATAAGGGGGGACCCTTACCAGATGAGTAGGACCTCGGGTATCAAGGTCGTGAGGGCTTCTGCAGATATAAACCTCTGCAATGGTTATATGGTGAGCCAGATCATCCAAACGCCAAAACGCCTCAGGAGCTCCTCCTCTGGGGTTAAAAATGGGAATGATATCACCTCCTTCAATAGGGACCAGTCCGTAAGTCATGAAAATTGGTGGGAAATAAAGGCAGCAATGTGCGTTACCTCTTAAAAAGTTGGGTGGTTTATTTGTAAGGCTCACAAAGCATTACAGGCAAAACAATAGAAACGTTTAAAATAAGCTTAAAAAGTAAAACGAACGCCCGTGCTTCCGGGGTCACGTGAGAGCGTGGTGACTTCAATGCGCAGCACCGCCCTGACCAGTTTGGTCAGATATGACGTTTTCAAAGGGCACGTATATATATAATTTTTTAGGAAAAGACACCCCTGAAGAAACCTAAAGGCTCCCTGGTGTGCCTGAGTTAAAAAAGGCTGATGTAGAGGCTGATTTACTGCAGTAAATAAACATGAGTAGGGAAAACCTGTAAGGGTCTGATTGGGTTATAGGCCCATGTCTTGGCGCAATTGCAATTAAAAACCTTTCTAACTAATCCTATGTTAATGTTCAATGCTTACGATGTAGTTCCAGTTTACTCCGGCTTTGGACATCCAAAAATGTTGCTTTTTGACTCCTGTTCATAAAGGATGCAGCACAGAATGGGCATGCCAATATGTTTGGACAAATAAAAAAAAAAAAAATAATGTTACCAAATTGCTAAGCAATAAAATGCACATATGCACATAATGCCCTTAAAAATGAACATAAAATGCACATAAAATGTACAGCTAAAAGGCATAGCAATAAAAATATACTGTATACAGTTACATGACAAATTTGATTAAAATACAAGTATTTGTCATTGGAATCTTAAATGCTAACCAAATGTTACATTTTTTTTTTAATGTCATTAAAAACGATCATGTGTGGGCTCCAGAGCATTTTTCATGATCTGAAAAATGGGCATTCAAAATTTTCAACATGCTCTATTTTTTCACAATGTTTTTACAGTTGTCGTTTCTAAGGTTGTAAAAAATGGTCGTGTGTGGGCTTTAACGACGTGAAAAAAACATGCATACTCAGAAGCAAGTTATGAGACTGGAGCGATCGTTCTGGTAGAACTAGCGTTCGTAATGGAGTAAGCACATTCGTCACGCAGTAACTGTGGGTATGGAGTTGGGTGTATGGGATTGTACTGTGTTTTATTTTATTTTTTATTTTTTTTATGGTTGAACTGGATGGACTTGTGTCTTTTTTCAACCTGACTAACTATGTAACTATATAACTATGTCAGTAACAGACTGAAAAGCGCAAATTGTCTTTTACTAGCACAAAATCAGCAAAAGCAGCCCAAAGGGTGGCGCCATCCGCATGGAACTTCCCCTTTATAGTGCCGCCGTATGTGCTGTACGTCACTGTGCTTTGTTAGAGCATTTTTCTTTTCACAATCGTGTGTAGGCAAGACCGTCTTAATGGTTGGGTTGAAAAAAACAACGTTTTTTCTAGACCCTTAAAAACTTCGGCCCAGATTCACGTACATCGGCGCATTATCGGTCCGGCGTAGCGCACCGCCATTACGTTAGACTTGCGCCATCTAGCCGCGTAATCCCCCGATTCACGTAGCTTTTGCGCATGAAATTGCGCAAGCGTAAGGTTTTTTCCTGAGGCGTAAGGAGGAGTAATACAAATTGGGAGGGACGTGGGCGTGTTACATTGAAATGAGCCGTGACCCCATGCAAATGAAGGGCCGGCCGGCTCGCGCATGCGCGCGTGAAGGAGACCATGTCAGCTCCGCTGTGCGCATGCTCACAACTCGGGAGCGGCGCAATCAGTGAAATTGGAAATGGACTAGGGCAACGTTGTGAACTACGCAGAAAGCATAAATAGACACACACAAACGCACTTGCATTGCAAAAGTACATCCCTTTGTGTCCCTTCCCATTTAACCAAGTGCTTTTGTTCCTGTTGTTCGTTGCAGTGTGTCTTGTAGTTGTCAGATTAGTGTTCTGTGTGATCAAGTTCTTGTTGGTATATTTGTGAAAGTGTTTTTTGATAAGTGTTTGAGAGACTGTTTGTTTGATTGATATATTTCTGAGCGTTTGTTTTCTTGCTTTATTTTTTCTTTTTTCTTTTTTTGTGACTGTTTCTTGCTGAGTGCTAGTGTGATTTTTGGGTGTTCGTTTTCTCTTTGTGTGTGTTCTTGCCTGATTGGTTGTGCTTGTATTTGTGACAGATTTTTGGTGACTGGTAGTGAGTTTGTTTGGAAGTATGACAGAGAGAAAAAGAAAGCTGAATTTTACTGTGGGGGAAAAAAGAATTCTTGCCCGGGCCATTAGCGAGTATGGGCGTTTTCTCCACGGCCCGCAGAGTGCCACCACCACCCCGGCCAGGAGGAGGGAGATTTTGGATAGGATCACGGAGCAGGTGAATTCATCGGGGGAGGGGGAGACACGGACCCGGTCTGGGATTGACAAAAAAATAAATGATCTCCAGGTGAAAAAAAAACTGCCCGCAATGCATGCCCATGCCAGGGGCACAGGAGGGGGCCCACCATGCCGTATTAGGCTTACAGCGACGGAGCATGTGGTGGCCCTGACCTTTCACCGGCATGAAGTGGAGGGCCTGCCAGGCTTTGACACAAGTCCGGTCCCCGTGGTGCCAGGTAAGGTTTTTTTTTCTATCAGGTGTGTAGCATGTGTGGGGGAGGGGGTGAAAGGGAATATGTGCCAAGTGTGTGGATCCTCCAACCTGTGAATGGTTTGTGTCATCCACAGATGTGCAGGAGGGTGCAGGGCCATCTGGCCTGACCGCTCCAACCCCAGGACAGCAGCCTAATGAGGCCCCCCCAACAAGGCCACAGTCCGCGGAGGAGGTTCAAGAGGAGGAGGACGATCATGAGGAGGAGGACGATCATGAGGAGGAGGATAATCATGAGGAGGACGATCATGAGGAGGAGGAGTCAGGCACTGGACGAGTGGTTTGTGCGGACTCTTCCCCTCTGGCTGGCAGAAGCCTGCCCTCCCTAAGGGGGAGCCCCCCCCCTCCTCCCCCAACATGGCTCCCCTCACAAGGGCCTCCCCTTCTCCCCGCCCACAACCATCAGCTGGAGGCAGGATGTCATCCCAGAGCACCAGGGGGGCGCCCAATCTCCTGCCCGCCAGTCTGCGAAGGGACCAGGCCCTCCAGACCCGCCATCTGGGACAGCTCTGCCAGACTTTTGGGCGGGTGGAGGAGAGCCTGTCCTCCATGAAGGATACGCTGGGTAACCTGGACTCCCACTCCCGGGCTTTCACAACCTGCCTAAATGAACTGCAGACTACAGCAGCAGGCGTTGGGCAGGATGTGAGGGCCCTTACCCAGGCTATCCAGGCCAACACGGCAACACTTGGTGCTTCCCTGGACAGAATTGCCGTGGCCTTGGAGGGCAGGCCGCCAGGTGGGCAGATATCAGGGGCTGCTCCTCCTTCCCCGGGTTTGCCCCTCCCCCATGAGTCTCCCCTGAGGGGCCGGGGCCGTGGCCGGGGGCGCCCCAGGCGTGGCTCACGCAGAGGGCAATAATTTTTTTTCCCCCTTTTTTTTATTTTTGGCTGACATTTTTGGCATTTGTTTTTGTTTTTTTGCTGACATTTTTTTTAAATTTTGGGTTGTGCATGCTGTTTGAATGTGGGGGTGACATTCCTGCTGGAAAAGGGGTGTCATCCTCAATTTTGGTGGAGAAGGGTTCCCCAGGACCAGGGAGAAGTGATTCCCAGGTCCGTGTGAATGGTGTATGAATGTACAGTGACATAATTGGAGCCTTGACGTGGCGTTACTGCTCACCAGTCGTGCATGGTGGACTGGTGCCAATCCAATTTGATGAGGATGTGGAGTGTGTGTGATAGGGACCACAGTGGTGTGCATGCATGCATTCTCATTGTGCCATGATTAATGTGTGTGTTTAACGTGCAAAGATGCCCAATATGAGCTGTCTCCTGACTGCTCTTCCCTCAGAAGACGGGGTATCCTCGGTTAGGGGTTGATTGTCTGGTTGGGGGGTCAGGTCATCACGTAGCTCAACCTGCAGGCCCTTCCTCACTGCGAGATTGTGCAGCATGCAACATGCAACGATGATATGGCACACGAAGTTTGGGGAATACAACAGTGTACCCCCAGACTTATCCAGGCATCTGAAACGTGACTTCAGGAGGCCAAAGGTGCGCTCCACCACTGCTCGGGTTTTGATGTGTGCTTGATTGTATCTTTCCTCCCCTGGGGTTTGGGGGTTCCGGATAGGAGTCATGAGATGGGGTCCCAGTGCATATGCAGAGTCACCTGGAAGGGAAAAGACAGGAGAATGTTAGTCATGCATGTGCCACTTGTGAGGTGTGCATCACGGGAGGGGATAGTCATGCCTGACTCCCATGTCACTCACCAACCAGCCAGGTGTTCCCATACACGTTCTGATAGAATTCCATTTGGATGTGGCATTGATTGTAGATGTAGCTGTCATGGGTGGATCCGGGGTGTTTGGCACGCACGTGCCATATGAGTCCTTGGGCATCAACTATCACCTGTACGTTGATGGAGTGCCAATTCTTCCGATTGCGGTACATGTGCTCTGTCTCATGGGGGGGCTGGAGTGCCACATGTGTGCAATCAATGGCCCCGATGGTGCGTGGGAATCTGGCAATTCTGTAGAAATCTGTCATTGCCTTCAGCCGCAGGTCCTCAGTGGTGGGTTTGATGATTAGGTTGGCCAAGCGTGTGAGGATTGCTGGGACAACCTGGTGCACACATCTGCTCATGGAGGATTGTGACATCCCAGCCACCACTCCACTTGTACGCTGAAAAGAGCCACTGGCAAGGAAATGGAGTGTTGCCAGTACCTTGACCAGTGGCTGCACTGGATGTGAGCGTTGTGTTGGGCTGGTGATGTCCTCCTGCAGGGTTGTGGTTAATTCCAGGATGGCATGACGGGTGAATCTGAAGATGCGATACACCTCAGAATCACTCATGCCAAACAGGTCTATGCGTGTGCGGTATATCCTCTCCCGTGCCATCCTCCGTGCCCTCCTCCTTCTTTGGTCATCTAAATTCACTAGTGCAGCTATGAGCGACGATGCCCCTGGCATGTTGGCAGTCAAATTGTAGTGCAACACGTGTGTGTGGTCTGCTCCTCAGTAACGGTGTTGCTTTCTGTGAGATGTAGACGTTTTTTCAAAATTTAGACCAGCTTTTATGTGCTCTAACTTTAGACAGGACATTTTGCTGTTGCGCACATCGCGTAGCCTGCGCAGCAACTGCGTTTTTTTGTGGATCCCCGCAACTCCCTCATTAGCATTATTGACTAGCAAATCAATGGTGTGTCTAGCGCATTTTTGCGCGGACGGATGCGTCTGTCTAACGAAATTACGCCGGACAAAAAAAAGTAGATTTCTGGCGTAAATCGTTTTCTGAATCGCGCGCATCTAAACGCACGCGCACATTTAGACTTACGCACGCGCAACACCAGTTGCGCAGGCGTAATCGCTCTGTGAATCTGGGCCTTCATTTTTTAGAACCCGAAAAACGGTCGTGTGTACTTGGCATCAGACTTTTTTGCATGCATGTAAGTATATGTAAACACTAACATTTAACATTTAACTTTTAACTTTCTTTAGTCGCTCAGATTTTGCTGTGTCTGTATGAAAAGGGCAGAATATGCTGGTCGATCCTGCATGATAATATGCCTGTGCTGTACTCTTATTAGAAATATTCTCATTTCTCTATGTAGAATACAGAACACCTCCCACCTATACTATGGAGAAGAGGAGAGGGGGAGGTGTTCTGTAATCCTAATACACTTCCCGTTGTAGGGTTACAATGCTGCTCCTCCATAGATGCAATACAGTGAGTGTTGCACTCTAGGACTGGAAATGTGTTACTGGCAGGAAAGGTAGGTGAAAATACATTTAAAATGTAACTCCAAAAAAAGCAAAGAAAAAAATATATAGCATATACAAGTCACATTGTAATTGAATGTTATTTAAAATGACCTTTCTTTTCAATCTGCAGCTCTGTAATTTTCTGTAACATGCAATGCAATATGGCTACCTGGAGGTGTTCTGTATACAGAATGTGTACAGAATGCCCCCAGAAGCATGATTTCCTGCTTGTGTGATTGGCTTACTGGTTTACGCAGAAGTATGCACTAAGATACGTCAGATTTCAGGCATTCTCTGCAACAAAAAGTTACTGATGGTGAGATACTCCAAATAGGAAATCAATAGGCAAGGGATGCATGCCCTGCAATTTTCCTCAGTAGAGCCCTGCAGGTGAAGCAGCTGATTGATAATTATGAAACCACTCCCATTAGATCCTCTCTCCACAAGGACACCGACAGACACACAGGGGTTTATTCAGAATAACAAAAGGTCGAAGTCTGCAACAAAGTTTGGTAAAATACTTGTAATGTACATAGATCACCCAGAGGGGAATGTTTTTCTCTCAGCAAAAGTGGAGTTACTCTTCAAAAAATAGAAAACAAATGCAGCCACCTCGTCTGGGAAATGATAATTTGCATTATATTATATTTTTGGTTTTGGATTTAGTAACTCTTGATAATTGCATTTAAAGCATGGGAACCAGAAAGCAGGTAAGACTCTTTTTTTTATTTTTTTATAATCATTTATTTTTTATTTTATCTCAGCTTTTAGCATACATATTTCCAAAGTCAAAAAGTACAGACAGATTATTACAATTTCGTAATTATATACTGGATTAACTAATTCCTGCACCCCTAACGGAATGGTGTCACCTCGTGCAATGTTGAGTATTATCTTTATTGTGTTCCTCCCCCCCCCCTTTTCCCCGCCTCCCATTCCCCCTTCCCCCTCCCTTCTCTTCCCCTCCCTTGTGAGCATACAGATATGGTAATAGGTGGGTTAATTTATCAACAGTTGCCTCCGTTCCTGCTGTTTAATAGTTGAAGCAGATGAGAGCAGAGAGGTAAGGGCTTTCTCGTGGGGACCCTATACTAATAGGTCATTCCTTTTTACCCAAGCTCAAGCGGTCCCTAGATTTTGGGGGCAAGAGTGCTTACCTAGCATCCTCGTCTGTCAGTTGCCATAGTCTCCAAGTTTTTACAAACTTATCATATTTCCCCTGGGTAATGAAGTATACCTTTTGATTTGAGATAGTTTGTTTCATTACTTCTAGCCAGTTCTCTATAGTTGGAGGCGCCTGCGCTTGCCATTTTTGGGCAATTATTTTACGAGCCTGAAATAGGCATCTCAAGATAGGCTCAAGGGTGCCTTGCGGTACCTTGGTATCGTCCATACAACCCAAAAGGCAGATCCTGGCTGTTGGGACAAGGGCAGATCCAAATTTTTCATTTATTCGTGTTATAATGCCCACCCAGAAGCTATATAGTTTTGGGCACTTCCAAACCATATGAAGAAGATCTCCTTTATTACTACATCTTGGGCACTCGTTGTTGAGTCTCCATCCTAGTTTGAACATTTTATGGGGGGTGTGATAGACCCTATGTAATAGGAATAGGTTAGACAGTCTTTGGGCCGGGGCAATGGACGCCCAAGCTCCTTGACGTAGAAAGCTATTCCACTGTTCTGGGGAGATGATGCCCAGATCGCTCTCCCATGCCACTTTGCTCTTCCGCGGGCCTTCTCTATTTAGTGCCCTCTCACCCAGCCTACTATAATTCGCAGCTATTAAGCCCTTGGCTTGAGTTGCCTCAATTACAGGGACCAGAGCTGACAACTTTGTCCACTCGACTGACTGAGAGACAAATTGTACTTGTATAGCATGGTGGACCTGAAGGTATTTAACCACTTAATCACCGCCCTATAGACGAAATACGTCTATAGGGCGGTTCCTGTACTCTAACAGGACGTCCATGGATGTCCTCCGTTAGAGTCAGGTGTGCGCGCCCAACCGGGCGCGCACACGCGATCACCGGTGCTCACCGGGTCCACGGGACCCGCAGCACCGATGATCGCGGTAAGGAGCCAATGGCGGCGGCTCCTTACCACGTGATCGCGCCGTCCAATGACGGCGCGACCACGTGTGTAAACAAATCTGACGTGCGTCAGATCCGCGCGCCCGAGCGGGCGCGCACACGCGGTCACGGCGCTCGGCGGGTCCATGGGACCCGCAGCGTCAGTGATCTCGGTAAGGAGCCAATGGTGGCGGCTCCTTACCACGTGATCGCGCCGTCCAATGACGGCGCGATCACATGTAAACAAACCGCGTCACTTGCTGACGCCGGTTCTTCCCTCCTCTCGCTGTACCGATCGGTACAGCGTGAGAGGAGAGCGCGGATGGCTGCAGCAGTGTGGGATGGATCTGTGACTATTGCAGTCACAGATCCATCCATCCCTGCTCAGCCATCCCTGCATTAACTCCTTCCTTCCCTGCGCAAAACTCTGCATACCCCCCACAATACTCTGCATACCCCCCAATACTCTGCATACCCCCCAATACTCTGCATACCCCCCAATACTCCGCAGTACCCCCCAATACTCTGCATACCCCGCAATACTCTGCAATACCCCTCAATACTCCGCAATACCCCGCAGTACTCCGCAATACCCCGCAGTACTCCGCAATACCCCGCAGTACCCCGCAATACCCCGCAGTACCCCGCAGTACCCCGCAATACCCCGCAGTACCCCGCAATACCCCGCAGTACTCCGCAGTACCCCGCAGTACCCCGCAGTACCCCGCAATACCCCGCAGTACTCCGCAGTACCCCGCAGTACTCCGCAGTACCCCGCAATACTCCGCAGTACCCCGCAATACTCTGCATACCCCGCAATACTCTGCATACCCCGCAATACTCCGCAGTACCCCCCAATACTCTGCAGTACCCCCCAATACTCCGCAATAATCTGCAATACTCCCGCACAATACTCCCGCACAATACTCCCGCACAATACTCCCGCACAATACTCCTGCACAATACTCTGCAATACCCCCGAACAATACTCTGCAGTACCCCCGCGCAATACTCCCCACGCAATACTCCCTGCGCAATACTCCCTGCGCAATACTCCCCGCGCAATACTCCCCGCGCAATACTCCCTGCGCAATACTCTGCAATCGTTTTTTTTCAGGCTTCCCAGCCTAGAGGGGAGATGTGGGGTCTTATTGACCCCATATCTCACTGTAAAGAGGACCTGTCATGCTATATTCCTATTACAAGGGATGTTTACATTCCTTGTAATAGGAATAAAAGTAACCAAAACATTTATTTTTGGGGAAAAAGGTGTCAAACTAAAATAAATAAAGTAAAATGAACAATAAAAAAAAAAAAAAAAAATTACAGCGCCCCTGTACCCGTGTGCTCGTATACAGACGCGACCGCACACGTAAGTCCCGCCCACATATGAAAACGGTGTTCAAACCACACATGTGAGGTATCGCTGCGAACGTTAGAGCGAGAGCAATAATTTTGGCCCTAGACCTCCTCTCCAACTAAAAAGATGTAACCAGGAAAAACATTTAAAGCGTCGCCTATGGGGATTTTTAAGTCGCGTAGTTTGGCGCCATTCCACAAGCGTGTGCAATATTGAAGGGTGAAATGTTGGGTATCTATTTACTCGGCGTAACTTCATCTTTCATATTATGCAAAAACATTGGGCTAACTTTACTGTTTTTTTTTTTTAAGCACAAAACTGTTTTGTTTCCAAAAAAAAAAACGCGTTCGAAAAATTGCTGTGCAAATACAATGCGAAATAAAAAGTTGTAACAGCCGCCATTGTATTCTCTAGGGTCTTTGCTAAAAAAGCATATATAATGTTTTGGGGTTCTATGTAATTTTCTAGCAAATAAATGATGATTTTTCCATGTAGGAGAGAAATGTCAGAATTGGTCTGGGTGTTCCAGAACGCCTGATGGCGCTCCCTGCATGTTGGGTCTCTGTATGTGGCCACGCTGTGTAAAAGTCTCACACATGGGGTATCGCCATACTCGGGAGGAATAGCAGAATGTGTTTTGGGGTGTAATTTGTGGTATGCATATGCTGTGTGTGAGAAATAACCTAATAATATGAAAATTTTGTGGAAAAAAAATTAAAATAAAAAAATCTTGATTTTGCAAAGAATTGTGGGGAAAAAATGACAACTTCAAAAAACTCACGATGCCTCTTTCTAAATACCTTGGAATGTCTTCTTTCCAAAAAGGGGTCATTTGGGGGGTATTTGTACTTTTCTGGCAAGTTAGGGTCTCAAGAAATGAGAGAGGCTGTCAGTACATCAGATGTGATCAAATTGATCAATTTTCAGTAATTGGTACCATAGCTTGTAGACCCTATAACTTTCACCCAGACTAAATATTATCCAATTTTTTTTTTTTTTTTTGTTACCAAAGATATGTAGCAGTATACATTTTAGGCCAAATTTATGAAGAAAAATTACTTTTTTGCAAAATTTTATAATAGAAATGAAGAAAAATTCATTTTTTTACAAAATTTACGTTCTTTTTTCATTTATAGCGAAAAAAATAAAAACCGCAGAGGTGATCAAATACCACCAAAAGAAAGCTCTATTTGTGGGAAAAAAAGGACAAAAATTTCATTTGGTTAGAGTGTTGTATGACCGAGTTATTGCCATTCAAACTGTGAGAGCACCGAAAGCTGAAAATTGGTCTGGTTATTAAGGGGGTTTAAGTGCCCAGTGGTCAAGTGGTTAAAGAAAGATTTATTTGAGATTTTAAATTTACTTACTAAGTCTTGAAATGGCTTCATAATGCTGCCCTTAAATATGTGCTTTAGGCGACATATGCCTTTGTTCGCCCACTCCCTCGATGCTTCTATACTTAACAGCTCCTGAAAATTATTGTTATTCCAGAGGGGAGAAAATTCTGACGGTCCCTCATACCCTAGGATTGTTTTTGTTGTGTGCCATATTTTAATGGTTAATTTTGTAATCAAATGTTTTTGACAAAGATAATCTGCTTCTAGGGCTTCAACTAGTTACTTATGTGGGTTATCTATTAGTAAGAGTCTATTGTTGATATCACTTCTTTCTACGGTTCCACATCCAGCTAGATGTTGCAATTGTGCTGCCAAAAAATATAATTTTGGATGAGGAACCGCCATTCCCCCCTCCTTAACAGGCAGTTGTAAAGTTTGTAGACTTATCCTAGGTTGCCCTTCCTTCCATATTAGATCTCTAAATAAAGAGTTTATCTTTTTAAACTATTTTCTGTAACATGCAATGCAATATGGCTACCTGGAGGTGTTCTGTATACAGAATGTGTACAGAATGCCCCCAGAAGCATGATTTCCTGCTTGTGTGATTGGCTTACTGGTTTACACAGAAGTATGCACTAAGATACGTCAGATTTCAGGCATCCTCTGCAACAAAAAGTTACTGATGGTGAGATATTCCAAATAGGAAATCAATAGGCAAGGGATGCATGCCCTGCAATTTTCCTCAGTAGAGCCCTGCAGGTGAAGCAGCTGATTGATAATTATGAAACCACTCCCATTAGATCCTCTCTCCACATGGACACCGACAGACACACAGGGGTTTATTCAGAATAACAAAAGGTAGAAGTCTGCAACAAAGTTTGGTGAAATACTTGTAATGTACATAGATCACCCAGAGGGGAATGTTTTTGTCTCAGCAAAAGTGGAGTTACTCTTCAAAAAATAGAAAAAAGAAAAGAAAACGAATGCAGCCACCTCGTCTGGGAAATGATAATTTGCATTATATTATATTTTTGGTTTTGGATTTAGTAACTCTTGATAATTGCATTTAAAGCATGGGAACCAGAAAGCAGGTAAGACTCTAATTCGTATAATATATAGAAATGTGGGTTTTGGTCAGAGAAGCTTAATTTTATTAATATTTTATATATATATATATATATATAAATTGAGTGAGAAAACTAGTATGGTATATCAAGATGTAAATATAAATTGACCATCAGTAGCAGCTCATTTACAAGGAAATATCACTTTTCTGAGCATCATATACAATGGTGTTATTTCTCTGTAGAGTGAAATAAGATAAACCAATTATTCATACTTCTATCATTATAAGTGGGTTTTGTTCTTTAATGTTACCCTTACGAGAAATGCTTTTTATGGTGAAGTATGTATTATTTTTACAGGCCAGAGATGTCATTCTTCAAAGCCAGTACAGCTCTGTAATGAAACATGAGGATGTCACCAGGACTTATGAGATGGACTCGAAGCATAAGGATAACTGATTTGGATGTGAAAATGATCAGATCAGTCAAAAGATGACCTCCACTGCTTATTGATGGACATCGTAGCCAGAAGGAGTGATAAAGAACATGCCTACCCCTTGTATCAGCCAGGCAAAGTACAAAAAGTTGCTAAACTAAACTGGAATGTGAATGGTACAGGCATCTCACCTTGCACACTGCATTCCTGTACTTTGTACTACATTATTGATTAGGCCCATTTATGTAAAATAATATACTGATAGCATAAATAGGTCGCTAATACAGCACATGTGTATTTTATGAACTCTAACGAGTCAAATTTTTGTGGCGAGACTACTAAATAAAAGCCCTAGTTTGCTTTTTAACCACTTCTTGACGGCCGTACGACTTTGTACGGCCGCAGGGTGGCTCTAATTCTCTGGGAGGACATCTTTAGACGTCCTCCGCTCCTCCAGGCCACTGGTGGTTACAGGGACAAGGACGTGGATCTCTGTGTGTAAACACAGAGATCCACGTCCTGTCAGGGAGAGAGGAGACCGACCTGTGTCCCTTGTACATAGGGACACAGATCGGTCACCTCCCCCCGTCACCCCCCCTCCCCCCACAATTAGAACACAATTCAGGGTACACATTTAACCCCTTCCTCACCCCCTAGTGTTAACCCCTTCAATGCTAGTCACATTTATACAGTAATTAGTGCATATTTATAGCACTGATCGCAGTATAAATGTGAATGGCGCCAAAAATGTGTCAAAAGTGTCCGATGTGTCCGCCATAATGTCGCAGTCCAAATAAAAATCGCAGATCGCCGCCATTACTAGTAAAAAAATAAAAAAATAATTAATAATTCTGTCCCCTATTTTGTAAGCGCTATAACTGTTACGCTTATTGCGATTTTTTTTTTTTTAACAAAAATACGTAAAAGAATACGTATCGACCTAGACTGAGAAAAAAAATGTTTTTTGAAAAAAAAATGGGCTATTTATTATAGCAACAAGTAAAAAATATTGATTTTTTTTTCAAAACTGTCGCTTTTTTTGTTTATAGCGAAAAAAATAAAAACCGCAGAGGTGATCAAATACCACCAAAATAAAGCTCTATTTGTGGGGAAAAAAGGACACCAATTTTGTTTGGGAGCAATTGTCAGTTAAAGCGACGCAGTGCCAGAAGGTGAAATTTCACCTGGTCAGGAAGGGGGTATACGTGCCCAGTAAACAAGTGGTTAAAATACAGTATATCTTAGAAGTACTGTGTAAACATTTGAATACAACATACACAAAACACTCACAACAAAAGAGAAACACAAGATCTGACAAATGGAATCATTTTTCCACTGCGATTATGTCCTTCACGGTGACAAAAATACTTGTGACACCTGAGATAATTTGCAGCCGTCACTTGCTGAGAATTTAATAATAACGTGCACTGATCCTCTATAAATTGGAAGCAAAGAGTGGACAGATGGCATGTATGCTTCTGTGGGCTTGGCACATAAATGATTATTTTCCAATATGACTGGTAATCCAGCAGAGTCACTCCAGTAAAGAGAAATATTGCACTGTTATTATAATGGATGGCACACTAGGGTGACATATGGTATATATGGCTGTCACCTACACACTACAGGCAGGTGTGCTACATACTGTAAACTACACAATCGGACAAGGCAACGTTCACTGGGTGTATCAATGTCCATATCCCATTTAGTGAAATTACATTTTTTTTTAAGATATACTTTCTTAAATATAAATATATACTGTATTTTATAATGGTGGAATATACTGTAAAATATATAATTATAGATTTTATATACATATATATAGATAGATACTGTAGAAAAACAAATTTATTCATCAATTTATGCCAATATGTATTCTGCTACATATTTTTAGTAAAAAAATCCCAATAAGTGAATATTGATTGGTTTGCGTAAAAGTTATAGGGGATATTTTTATGGAATTTTTCATTTTTTACTAGTAATGGCAGTTATCAGCGACTTATAGCGGGACTGCAATATTGCAGCAGATAGTGTCACTAACTGACACTTTTGATACAGAGATCAGTGCTAAAAAATATGCACTGTCACTATACTAATGATAATGGCTGGGAAGGGGTTAACATCAGGGGCGATTATAGGGTTAAATGTGTTCCTAGTCTGTGTTTTTAATTTTTAATTTTCCCTTATTATTAACCACTTAAGGGCCGAGCCTCTTTCTGAGATTTGTTGTTTACAAGTTCAAAACATTTTTTTTTTTGCTAGAAAATTACTTACAACCCCCAAACATTATAAAAAAAATTCTAACAACTTAGAAAATAAATTGGGAGTCGTTGCAATACTTTATGTCACACCGTATTTGTGCATTGGTCTTACAAGCGCACTTTTTTTGGAAAAAATAAGACAACAGTAAAGTTAGCCCAATTTTTTATATTTTTTTAATATTGTTATATGAGCAAATTGATACCCAACATGTCACACTTCAAAATTGCGCACGCTCGTGGAATGGCGACAAACTTTTATCCTTAAAAATCTCCATAGGCGACGTTTAAAAAATTAAACAGGCTGCATGTTTTGAGTAATAGGAGAATTCTAAGGCTAGAATTATAGGTCTCGCTCTACAGATCGCGGCGATACCTCACATGTGTGGTTTGAACACCATTTTCATATGTGGGTGCTGCTCATGTATGCATTCACTTCTGCACGAAAGCAAGGACGGGGTGCATTTGAATTTTTTTCTTATTTCGTTTAGCTTTTATTTCATTTTTTTACACTGTTCTTTTTTTTAAAAAAAATAAAAAATTGTGTCACTTTTAATCCTATCACAAGGAATGTAAACATCTCTTGTAAAATAAAAAAAGCATGACATGACCTCTTAAATATGAGATCTGGGGTCAAAAAGACCCCAGATCTCATATTTACACTAAAATGCAATAACATTTTTTTTTTTTGTAATTTAAAAAAAAAATGGCTATAGGCGGAAGTGAAGTTTTGACGCTGCTTCTTCCCTGCTATGGTATGGAGATGGGTGGGGGCCATATTCCTTTCACTCATCTCCATACCCAGCCAGGAGAAGGACCCGATCGCCTCCGCCACTGCAGACGGTTCTGGTAAGCGGCATAAGGCACGGGAGAGAGGCGGGAGGGGGGATGCCCCTCTCCCACTGCCAATAAAAGTGTTCTCGTTGTGAATCTGCCACAAAGACCATGATTATGGGAAACCAGACCACCCGCTGAAGAAGAGGATACCTGGGTTATGGCAGCTAGCTGCTGTCATAACAAAGATATCACCTTTTCGAACAGACAACGCATATCGGCCATACCCTATGATTAAGTGGCGTGCATGGCCACGTAACACGTACGGGAGTGAGGAGAGCCATTGGTGACGTCATCGCCGCTTGCGGCAGAGAGCGGAGACATCAGTGTTTTACATGCCTGATTTTGCTATTGTTTATGTAAGTGTAATTTATATTTTTTATTAATTAATATTGACGGTATCACGCTATGGAGTCCCCTCTGTTCTGATTGCATATTGGGAGAGTGCTACATATAAGTTGCTGCTGTGGAACTAGAGGGGCCAGCCTGGAAGTCAGCTAGGAACCGTTCATTTGCATTAGAGATTGCAGTGCCAGTGGAAATTTTTACCAGTGGAGATTAGTGTTGCTCACGAATATTCGCATTGCGAATATTCGCTACGAATATTGCATATTCGAGTATTCGCGAATAACTCAAATATCGCGGCGAATATTCGCTATTTCGAATATTCGTATTTTTTCAAATTTTCAATCAATTTCGCAATCAATTTGGCATTCGCACTAGCGAAATATCGCGAAATCGAATATGGCGTATTCCGCTCATCACTAGTGGAGATCGTACGAGGCTTATATTATAAGCCAGCTGAGGTGAGAGGCTGGGGAAACAGGGGCACCTGGAGCACTTTATCGGACTGTTTTGTGGATTGTACAGAGAGACTCACATTGCACAGTTTTTTATCCTACATTAGTTTTTTTCACACTTATATTTTTATATATTGTGTATTTCTCATCTATTTTTATTTTATGCTACCAAAATTAATAATATTTGTCTGGGTTTTTTGCATCAGTTGACCTTTCATTATATATAATATATTATTATTATTACTATAATTGAATTGTATATATTTATAAATTTTGAAGTCATTGTTTGGAATATTTTTTATTTATTTGAAGATCAGGATCACATAAACTAAGTTTGGATTTTTATATTAGGCTTTATATCAGATACATTAGTCTATATTAGTCTTTATATCAGATAGATTTTTAGTGGTGTCTCACTGTTATTACATTTTATTAGCACTGTTATTTGCACTTTACTTCACTATAATTAATTAAAAAAAAAAATGATTATTTATAATTTATTAATACACTAAGTAAGCGCCTCAACACCCCCCATCCTTACATAAAAAATGTAGAACATGTTCAAAACTTTTGCGTAGTTTTTCACATTGTCGTTTTTCACATTGTCGTTTTTCACATTGTCGTTTTTCACGTTGCAAAAAATGGTCGTGCGTAGGCTTTAACGACGTGAAAAAAACATGCATTCTCAGAAGCAAGTTATGAGATGGGAGCGCTCGCTCTGGTAAAACTACCGTTCGTACTCCTACCTCACTGAGCTCTCACGACCAATGTTGCAAACGCAGTGGTCCCTGAACTGGGGCTGTACGAGAGGCCTTCCTTGGCTCTACCAGAAAGGTAGGTGACACTACTGCCTCCTTTAGCAACAATTTCTCTCACAATAATCCCACAGTAGATCTTCCAGCTTAACTCACAGTATCCCCCTGTAGATCTTCCAGCTTAACTCACAGTATCCCGCTGTAGATCCTCAAGCTCAACTCACCATCTCTCATTAGACTTTTCGGACTGACAGCTACCTACTGGATTCCTCGAGCTTCACCCACAGCTAACCGCTGTACTTATCTTCAAGCTTTACATACAACTACCCGCCATACTCTTTTAAGCTTTACTCACAGCTACCCGCTGTATTCCTAGGTGAGTCTCCATGGAAGCTTTCCTACTTACTTCCCCATCCCCGACTGGTGAAGTGTCTGCTCTGGTACTCCTTCAGAACTTTATCTCTTCCAAACTTGCCTCTGGTAAAAGGAGTGTACTTCCCTCTGGAAACTGCTTCTCCTTTACCTCCGGCAATGAACAGGCTCTCCTCGGGCTGAGCCTCTAACGACCAATGTTGCAAACGCAATGGTCCCTGAACTGGGGCTGTACGAGAGGCCTTCCTTGGCTCTACCAGAAAGGTACGTGACACTACTGCCTCCTTTAGCAACAATTTCTCTCACAATAATCCCACTGTAGATCTTCCAGCTTAACTCACAGTATCCCCCTGTAGATCTTCCAGCTTAACTCACAGTATCCCGCTGTAGATCCTCAAGCTCAACTCACCATCTCTCATTAGACTTTTCGGACTGACAGCTACCTACTGGATTCCTCGAGCTTCACCCACAGCTAACCGCTGTACTTATCTTCAAGCTTTACATACAACTACCCGCCATACTCTTTTAAGCTTTACTCACAGCTACCCGCTGTATTCCTAGGTGAGTCTCCATTGAAGCTTTCCTACTTACTTCCCCATCCCCGACTGGTGAAGTGTCTGCTCTGGTACTCCTTCAGAACTTTATCTCTTCCAAACTTGCCTCTGGTAAAAGGAGTGTACTTCCCTCTGGAAACTGCTTCTCCTTTACCTCCGGCAATGAACAGGCTCTCCTCGGGCTGAGCCTCTAACACTCTTGGTTCTGCCCCAGGCTTCGAGCTTAACCTTCACTGCTCCTGCTTTGCTGAACCCTGAATTACTGGATAGGCCTCACGTAAACCTAGCAGCCAGTATAGGCCTCAGGCTTCAGGCCTAGGGGCTAGGAGCTGTTTGACACACATCCACCGAGGCTGAAGCCCCGGGTAGGAAGAAACTCTGATCACCTGACACTTCTGGAATAAATAGCCTATCCCAGGATACACAGCAGCCAAAGAAACTCCTACTGATTGGCTGAGACAACTTATTTACCCATCACCTGAATTCATTGTAATCCATCATCCTGGTGCCAAAGGCAACAATGCCATTGACAGAAGAGAGAGACTACAAATTAAACTCAGACTTAGGACAGAAATCAGTGGATCAAAGACTACCAATTAGCCAGGCTAGTTACCACCTAGCACAACTAGATTTATTAGCAGCCCTGTTTAGGACCAAGGTGTTACACCAGTCAAATAGGTGTAAACCCTTCCTTCCTGATAGTATTGGCAGACAGTTTTGAATTGATCATATCTGTTTTTACACAGTACAGGCATACCCCACTTTTAAGTACACAATAGGGTTTATTTACTAATGCTGGAAATCGCAATATCAGGCTAATTTCTGCATAGAAACCAACAAGCTTCTAACTCCAGCTTGTTCAATTAAGCCTGGTAATAAAACCTGGAAGATCAATGGTTTCTGTGCAGAAGTGAGCCTTATTTTGTGCTTTCAAGCTTTAGTAAATAAACACAATTGTGTACTTAAAAGTGGGGTATGCCTGTAGTATATTGCTTATTTTGGAAGCCAATTGTCTTGCAGAATTTTGCCATCATTGGCTTTCTTCTCATCAAGAGTAATTTCCAAAGCAGTAATATTTTAATTAACTTGGCACAACTGTAATTTGATTTCCTCAAAAGTTTTATATATATATATTTTTTTTTTTTAAGTTATATATTGAGTGTATAAGTTGAAAGGTATGCCTATACAGAATATCCCAATGCCACTCTGAGGGGGAGATAGAAACAGGCTGCTGTTGCAGATACATCTCAGTATGACCTTTTTGACTTTCATTGACTGGTGCAGTTCTCTCCCAGATCAGTGTTCTTCCCTGTGTAACAAATATGGATTACAATTTCTCTGCAGTGGGTATGCTTTACCATGTATGCTGTGGTTGGTTTCTGAACCTTGAAGTTATTTTCCTAGCACATCTAAAATTCCTTTTTTGTTAGGTAGGAGTGTCCTTTTAACATGCCTTGCTATTCTGGATTAAATACCCTCTCAAAAAAAAACTAATAAGTCCTACCAATGATAGTGCAAATGCATTGGTCATGCACACCTTAATACTGCAAGGCGAAATATATATCTGTATACTGTATATATATATATATTTATATTTACACAGTATATATTCTTTTTTCTCTCATTTCCTTTTAAAATGATAACCAGTTACGGTTATCAAAAAAATAAAAAATGAAGCCAGTTAAATCTGCTGTGTATATAAAACTGCCACGGTGAGGATGATTTACTAAAGGAATACATTTTTCACTAAATTGATGTGCATTTTGAAGTTTTAATCATGTGCTGAGCAGGACTAGGTGATTGGAGAGCTACAGCTTCACTTTGCTAAGTTAAAATTTACCTCCATAGAACACATCCTCAATATGTATCTTAAACATGATGAAAAGATTTATAGAGTTGTCTCTTAAGAAAAACAAGCAATAGGTGTTAAGATTTTGGCTCATCATATTTGCTGGCAGATACAGATGTTCATTACTTTTTATACATATAAATTACTTGAATCTGTCGGTGTCTGCTTCAGTAAAAGCCCAATGTTTCTGCAACAGCTGGATGACATAGTAGTGCTTGTCAATTTCCTATACAGTGATCAGATCTTTGAAGTTTATGTTTTCATGTATGATTTCATCCTAGGTGTCTTCAGCTCATTTAAATTGTATTTGTTATATTATCTATATTTTAGTTTAGAATCAGAAGTTACAGAATATCTTTTCCCCAACCAGAGTATCACATGCAAAGAATGCCAAGAAATTACAATTACAAAGCTAATTTCTTCCTTTTTTTTTTAGGCTGTACGTACCTTATAATCTATATATCGGCTTCTGGGTACTTCTCATGCGAAAGTAGGCGTTTCTATGCTGAGGAGGAATGTCATCTGGGAGGTCGCCCAGATGATTGAAGTCCTTTCAGAAAAAGTCCCCCCCGGCGGATAAGGCCCCACCCCTGCATTGTGTAGGCATGTCACGAGTAACGGCGTTTCCCAAAGATGCCGAACATGCAGAGCTGTGATTCGGCTCTATACGGCGCCTGCGCACCGACTAGGAGTCGTGTAGAGCTGACTGTTGCAGGCGCCGTATAGAGCTTCTTCATGTTCGGCCATGTCTGTGACTCGTGGCGCGCCTATGCAATACGGGGGGCGAGGCCTTATCCACCAGGGGGGAACTTTTTCTGAAAGGACGTCAATCATCTGGGCGACCTCCCAGATGACATTCCTCCTCAGCATAGAAACGCCTACTACCGCGGGAGAAGTACCCGGAAGCCGGATTGCGAATATAGATTATAAGGTATGTACAGCCTAAAAAAAAAAAGGGTATATACAGTATGCTGCAGTCTATCAGCCATAACAGCCATTTTTGCTTTTGAAGCCTCACTCCCTTCCATTTTATTAACTCTTGATCCTACTAGTAGATGTGGTAGGGGTGCTGGCCAATTAAGTGTAGCACCTCCCCTGAAGGAGCTGCTGGTTAGGATGTGTCCTCTGTTCTTAGCCTTATCCAACTGAAGAGCCTCAGCCCCTCTGACATGCTAGGTTGAGAGAATACAAGCAAACACAATTGGATTGATTTACTAAAACTGGAGGGTGCGAAATCTGGTGCAACTGTACATGATAGCCAATCAGCTTCTAACTTCAGCAAGTTCAATTAAGCTGTGACAATAAAACCTGGAAGATGATTGGTTTTCTGCACAGCTGCACCTGATTTTGCACTTCCCAGTTTTAGTAAATCAAACCCATTGAAACACGTGATTTATGCAAGGTACAGGAAAATAAATTGTCAGGCCTCTACAAAATCCATACTAGACCCGTATTTGAACATTCAGCCTAGTTGACCAGAAAAGGAGGGGATGAGCATCCAGTCCCCGCCTCCTGAACCATACCAGGCCCCATGTCCTCAAAAGGGAAGAGTAACTTACAAGGGGGATACCAACTAGCATAGAACGTTGCCCCAATGTTGATGAGATCAAGGGCCTCTTTCCCACAACCCTGGACCAGTGGTTGAGGGCCTCTGCTCACAGAGGCTTATCAAAGTCTCAAAAGGCACCACCAAATACCATCTTCAAGCTAGTGTATGGGGGTACATATTCAGTAAAGTGATCCAGGGGCTGTGATCTCTATGCATAAGTGCTTTCATACACAGTTAAGGAAAATGCTTTATTGAAGAGTGTGTAAGTTATTAAACATGTATACAGTAAACATTTTAATGTTAAAGTGGTTGTAAAGGTTTTTTTTACCTTCATGTTGTAACGTAGCTGGTGGTGGAGCCTAACATGCAGAGGTAGGCTTCTCTTACACCCCAGGAGCCCTGTAAGGTAAAAGTAAATACCAGAGCAAATAATGAGCACGAGTTCCTGACTGGTCATCCATTGATGGATGCTGAAGAGTAGGCTGTGCATCCTGGAGCAACAGGAAGACAGACTGGAAGCTGTACTGGCAGGAGGACTGGAGCAGGAGACTGACACAGATCAGCAGGCTCGAATGCAGGAAAGGAATCTGTAAGCAGGGTCAAGTAATCCGGGCCAGCAACTAGCAGGCAGATCAAGTACGCGCAGCAGGCAGAAGAGTAATCAGAGTTCAGGCCAGGATCAGTAACAGGAGGCAGATAGGCAAATGACCAGAAGGAACAGGGAGAGACTAAATCCAAAGACAAGCCAGGAGTCAGGACAGGAGGTGATCAGGCATAGTCAGGAGCAGATCGATTCGGTAGTAGATAGTAAACACAGAAACGGGTAACAGAAACTCAGGAAACATAGTAGACCAAATGGCAATGACTTAAGGTCATAGTGCATCTTAAGAAGTCTGCCTGTGAGCACTCATGCACCCGTTTGCGCACATGCATACACACCGACAAGTTAACCATAAACATTACATGAGCATAGAAATGCACCTTTCCTGACACATGCATTCTATGTATGAAGGTAAAAAACCTTCTGAGTGCAGCGGCACTCCCACCCCCCACTCTCAAAACCTACCTGAGCACTTTTCTCAATCCGGCGATGTGTAAGAGAGCCTCGGTCTCTCCCTCTTCATTGGCTGAGACAGCAGAGGGAGCTATTGGCTCCTGTTATTTTCAATCACAGCCAGTGAGACAATTAGTAGTGTGTGGCCAAGCCACACTCCATGTGTAAATTGTCTGCTTGCTATGGGGGCACTAGGCAGAAGAGAAGGGGTCTGGAATGTTGGTGGGGGACCCCAGAAGAGGAGAATCAGGGCTGCTTTGTGCAAAATCGTTGCACAGAGCAGTTAACTATGATGTTTTTTTTGTTTGTTTGTTTTTAAAACAATACTGTAAATTCGGAAAAAATACTGCGCAGGTCTATATTAATAAGCTGTGAAATTAAATAAATAATGAATAAATGCTGCTGCAGCTAATATGTCAGATATAAACATAGAGCAATACAGCGTGGTACAATTCGTGGTGACGTCAGCACGCCGCTTACCCTACGCCGTTTCGTCACAACAATGACTTCTTCCAGGGGCCCCTGGAAGAAGTCATTGTTGTGACGAAACGGCGTAGGGTAAGCGGCGTGCTGACGTCGCCACGAATTGTACCACGCTGTCAATCCGGAAGGACAAGCGGATGACAGAGCCGGCCGGCTATTTTACTTACACGCAACTTTTGTTCTACATAAATGTGAGTGTACTTTACTTTTTAATAAAGAACTTTTTAGACGTTATTACGCCATGTCAATGTTTTCCTTCTGGGTGGTCATGCTTTTGGAGGAACGCTAATCTGCCTATAAGGAGAAGGAGATACAGACAGGGTGACAGGATTCCTGGATTTCTCGTGCTGGCTTAATTTGAATCCATGTGTTGTTGATCTCGTTAGAGGTTTGATCTTTCTGGTAAGCAGTTTTAACCATAAGTGGTGGAGGATAACCTGTATCAATCTGGCTGTTACACACGATTTCCTTGGAGCTGTTCAACACCCATTCGGACTTCTTTTGTTGTCTTTTACATCCTTCTCTGAACTTTGGGGATTATTTTCTCTATTCTACACGGACTTTTGATTTATTTCTAAGTTTTTTGAATTTTGCACCGGTGTATTTATGCACTAGTTTAACAATATTTTGGTATATTTATGCAACACATTTTGTTTTTATTGATGCAGCGCAGCTTTTTTCCTTTTCTGTTTTTAAAACAAACCTTTAATGTCACTTTAAAAAGAGACGTTAATACTTAGTTTAACACAAGTCAAGAACATCTAATAAAATACAAATGGTGCTACATTTTAATCATAACACTTTGTGGCCTAAAATAAGCCCCACAGAATGAAAGCGGAGCTCTGTTTCTTTTTATCTTCATTTTGCGTAAAACTTAAGTATCCTCTCCCTCTCTCGCTCTACTATTTTTAGACAGGCATTAACAATGCTTTCTCGGATACATCTTAACTATGAAGCATGAAGGATCTGCCAGTCAATCTGCTTAAAGGTGATAGAGATTAACATTGCATTAAACTGGGAAGCTTCTCTGACTGGCAAAAGGTGGTGAGTGCAGGTAATGGAAAAATTAACAAATGGGAAAAAAACTCAGTGGTAGCAAAGGTGATAATTATTCTGTGAGAAGTGAGTAATTGGGACATGAATTTCAGAATGTGAAATGTGGGTAATTTCCTTTAGTATTTTAACTCTTAAAACACTGTAATAGGCATCAATGTAAATGTTAAACACTGCTACAAAAAGACAGGAAATGTTATTTAGAGGGTATGTCCAAGGTAACAATTGCCTTGGCCCTCAAAAGGGCCAATTAACAGACTTGCAAGTATTGTAAGCTGAAATGGTGACAATACATTATATTTTTTAATATCAAGGAAGGGAAGAGGTGGGGGGGCTGCCTTTGCCTCCTCCAACTTAGAAGTTACCTCCCCAATGTTAAAGACACACGACCTGGTCTGGCTCAGGAAGAGGGGGGGTGCATACACTGTATTTCCTGGCCACCTATAGATAGGTGGTGGACTGCAGTATGATGGGGAAACATCTGGTGTAAGGCTAATTTCATCAAGCCAGTTGTGTGCATCATCCCAGGCACAGGTTTCACATTTTAGACTTTGGTGCCTCCAGATTTTACGTGCCTTAAACACTTCCACACAGGGTATTTGCACCCCCTTCCTGCCCAAGCCAATTTTCAGCTTTCTTTTTTTCCAATTTCTTTATTTTTCATATTTTTTTACAGAACATATGGAATGACATGAGATCTGTATATAATCAAATAATTAAATATATCTTCTTTACATATCTCTCAACACAATGAATAATAAGAAAAGCGGAAACTAGGCTGCGAGAAAAAAAAAAAAAATTCCAACTATTGTGATCCAGTGCCTCCAATCTCCCCCTCCCTCCCCCAAACAGAGATTCGGACGACCGGGGCCTGGAACCTATCATCAGTTCGAAAATACATGGAAAACGAAGCCACGTAACCCTTCTAATGTCTCACCGTGGGGTGACGCTTCCCATGGCCCGACCCTTTATCACTGGTCCTCGCCACTCCCTCTCTGCCCCCGAAACCTCTAATTCCCTCTCAGCTTCCTTTATTCAACTGTTCACCCGCTGTAACATTTTGAATGACAATTGCGCGGTCATGCAACACTGTACCCAAATTAAATTTTTATAGTTTTTTTCCCCACAAATAAAGCTTTCTTTTTGTGATATATGATTACCTCTTCGGTCTTTATTTTTTGCGTTATAAACAAAAAAAAGAGCGGCAAATTTGAAAAAAAAACACAATATTTTTTACTTTTTGCTATAATAAATATCCCAAATTTTAAAAAATGAAACAAAATATGTTGTCCTCAGTTTAGGCCGATATGTATTCTTCTACATATTTTTGGTAAAAAAAAATACGTATATTGATTGGTTAGCGCAAAAGTTATAACACCTGCAAAATAGGTTATTGATTTATGGCATTTGCATTATTATAATTTTTTTACTAGTAATGGCGGTGATCTACAGGGATTTTTATCATTAAAGTGACATTGTGGTGGACACTTTTGACAATATTTCGGGACCATTGACATTTATACAGGGCTATAAATATGCACTGATTACTCTATAAATGTTACTGGCAGGGAAGGAGTTAACACTAGGGGTGATCAAGTGTTAAATGTGTTACTTAGGGAGTGATTATAACTGTAGGGGTATTGGACTGACTAGGAGAGGCGACCGATCAGTGTTTCTACATACTAGGAACACACGATCTGTCTCCTTTCTCCTGACAGGATGTGGATCTGTGTGTTCACACATACAGATCCATGTTCCTGCTCTGTCACGAGCGATCGCAGGTGCCCAGCAGACAACGCGACCTCCGGGCATGCGCTTTGGTCCCTCGGTCCCTCGGTGACGCAGCGGGAAGCCACGGACATCATATGATGTCCACCCATGATGGCAGATCCCATCTGCAGACGTCATATGACAATGAACAGGTATTGAAGTGGTTAAAGTGTGCAGTGACTGAAAAAAAAAAACTAATCTGTCCTTTAATGAGCTCCATCTTGGGGAGGCTGACATGTCCAAATCCTGCCAAATTTCAGTATGCCCGCAATGTGGCAATAAGTTGGGGAACGAGCCCCAGCTAGTTAGGGAGAGAGTAGAAGAACCATTAGGGAGTGGTAGCTGTTTTCCCATTACAGGGTGTTTCCCCTATCATATTTTCAAAACAGTATACCACTGGCAGAAGGATATATGCAGGGACTTGTGGGGATCGCAGTGTTTGCAGTGGTACCAAAACCCTTCCAAGGGAAATGCTTCTCTGGCATTCTGTATGAAGAGCTGTATGGTCTGCAGAAAATGTTGTTTAATTGCTATAACTACTTAGTTTTGTGCCTATTTAATTTCTACAATTAAAACATCATTCAGTTAACCCAGTTTGGTAATTATTGCAAAATGGCAGTGTTCCGAATGTAGCCGGGAGCAGACTACAGTTATCTGACTCTGCAGACTTGCCTCTTGTTGTTTTTCAGGCTGCTCCTGTATCCCCCTAGTGCTGGGCTCGGGTTTACTGACATCACATTTCTGAGCCTAGACAAAACCATTGTGGGACCTGTAGTTTTCTAAACAGGCATCGCTGATATGCAGAACTGACTATGGACTACACCTCCCAGCAAGCCATCCGCTCCAGGGGAAAATTGTGGGAGAGACTATAAAGGGATCTGCTGACCAGGTCTACACTCACTTGCTTCCTGGATTCCATTGTGTGAGCACCATCTTGCCTCTGTGTGAGGAGACTGCGGCCTACCACGTGATACACAGCCTACAGCTCCAGCCCCAGAGGGTCAGGACGTTGCCCGCTTCTAGAAGGACACTCTGCAGCAGCGCTGAATGCTACAGAGCTGGTTGGTTTACTGTCAGCAGACTGATCACCATCTCTGTCCATTAGCAGCAAGGAAAATCTTGTGATCATCCTCCAGGAGAGAAGGCTACTGAATGCTATCAGGATTGTGAGAGGGCCTTTGCCCACAGATCCGATTGCCAATCAGTAATACTACACTCTGAACACTGTGCACAGACAACACTTACCTGGATTACATAGAGGATTGCTATAAGTCAGAACCAGTTATTTTGCCTTGTTCATCATCACTTTGCCACATTAAGGAATTCTTGTTCTATGACCTCCAACTGCTGGTAAAGACAGTGCAAGGCCTTGCATTTAGAACATTGCTGTTTATTACCCTTAAAGGGGACATGTCACTTGTATCTATGGTACATTATCTCTCATTAGGATCAAAGGTATTATAGCCCGGCCCGGGGTTTCTCTATGAGAAGAAGTATTCCCTATATCTACTCCTAGCTTCCTCAAGGGATTCATGTTTTACTGTGTATATTGTTGTCATTCACTTGTCATTACTAACTGTTATTTGAAAACATGACTAAATTTAGAGTGTCAGAGGGGCTGGAGAATTCACAGGGTGATGGCTGCACAGGAGAACATGCAATACCAAGCAACCCCCTAGGGGGCAGTGCTACACAGGTTTAACCTGTTTACTAGAGGGTGGCTTCTGCTGGAGGGGTGGTAAACTGAGGTAAAAAGTAGTGGCATTCTATGTTGCTGAAGAGATTTCCCAATTGCTGGTCTGGGTACCTCGAATGTCTGTGCAGGACAAGCAGTGTCCCTGCACTAACCCTACTCGATCAGGAACCTCTCCCAGTGCTGATAACTCTTCCTGATAAACACGATCTCTGTCCCTCACCTAGCCACTTGCTCCAGGTTTGCTCAAATGGTGCAGGCACCCTAATTTATAGAGTACAACACCAAGATAGCTGCAAGAGGTCATCAGAAGTTGCAGCATCCAATCAGACAACTGCAACCTCTGCTACAACCAAATAATCTTTCAAGGAACAATTTTCCTCTAAAGATTTAGCTCCATCTGTTTAGTAGCACAGTGCCATCTACAGGATGGAGGCCAAATTGCACCTGCCTACATGTAGAGTAAAATTTTTGGAATCTGTCACCCTTATCAGAATAGGGGGGGGGGGGCAGATATACAGCTTCCCTTAGGGGAATGAGTACAGAGTACATAGTACCTCTTTTTGGTTCTTTCCCCAAAAAAGTGTAAAAACTTAACAAAAATATGCCCACTATGAAAAAGTCCTTTATTTAAAAAAATACAAATAAACACTGTCCCTCAATGTACAACGTTAATCCAACGTCAACTATGTCATCCAGCAATGTAAATCTTCATTATTTACGATGACTTGCTGCACGATGATGCTGACCCACTTTAATGGTGACCCAACTCCTGACTTTGCTGCCACTACTCCTGTGGTAAATTACAAATCCCTGCCCAATTGCTGTATGTCAATAAACTGACTTAGGTGACTGTCATTGACCATATATGGCAGATCCATGGTTGCTGTTTGTATATAAAACTTGTCAGTTTTGAAGGACTACATTGTACTATTCCCTAACTTCACATGCCACTTTAAGGCATTCTTAAAGCATACTATTGCAAGGATTTGTGCATTTTCAATTTTGCCCTTTAAGCCACAGTAAAAGACCCTATGCCAAATAGTATTTTTGCAACTTTTTTGCATTGGTAGTAGTCTCAATATTAGTCTGAAAAAGGCCAGTAAAAAATGATACGATTTTGCTCCGAAAGATTTTAATGAGGTTCAACAAAATGTTTGGGGTTTGCTGAATTCCTGCTGGGTTCGCTGAACCTCCTGTAAGCCGACCTTTGCCCAGGTTGCTCATTCCTAGTTGTTAGCATGTGGCTTTCTGTGCAAAAGGTATCTCAGGAGTGCCCAATTTTTTACATTTTTTCCTGCCTAACTCTCCAATACCTTAATAAAATAACTGCCCAGGGGGGAAATAGTGTGTATACATAAACACTTTATTTTCTTCCAAATAATGTATTGTTAGTCCTAGTGAAGTGAGTTTTTTCACGCCTCACCAGAAATAAATCGAATGAAAACGACAGATTTTAAATTGACGTTGCATCAACATGTTAAAGCTTATATGACATTTAAGTGGTTGGGTTTACATCTACTTGACAGCTTTGAATATAAGGTTGTGGAATGACTGAGAGAAAGGTGATAATAGAACGTGATTGGTGGTAACTGTCACTTTTTAGTTGGTTTTAGCACTTTTTTTTGTACTCAGTTTTTATCTGTAACTTGTTATCTTTGCCCTTCAGCTTTACAGACAAAGTGACTCCATCTCAAGGCAGGTGGTTTCAACAACCTAACTTTCCAGATGTGCCATGGTGTCATGCATAATGATATGTGCATAGATCTTATACGCACAAGCGCATGGTTGTAAGGACCACAATCATATCAAACATTGGTTGCATTTGAAATAGCAAATAGTAGTTTTGGTAATTAATTAATAATATTATTCAGAGCTATATAGGTCAAACAATCTGCTCCAATTCAAAAACGTAAGTGTTTACATTACTTTGCTAGGCAGCCTATGGTTCTGTGTGAACTGATATTTCTGTCTAAAAAAGACAGAAAAATGTCAGTCAGCTGTATTTCATGGGGGTGCTGTACTGGATATCAACTGTATAATTTTAAACATCTCTCCAACCCCAAAAATCTAAGTGTTGCTGGTAAGTCAATTGATCCTAGTATGTGTGTGTGTTTATTCATGTGATGATAGGGACCTAGATTGTAAGCTCCTTGCGAGCAGGGATGGATGTCAATGTGTAGGCATTGGCAGGCATTCTTCTGTACTCTAGGTAATGATGCTACATGGGAAGGAGAGACTGTTATGCCGCGTACACATGATCACTTTTTGTGATGTAAAAAACGTTGTTTTATCTCATGAAACAAAACAAAGTTTTTCAAACTTCATTTTAAAAAACGATGTTGCATACACACCATCGTTTTTTGAAAATGCTCTTGCAAAGCGCGGTTACGTAAGACACTTTCGACGGCACTCTGTTCCATTGAAGCTCCCGTCTCATAACTTGCTTCTGGGCATGCGCGGGTTTAAAAACGTTGTTTTAAACGTCGTTTTTGCCCACACACGATCATTTTTTGTGAAACAAAAGACGACATTCTGAAAAACGACATAAAAAATTCAAGCATGTTCGAATTTTTTTTGGTCGTTTTTTTGAAGACATAAAACAACGTTTTGCCCACACACCATCATTTTAAATGACGTTTTTTAAAACGTCGTTTTGTTTCATCACAAAAAACGACCGTGTGTACGCGGCATTAGGGGAAGCTGTCTAGAGACTCCATTAGGCCCCTTTAGGGAAAGTATCTGACTTTAAACATCAGGGACCAGTGACAGAGCGCACCATGCTCGGCTGGGAGGATGTGATCCGCCAGCAACTCTGGCATGAGGCGCTAAGCTACGAGCGGCGCCAGCAGGGGAAGATCCTTCCCTCCTCCTCAGAGATGTACTGGACGCAGTACTGTGCGCGAGAGGTGTTCCTGAGGGAACGACCGCGAGATGATTGGAAGACGGAGCTCCGAAGATTGGTCCAGGAGGAGATGAAGCTAGACGCCAGCTACAGAGCCCTCCGGTGGTTCGCGGCTCAACTTTGGCCAAGTACAGCAGATGGCAGCCCAACAGAAGGCGTTGGCTATGGCGGCGTGGGGCTGCTGCATCAAAAAATGTACGGAGACCCAGACTTTGGGAGCGATGAGAAGTGGCGGCTGGAAAACATCCTGGACTTCCGAGATGAGGTGCTGGACCTCCCCTAATGAGGCATGTGACCTAGAGGAATTGGAGTTCCTGGTTGAGCAGGAATTTGAGCTCGAAATTGCCTACAAGCGGCTGTTTGATGGTGATCAGCAGCCTGGCATGGCTCCTGTTGCCTGGGACTGTCTGGGAGAAATAGCAGACAGTCACAAAGATGAGGAGCAAATGGGGCCAGGGATGACCCTACGTTTTCCCGTCCTAACCACAATGGAAGAAACGGCGATAATACAGAGGGCACTGCGAGCGCTAGAATGCCGGAACGCGCCGGAGGTCCCCCAGGCAGTGAGACAAGCTAATAGCATGAAGGTCTCAGAAAGTGGAGTTTCAGGCGCTGGAAGGCTGGGAAATGGTGATCAGCAGCAAGTCCAGAGTATCTCATCTGGGGCCCCAGCAGACGTGCTGGCTACAGGGCAGATTACCCCTGGCATCTGTCCAGCATCAGAAAAAGAGTTGGCTCCGGAGAGTCTGAGAGATAATCTGCGTGAGCTGTTTCCCCAACAGTAGATATCTCCACCTGGAGTAGAGGAAGCAATTCTCCCTCCCCAGCAATTGGACACTACCCCAATGTTCATCCCCCCAGCAGAAGCCCTGGCTACGAGGCAGAGTGCCACTATAATCTGCTCCGCATCAGAAAAAGAGTTGGATCCGGAGAGTCTGAGACATGACCTGCGTGTGCTGTTTTCCCAACAGCAGATATCCCCACCGGGAGTAGAGGAAGCAATTCTCCCTCCTCAGCAATTTGACACTACCCCAGTGGTTCTCCCCCCAGCAGAAGCGTTGGCTATGGAGCAGAGTTCTGCTGGTCCCTGCCCAACCCCACAGTATGTTTTTGAAGTGTTTGGGAGACAGCCCCTGTGAGAAGTCACCCCAGTGGCTGGTCACAGAACCGGCAGGGGAGAAAACCCTTCCCCCTCTCCAGCGGCTGTACCCAACTTTTTCATATGTCCCCCCGGCAGAAGTGCTGGCTACAGGACAGAGCGCTGATGGTCTCTGCCCAGCATCAGAACAAGAGATGAAGAACCCAGGAGATAGTCCCTGCAAGATACCTTCTCAGCGGCTGGTAACTACACCAGGAGAAAAGCAAGTACCTTTTCCTCCCCAAATGCATAGCCCTACCAGCCTACGTTCCCTACCAGCTGAAGCGCTGGAAGCAAGGCATAGGATTATTCAGCTTCCCCCAATATCTGCAATCCAGCCCCGGATCAGAGGAGTGTGGACAGCTGTTCCCACTCTGCAGCGGCTGTTTATATTCCCGGGAGACCATATGTGCGGTTTTGCTCCCCAGCGCCAGAGTCGTACTTTTACTTTTCCTCTTTGCCTGGGGTGGAAGTTTGTGACTAACACAGGCCCAGACCAGTTGGGGGTCAGGAACCTGGTTAGTCTGTTAGGGGAGAAATGTGACAGAACCCACTGTCACTGTGTTTCTTGGAAGGGATTGTGCCCGTGCCTCCTACCGACAGACTATGGCCCGGAAACATACTGGAGACATGAAGCTGGCATTAATGTTATATAATGTAATGTTACAGCCATCCCCCCCACCCCCCTCTCTTGTTACTGGACACAGACAATGGAGAGTGGACTGCAGACGTCTCTCCGCAGGGGGTGTGTATTGAGAAGCCAGGCTGCCTGTTTACCATAATCTCATTAGGTATCTGTACACTGTTTCAATGTCCAAATGTTCTGTTCCCATTGGTTGTTCCTTGTCCTTCACCCCTCATAGACAAGGCTAAGGGGAGTGTTCCTAACTGTGTGTAAAACTGTATGGTTTGGAAATTTAATAAACAGTTAAGCTCTGGGTGTGTAACCCTCAACATATGTGGATTGTCTCGTGATTGAGGGTTTAAGGGCTGGTTATGGCGAATCTGCAGGCTGCGGGTGCGTTTGGAGGACAGGAGACACAGGTCTGGCGGATGTGCCCACCTGGGGTATCTGAGATCCGTCACAATACTGAATTCCCACAAGAGTTCAGGAGGCCATTCTAACCTCCCTTGCGGTAATATTGAGTGTGGCTCAGGGTTGTTTTGTGCCCTGCATGCACTTTTATATTATATATATTGTTTTTTCTGCCTGGAAACTTGAGATTGTCCATGACAAATAGAGGGTTGAATCAGGTGTGAGGAGGCGACACTGTGCCCGGTGATCCTTAATTTCTCACATGTTGTTCAAGTAGATCTCCACTTCTTTAAGGTTACCTACCCCTGGGTTAGCGTAAGGAAACTGCTGGTTAAAGACAGTGCTTAGTGCAGGAAAATGTTCCTAGTGAGTAGGGATGGAGAAAGGGACACAGTCTGCTGCTAAAAACCTTTTGAGGATCCCTTTTCAAGTACAGCATGATTATTGAAAATATAGTCACCCCTCCAACAGAGGCCGCCCTTTGGTATTCTATTGCAAACCATCCTAGAGTGGGCAATGTTAATACTGTGTTGTTTACCAGTGTGCCATTATGTTCATCTACTGTAATTACAACTAGACATGTGCATTCGTTTTCGTCCGAATGCATTTTCGTCCAAATTTCAGGTATTTTTGTTATCGTTTTAACAAACGATATAGAAAGCACAGAAGATGAAAACCGAAAGATCCGACATAAACAAATGCTTTATTTTCATTTTCATTGCGGTCGAATGTGCCTAACCTTAACTCTATTAGTCCAATATTATTCTACATGAAGAGAAAAGATTCGACATTATAGAGACATGAAGAAGAATCGACATAGAGAGAAAAGATTTGACATAGAGAGACATGAAGAATGAACATAGAGAGACAGTTTCATTGCTCCGTTGAATCTTTTTTTTTTTTTTAAAGATTCTGTCGAATGTTTTTTTTCTTCTTAGAACATTCAAAAATACCATAAGCCTTCAATAACAGATTTGACCATAATTCATTTGGATTTTTGGACGAATGCATTTGGATTTTTGGACGAAAAACGAAATAAATAAAAACGAATTTTGGGAGTAACGAAATAAATAGATTTTTCAGATGAAAACGAATTACTAGACATGTGCAGACTGGAATATTTTGTTTCGTTTTTTCGTTTTCGTTTGGAAAATAAATTTATTTAGTCACTCCCGAAAATCGTTTTGATTTATTTCGTTTTTCGTTGGGGAATAGCTTTCGTCCGAAAATCCAATAATACTTGGTTTCTGTCGAATGGTCAAAAGAATATTTGACGGAACATCGAATCTTTACGTCGAATCGTACATTTCCGTTTGAATATTCCGCCTACAAGAATTCTAATGTTGTATGACTAGTAATAATGTCGAATCTATTTTCTCATAAATTGAAATCTATTCTCTGTAATGTCGAATCTATTATTTCTATAGTGTCGAATCTTTTCTCTATAATGTCGAATCTTTTCCCTATATTGTCGAATCTTTTCCCTATAATGTCGAATCTCTCTATATAAAGCATTTTTATTGTCGGATCTTTCGGTTTTCGTTTCTTGCGCTTTCGTTATCGTTTGTTAAAACGATAACGAAAAAAACAGATTTTTGGACGAAAATGCATTCTAACGAAAACGAATGCACATCTACTAATTACAACAACTTTGAACTTTTACTATAAACGCCAAGTGCCAAGACCCCGTGTTTGTGTGTGTGCTTCCTCCCAAGCGGTACCTTTTTTGAGGCCCTGTTTACCAATGTGCAGTATGTAAACTGCTGCGTATATTGTCAAGGCTATTTAAATACATTTATATATTTATTTATTTTTTTTATTTTTTTTCAAACAATTTTATTGAGTATAAGAAAGTCAAAAACAATACAGCAGAGCATAGAGCATACCACAATGGGAGATACAAGTACAGGATAACAGTATTCGGGATGTATGTAGCAGTATACACAAAGCAAATCCCCCACAACATGTATACATAATAATGATAGTAATAACAGTCTGCAACAGGAAGGTATGAGTATAAGAGAAGATCAGTGTAGTGACTGTAGATCCTGGAGCCTGGTGTAATAGGTAGGGTAGGGCACAGGGGGTCAGCAACATCGAGGGAGAGGGTATAGTGGAGTGTGGGGATGGGACACCCTGTTTCTCTGGGAGTCTCCCCTCTCGGGGCAGTGATCGCGGAGCTGAGGGGTTCCAATGTCACTAGTCGAAGTAAAATGAATGCCCCATCCGTACCTGTCCACCCCTGTCGGGATCATCCTGTGGACAGGCAGGGGGATGGGACACAACTCCGCAGATCTAGATCTAGAGAGGAGAAAAGAAAAGAAAAGAAAAAAATAAAAAGGGGGGGGGGGGGGAACTCAACTCAAGGGGTAGTCTGTGGGACATGACTGGGGACGTACATTTATATATTTATAACACAAACCTTTTTTTATAGGGAGCAATTTAAGAAAATTCCTAAACCCTTTACAGTAGAAAGAAATACCAGGGCACAGATTACTTCGATTAGATCTCCCTTCCTTATTTATTCAATCACATGTGCACTTTAAGCATTTAAATGTTAGCAAGCTTTGTTTCTTGTTTTCCAGTGAACAAAGGGTTACTGCAGATACCGTTGAGGAATATAGAACATCCAGTGCAACATATACTCTGATAAAAACTGAGATCTCTCTCATTGCCCTTCTTAACATCATTTATGGATGGATGCTTTAATTATGCCTGTGGGACACCATTAGTAAAGTTGATGATTTTTCCATCACATAATTCTTCCCTCATTAGTATAAACCAGTGTTTAACATTTGATGTGTTATTGACAAACTTGTCTAATATCATTCATTGACTCCAAATACACAACTTTATTTAATGAGTAAATACGTCTTGTTATAAACACATGAAATGCAACAGCCACAGTGTTTGGCGTATATGATTAGGACTGTCCAAGATGCTATTTTAACTGAGCTAGAGTTATGATCCATAAACAGAAGGAAATCCAAGAAATGCAAAAATGAACAGAAAAAATCCAAGACATTCTACCTCAATATTCAAGCTCCTAGGAAAGAGACATTGGAAAAATCCAACGAGTTTCTCTTTGGGATAAATCTCGTACTCTATTTGAGCCCCTTCAAGAAGGGAACACACAGTCAATCCCACAAAATTGTAATAACATGGGCTCTTGTTGGGGGTTTTCTTTGAACCCCTTTTTTATATTAGCTAGGTGCTCAGCTACTTGTATTTTTAAAAGTCGTTTTGTCCTCCCTACATAAAATAATCCACAAGGGCACCATAGTAGATACACTACATGTGATGAATGTCATGTAACAAACTCATTTAATTTAAATGTTTCCTGATCAAGATTCATAATCCTAGACATACCTCTGTTACCCACTTTGACAGTTCTGCAGCAAATATATTTCCTACAAGAGTAAAATCCATTAAGATCAATTTTTAATTGTCTAGGTGGATCCAAGATTTATTTTTATTTTTTCCAAGAAAAAATTCAAGAAATTCACTGATGAACATAAGAAAATCCAAGAAATTCAATGATGAACATAAGAAAATCCAAGAAATTCAATGATGAAAAGAAGAAAACCCAAGAAATTCAATGATGAACAGAAGAAAACTCAAGAAATGTAATGATGAACAGAAGAAAATCCAAGAAATTTAATAATTAACAGCAGGAAATCCAATAAATTCAATGATGACTAGAAATTAGTAGGGATGAGGTCTGGGTTTGTGGCTGCTATGACTTTGTGGTCCTGGTAAATGTATGTACAGATTTGCCAATTTTTTTATGATTTAACATTTTTTATAAGTCACTGCTTTTAAATTATGACTAGCAGGCTTGGAGGGGCCAATATATGGTTCTTTGGTTAGCTAACCCCCTCATAATATAGGTGTATTTATAAGATACTTGTATAGCAGTTTGCACAATGAAAGTGCATGTACTGTACATTAGATCTGTACAAATGGGACATTAAGGAAAATATTTTTTTGTGCTGGACTCTTTTTATAAATAATAAACATGGTGGGCCAGATTCTCGTATTTTTGCGTAAATGCCAGCGGGCGTAGCGTATCTTATTTACGCTACGCCGCTGCAACTTTGGACGCAAGTGCCATATTCTCAAAGCACTTGCGTCCTAAGTTACGGCGTCTATAAGATTCTTATTGTAAAAAATCATCCTGAGCTCCCAGAATTTACAAATAAATAGGCACGCGATCTTAATGTTCAAATTGGAGCAGAAGAGTGGGAGAAGTCTTTTACCCTCACACACTGTTTGTCATTGGAAACTAAAGCCCAAGAGACAAGCTATAAGCTTGTTTCTTATTGGTATCAATGCTCAACATCTTTACATCGTATATTTCCAGACGCATCGGATAAATGTTGGCGATGTCATTCTGCTCTGTGTTACATATATGGTGGGAATGCCCTCAAATTTGTAAATTCTAGAGCATCATACAGTTGTATACTATAGTTACAGGGGGAGGTAATTCCCAATACACCTCAAATCACCCTGTTGTCCATCTTACCAGGCTCATATAAAAATATCAAAAAGGGTCTGCTCATTGGGTGATAACTGCTAGATAGGTTGTTCCGCGCCATTGGGATCAATACAATCCCCATCAGTGGATGATTGGGTGGTGAAAATGGACCATACTGAGAAAATGGAGACCCTCCTGGCATATAAATTGGACATACTTGAAAAATGGCTGCAGATATGGGCCCCCTGGAGGGCCTTCAGGGAATCTACAGGAAACTAGAGGGTTAAACGGAAACTAGAAAAGAACCTAAATATGATCTAATAAGGTTTCAATACAGGATGTCTATATGTTCAAAAATTTGTATACAGCGCTCCTAAACCATTCCTGCCCATTGGAATAAATGGGCAGCGCTTCTAAAGGGCCTGAAAAGCGCTTCAGAAGCACCACAACGCGAGTGCTTTTAACCCCCTTCTTCAGCCAATATCGTTAAAAGTGCCCCGCTGTCAGCCGTAAAGCACCGCTAAAACGACGGTACAGCGCCACTAGAAAGAGCGATGCTTTACCGCCAATGCACTTTACAGCCAGTGTTATTCAGCTATAAATTTTAAACTGCTTTATCTCAAAATATTTTCAAATACTTTGCAAACAACCAAAGCCAGCATTAAAGGGGTTGTAAAGGTAAAAAAAAAAAAATCCCTAAATAGCTTCCCTTACCTTAGTGCAGTCCTCCTTCACTTACCTCATCCTTTGATTTTTCTTTTAAATGTCCTTATTTCTTCTGAGAAATCCTCACTTCCTGTTCTTTTGTCTGTAACTACACACAGTAATGCAAGGCTTTCTCCCTGTTGTGGAGAAAGGCTCTTGAGGGGAGAGGGGGCGAGCAGGAGGGTCAGGACGTCGACTAACACACAGCTCCTTTCTCTATCTGCAAAGTAGAGAGTGTCCTGACTGCTCACTTCAAGAGACTTTCTCCACACCAGGGAGAAAGCCTTGCATTACTGCGTGGAGTTACAGACAGAAGAACAGGAAGTGAGGATTTCTCAGAAGAAATAAAACATTTAAAAGCAAAATCACAGGATGAGGTAAGTGAAGGAGGACTGCACTGAGGTAAAGGAAGCTATTTAGGGAAACAATTTTTTTTACCTTTACAACCCCTTTAAGGCTCAGTTGACATTAGTGCGACCCCATTGTCGTGCAAATTTCTGTGTGACTTGCTTGCGACTTTGATGCAACATTTGAGTTTATGGGACTGCATCTCATCAAAGTCGTGCAGAAACCTTTTTTTTTTAAGACGTTGTGACTTGAGTCGAATAGATTGGCATGAGCGTGATTAAAATAAATGGGTTTTGGCTTGTCATGCATGTGTTGTATGACAAGTCACACTGTTGTGAACCAAGCCTTATAGTCTTCTGCTGTGTGTTAATATTGAAGGACTATTTCAACTAGAAAACACATAGTGGCTTATTAACAAAGCCTGGTACACACTAATGCCCCGTACACACAATCGGAATTTCAGATGGCCTAAAATCCGATGGAATTTTTAGTCGGAATTCCATTCAAACTGTCTTGCCTACTCACTGTCAGACCAAATTCTGACCATCCAAAACGCGGCGACGGAAAACACTACGACGAGCCGAGAAAAATTAAGTTCAATGCTTCCGAGAATGTGTCGACTTGATTCTGAGTATGCATGTTTTTTTCTCCGTCGGAGTTCCAAACAGATGATCGAAACTAAAACATGCTCTGTTTCTAAACTCCAACAGAAAAAAGTCTGATGGGTCCCACACACGGTCAGAATATCCAATGAAAAAATTCCTGTCGGAGCCGCTGTACTAATGATCTGATATTAGTACAGCAATCTCTCCCACTAAGCTGTTGTGGTTCTGACAGGGGGACGCCCCCCTCCAGAACACTCCAATCAGCGCTCTCTGCCATTGGCTGAGAGCGCTGATCAGGAGACAGTTGGCTGCTGGTTTTACATGCATGCTCGTCCAACAGAAGTTTGGTCGGCTTCTGTTGGACCGACTTACATATACACGGGCCGAATGTTGGCTGGTTTTTATTAAACCAGCCAATGTCTCCCAACACGCGGGATGTGTGTACTAGGCTGATCTTATTTCTTCTAGACTAAATTTCCATAGAATATCAATTCCCTTACAGTTAATACACAGCTTAATTTTGAAACCTTTTCTCATTGAACACTTTTTGAAGTACCAGATGTCTGTGTCCCCTGCTGCATGCTGATTCGTTTTTCCAAACACAGAAAGAAACCAGCATGGGGGACACAGGCATCCAACCCTTCCAGAAGTGCTGAATGAAGAAAAGGCTTTACAAATGAAATGCCAAAAATGGAGACGCTGTAGTAGAAGAAATCTACTACAGAGGTGAAAATACACTGGGGGATATTAAAAAAAAAAAGCTGCTGCACCAATTTACTGGCATTAATCCCTCTTGAATTCATAAAGAATTTGCAGCACTTGTTTGCTCTAACAGCGACTCATGCACCAAATTTGGGTAGTACTAAAATGTTTCACTTACATTGTGTCGCTTTGAATGCGCCAAATGCAAAAGTGGAGCCAATTGAGACCAAACTGTCCCAGATAGATTTTTCAAAAGTGTCTTTCATGCATTCTAATGCCGCGTATACACGGTCGTTTTTTGTCTTGTAAAAACCGTTGTTTTTTCTCATGAAAAAAAACGACATTTTTCAAACTTAATTTTAAAAAACGACATGCCTACACACCATCGTTTTCTGAAAATGCTCTTGCAAAGCGCGGTTACGTAAGACACTTTCGACGGCACTCTGTTTCATTGAAGCTCCCGTCTCATAACTTGCTTCTGAGCATGCGCGGGTTTAAAAACGTTGTTTTAAATGTCGTTTTGCCCACACACGATCATTTTTTATGACACAAAAAACAAATTCAGAAAAACAACATAAAAAATTCAAGCATGTTCGAATTTTTTTTTGGTCGTTTTTGTGAAGACATAAAACAACGTTTTGCCCACACACCATCATTTTAAATGACGTTTTTTAAAACATCGTTTTTTTTTCATCACAAAAAACGACCGTGTGTCATTTTTTGTGTCATAAAAAGTGATCATGTGTGGGCAAAATGACGTATAAATTAATATACTGATACACCGTCTTATCTCATCGTGAATCTGGCCCCTAGTTTCTTACTATAGGCCTATCTCACTTTTGAATGTTGATGTAAAACTCTATGCAAAGATTATCGCTAATCGCCTGCTTCCCTTGCTACTGACGCTTATCTCTCTAGATCAGGTAGGCTTCATTCCTGGCAGGGAAGGGACAATACTATTAAGGCCATTAATATACAAAATTGGCTTATAAGAACTACATTTCCAGAATTTTTTCTCTCTCTTGACGCAGAGAAGGCTTTCGACAGGATAGCTTGGGATTATATGAGTGAAGCTTTAAAAGCACTAGGATTCCGAGAACGTATACTCCAACTTATTCTTATGCTTTATTCCTCTCCTACAGCTAATATTGAAGTAAAAGGATGTCTGTCGGAAGCCTTCTCTGTGTCAAATGAAACTCGCCAGGGCTGCCCTTTATCCTCAATTATTTTTGTACTTCTCTTAGAACCCATGCTTCGTAGACTTCGAAACAATCAGGACATAGTAGGTATTGGGATAGAGGATAAGAAATATAAACTTGCCGCGTTTGCGGATGATATCCTTCTTTTCCTTACGAACCCCATCGTGACTATCCCCAATTTGTTGAAGGATTTTTCCCTCTTCAACTCACTTTCAAATTTAAAAATTAACTTTGCTAAATCCACGGCCTTAAACATATCCTTGCCTACTACCACAGTTTCCTTATGTAAAACCAACTTTCCTTTTCACTGGGAGGAAAATTCATTGACCTATCTAGGAATTAAATTGACTCAGAATATAAAAGATCTTTATAGCAAAAAATGTTTGCCTTTACTCAAGACTATTAAAAGTGATTTGCTGTCTTGGGATAAAGGATTATTTTCTTGATTCGGGAGGGCAGATATAATTAAAATTAATGTGCTTCCCAGGATTCTTTACCTATTACAGACTATCCCTATTAAAATCCTGTCTGCATTTTTTAAAGATTTTAAACGTCTATGTACAAAATTTATATGGAACTTGAAACAACCACGTATCAAAAATGGGACAAACTCATCATTCCCAAACGTATGGGCGGTATAGGACTACCTGACGTACAAAAATATTACTGGGCTTGTCACATGACTCGCATAATTGATTGGCATTTACATGCTCATTCTAAAGCTTGGGTTGAATTGGAGGGATTATCCTCCTCTCCGGTTCTATCATTAATCCACCTACCTTGGGTTAACCCACGCAAGATCCCACTTGTCGTTAGCACTCACCCTCTTACAGGCATCACCCTACAAATTTTTAGATCTCTATGTAAAAACATACATATCTCCTCTGTATATGGTCCTATGACTCCTTTAAATTTCAATCCAGAAATTTCTTCAAAATATTCTGCTAGATGCTTGTCTAATTCTTCCTTTATAGATTCAATTAGAGCTGAATCCTTTTTTGACGGGGGTAACCTTCTCACACTCGATTCATTTATCCTTACCCACCCTAATGTTGATATTCCTCCCAATGATTATGAACTGATAAAAAAACGCTTCTTATGTAAAACTAGCTCAAACCCCATATGGTTTAGACGCAAAACTCCTTTTGAAATCTTATGTCTCAAAAATTTGCCTCAAAGACATTTCATTTCTGCTATTTATGCTTTGTTCTTCTCGACATATGACCTCAAGGATGACTTTGTAAATCTAAAATGGGAAAACGATCTTGGTATCTCTCTCTCCCAAAAAGAAAGGAGACATGTATTTCACCATATCCACAAGGGCTCCTTAAATGTATTAACCCAAGAAAACAACTATAAATTATACTCTAGGGTACAGGACTCCTAATATTATTCACAAATATAACCCAAACATTTCACCTTTATGTTGGCGTTGTAACTCTGATCAAGGCACGCTTCTACGCATATGGTGGGAATGTGACCTAGTAAAGCCCTTCTGGAAAAAAATCCACCATTTAATTTCAATTATTACAACCTTTACCCCCTCACTGCTGCTCAATATCTGCTGCATCACTCCTCCCTACCTCATTCCACATACACAAATTCGATAATATTACACCTTATCAATGCTGCTAAACTTTGTATACCTATTAGGTGGACACAATCTTCACCTCCTGCTATCTCAGACTGGTTGACTAAAATTGGACACATAGCCGAAATGGAGAAGCTAATTTATCAATCCAGGGACTCACCTAAAACCTTTTATGACAAATGGTGGTTACATTTTAACCACTTAAGACCCGGACCAATACGCTGGCAAGTGACCCAAGGGGTTTTTGCGATTCGGCACTGCGTCGCTTTAACAGACAATTGCGCGGTCGTGCGACGTGGCTCCCAAACAAAATTTGCGTCCTTTTTTTCCCACAAATAGAGCTTTCTTTTGGTGGTATTTGATCACCTCTGCGGTTTTTATTTTTTGCGCTATAAACAAAAATAGAGCGACAATTTAAAAAAAAATGCAATATTTTTTACTTTTTGCTATAATAAATATCCCCCAAAAATATATAAAAAAACATTTTTTTTCCTCAGTTTAGGCCGATACGTATTCTTCTACATATTTTTGGTAAAAAAAATCGCAATAAGCGTTTATCGGTTGGTTTTCGCAAAATTTATAGCGTTTACAAAATAAGGGATAGTTTTATTGCATTTTTATTAATTATTTTTTTTTTTACTACTAATAGCGGCGATCAGCGATTTTTTTCGTGACTGCGACAATATGGCGGACACTTCGGACAATTTTTACACATTTTTGGGACAATTGTCATTTTCACAGCAAAAAATGCATTTAAATTGCATTGTTTACTGTGGAAATGACAGTTGCAGTTTGGGAGTTAACCACAGGTGGCGCTGTAGGGAATGTGTACCTAATGTGTGTGTTTACTACTGTAGGGGGGCGTGGCTGTAGGTGTGACGTCATCGATCGCGTCCCCCTATTACAGGGATGACGCGATCGATGCTCCGGCCACAGAGAAGCACGGGGAAGCCGTGTGTACACACGGCTCTCCCCGTTCCTCCGCTCCAGGGACGGATCGCCGCACTGCAGCGGCGATCGGGTCCGCGAATCCCGCGGTCCCGGTCCTGGAGCTTCGGACCGGGTCGCGGGCGCGCGCCCGCGGGCGCGCGCCCGCGACCCACGGCTGGGTACTAAAACCAACGTATATATACGTTGATGTGCCCAGCCGTGCCATTCTGCCGACGTAAATCTGCAGGAGGCAGTCCTTAAGTGGTTAAAGATTCTACTGAGTATCATCTATTAATAAATGCTTCAATGTAACTTCATTCTGATATATCTTCTCCCGATATTCCTTCTCCTATAGTCTTATTGTGGTTATTATCCAAATGCCCTGCAATCAAAGATATATATTATCCCTCTTTTTACATCTCTTTTTTTCCTCCTTTTCCCTTTTCCTTACTCTACAGTATTTCTTTACTTTTGTCCTCTCCCGACTAAGGGCCAGATTCAGGTAGATGGGCGCTTCTTTACTTTGGAGTAACGTTTCTCATTTACGTTACTCCGCCGACACTTTCGGCGCAAGTACTGTTATTCACATAGCACTTGCTCCTAAACTTGCGCCGGAGTAACGAAAATGCGCTGGCGTAACCCGACGCAAGTGGAAGTGGGTGTGATCATATGTAAATGATGGGCGGAGCCGAGCGCAGAGGCTTACGTTCAGCGCATCAACCACGGAGCATGCACAGTGAGTGAGGCTCCACTCGCCCCCTTGTGCGCATGCTCACAACTTCCGTCGGCACCACTTCACGGGAAACGTCAGCGCAATGTGTTCAGTTGCGCGTATAAAAGCGCCAGCGGAAGCGCCATTCCGGCGCAAAAGTATTTCCGTTTCCCCCCACCCCAGGGAAGTTACTTTTGCTCTGTTATGGCTGCTCCCGCTACCCCCAAAGAGAGGAGGAACCTCAATTTCAATCCTCAAGAGGTCTCTATTGTTATTTCGGCTATGGAGACCCACAACGATGTCCTCCATGGCAGGAAAAGCCGAAAGACCACCCGGGAGAGGAAGCAGGTCATCCTGGCAAGCATTGCTGCCAGGGTTAATATTTTGGGGTACTCCACCCGGACTGCTGGCGATATTGTCAAGAAGATCAACGATCTACGGCGCAAGGTTCGGGGCAAGGTGGCCACCATTAGGAGGCATGACAGTGGCATGGGTGGTGGACCCCCATGTGCGGTCAGCCTGACCACAGAGGAGGAGGTGGTCGCCCGCTGCCTGGAGAGGGAGCAGTTGGAGGGGGTCCCTGGATATGACTCCATGGAGGAAGGCTCCAGGACAGGTAAGTGTTTTTTAACCCCTATTTGGTGTGTTGCATGTGGTGGTGGGGGGGTACATGTGCCAAGTGTGTGGGACCACCAACATGTGTCTGCTTTGTGTCATCCACAGATGACGGAGCTGGGACATCATCTGTCGGCGGCCAGTCCACCCCATCCCCCCAACGGCATCCAGTGCCCGTGCCCCTGGGTGGTGAAGAGACCGGGGTGGAGGAGGAGAGTGCCCAGACCTCACCTGCAGAGGTCGTTGAGGAGGAGCCTGTTGGGGCAGAGCAGGACATTATTTTATATTTGGACGAGTCCTCCTCTTCTGCAGGGCCGTCTGGAATACCCTCCCCCATCCTTGGAAACTCCTCAAGGGCGACTCCATCCCCCCGGGGACAACCATCTACTGGCCCCAGGAAGGCCACCCGTAAGACCAGGGGGGCTCTGATCTGGTCCAGGACCAGGTGGCGAGGGATCACGCCAGGCAGACCCAGCAAATAGGGGACATAGTTGGGCACCTGGACAGAGTGACTGACAGCCTGTGCTCCGTGGCCCAGATTTCTTCTGCAGTGCAGGATGTGAGCTGCAACTGTGCTGCAGTGGTGACCAGTCTGGGGGAGGTGCAGGGTGACATAAGGGACCTCACTGCAGCCGTCCAGGCAAACAGTGCTGCCATCCAGGCAAACAGTGCTGCCATCCGGGACCAGAGGAGGCAGAGTCGGCGGGCCCAGCATTACCAGGTCACCCGGCAACTCAGGATGCAGGCCCAGACAAACAGTTATTTTGGCCGGATAGCCATGGCCTTGGAGGGCAGGCAGGCCACACCTGCCAGGAGTGGCCCACCCGGGGATCAGCCACCTCCAGATGCCCCCCCACCCCCACCCACTCCATCCAGGCAGCTGAGGAGCCAGAGAGGGGCTGCCAGAAGAAGCCCCCGGCATCCCAGATGATTTATTTTTTGTTTTTTTGATTGATGCTCAGGACATGAGTTTTGTATTTTATTTCTTCTTAATGCTCAGGTTATGAGATTTTTATTTTATTCTTAATGCTCAGGTTATGAGTTATTTTATTTGTGATTATGCTCTGGATATGAGATATTTTTTTTTTTAGATACTGCACACGTTGCAGTGTGAATGGTGTGTGAATGTGAGGGGGTTGCACTCCTGCCAGTAAGGGGTGTCACCCTCGGCCATGGTGGTGAAGTTAACCCCACGGCTGTATGAATGACGTGTGAAAGGTGTATGAATGGACAGCGACATCATTGGGGCCTTGACGCTGGCGTTGCTGCTCCCAAGTCCTACATGCTGGATTTGGGCTAATCCAATGTGATGTGGATGTGGTGTGTGTGATCTAGGGACATCAGTGGTGTGCATGCGTGCATTGTCCGTGTGATTAATGTTTTGGTTTATTGTCCAAAGATGCCTACGGCGAGGACCCTCCTGACTGCTCTTCCATCAGCAAACTGGTTCTCCTCTGGCAGGGGGGGGGGCTGTCTGGTTGGGGGGTCAGGTCATCATGCATGTCAATCTGCAGGTCTTTTCTCATGGCAAAGTTGTGCAGAATGCAACATGCACCGATGATCTGACACATGAAGGTAGGGGAATACAATAGGGTCCCCTCCAGGCAGCGGAAACGGGACTTCAGGAGCCCAAATGTTTGCTCCACCACTGCACAGGTTTTGATGTGTGCTTCATTGTATCTTCTCTCTCCTCTGGTTTGGGGGTTCCGGAAAGGAGTCATTAGATGGGGTCCCAGTGCATATGCAGAGTCACCTGGAAGGGAAAATACAGGAGGATGTTAGTCATGCATGTGCCACTTGTGAGGTGTGCATCATGGGAGGGGATAGTCATGCCTGCCACCCATGTCACTCACCAACCAGCCAGCTGTCCCCATACATGTTCTGCTCGAATTATGCTGGGATGGGACTCTGACGGTATATGAAGCTGTCATGGCTGGACCCGGGGTGTTTGGCACGGACGTGCCATATGAGGCGTTGGGCATCAGCTATCACCTGTACGTTGATGGAGTGCCAATGCTTCCGATTGCGGTATATGTGCTCTGTGGCACTGGGGGGCTGAAGGGCCACATGTTTGCAATCAATGGCCCCCACAGTGCGTGGGAATCTGGCAATGCTGTAGAAATCTGTCATTGCCTTCAGCCGCAGCTCCTCAGTGGTGGGTCTGATGAACTGGTTGGACATGCGTCTGAGGATTGCAGGGACAACCTGGTGCCCACATCTGCTCATGGAGGACTGTGACATCCCAGCCACCACTCCACTTGTACGCTGGAATGATCCACTTGCAAGGAAATGAAGTGTTGCCAGTACCTTCACCAGTGGCTGCACTGCTTGTGAGCGGTGTGTCTTGCTGGTGATGTCACCCTGCAGGGTTGTGGTTAGTTCAAGTATTGCATCAGGGCTGAATCTGAAGAGGCGATACACCTCCTCATCCCCCATGCCAAAGAGGCTCATGCGCGTGCGGTATATCCTCTCACGTGCCCACCTCCTCCGTACCGGGGGACCCAGTACTAGTGCTAGGACCGCGACTGCCCCTGGCATGTTGGCACACAGAGGTGTTGTCCTTGCACGTGTGGTTGTTCAGCTTGCTAGTTTTGTCGGTAACGCTGCTGCTGTAGCTGCTCTCCTGCTGACCTGTGGCCGTCTGGAGTAAAGATAAAGCAGCTATTTGTAGAAATAACTTTGCGCCGGACGGACGAGATACGCGCGGTGCATGTAGCCAGCGTATGGTGCTAATCCGTTCGCGAATCGGGAAATCTCCCTCATTTGCATATTTGCAGGGGAAATCAATAGGCGCGACTGATGCGCCAAGCGAAATTATGCGCTGACGAGACTCTGGCGTCGGAAAGTTAAGCCGATCGAAAATAGTTTGGTGGGTACGGCCACATAGAAACGACGGCGCATATTCACAGTTACGCGGGGCATATCGAAATACTCCAGCGCAACTCTACCTGAATCTGGCCCTAAGTGTATATCACCGACTTAACTAGTACATAGTGTTTGAAACTTCCTCTTGAGGAATATTATACAGTATATGATTTATAGACATGTGCATTCGTTTTCGTTAGAATGCATTTTCGTCCGAAAATCTGTTTTTTTCGTTATCGTTTTAACAAACGATAACGAAAGTGCAAGAAACGAAAACCGAAAGATCCGACATAAAAAATGCTTCATTTTCGTTTTCATTGCGGTAATTATAGGGGAAAAGATTCAACATTATAGGGAAAAGATTCGACATTATAGAGAAAAGATTCAACGCTATAGAAATAATAGATTCGACATTACAGAGATTAGATTTCGATTTATGAGAAAATAGATTCAACATTATTACTAGTCATACAACATTAGAATTCTTGTAGGTGGAATATTCGAACGGAAATGTACGATTTGACGTAAAGATTCAACGTTCCGTCGAATATTCTTTTGACCATTAGACAGAAACCAAGTATTTTTTGGATTTTCGGGCTAAAGCTATTCCCCAACAAAAAACCAATTAAATCGAAACGATTTTCAGAGTAACTAAATAAATGTATTTCACAAACGAAAACGAAAAAACGAAACAAAATATTCCAGTCTGCACATGTCTAATGATTTACATGTACGATAATATGTACGTATTTAATGTTCTGTATTTAATTCTCAAAATTTCAATAAAATATTTGAAACAAAAATCTGTCCCAATTCATTCCAGTGTGAAAGCCTGAGGGGCTTTCACACTGGAGCGGTGCGCTAGCAGGACAGAAAAAAAAAGTCCTGCTAGCCGCATCTTTGGAGCAGAGAAAGAGCGGTGTGTTTACCGCTCCTCCTCCGCCGCTGCCCATTTTTATATATTTTTGGGGAATATTTATTATAGCAAAAAATAAAAAATATTGAATTTTTTTAAATTGTCGCTCTATTTTTGTTTATAGCTCAAAAAAATTAAACCGCAGAGGTGATAAAATACCACCAAAAGAAAGTTCTATTTGTGGGAAAAAAAGGACATAAATTGTGTTTGGGAGCCACGTTGCACGACCGCGCAATTGTTAGTTAAAGTGACGCAGTGCCGAATCGCAAAAAGGTGCCTGGTCCTTTACCTACATAATGGTCCAGGGCTTAAGTTGTTAACAGTGGCACAGACAACAATGAAAACCAGGGCTTTTTTTTAGGGGGAACTTGGGGGAACTCAGTTCCACCACCTTTGGCTCAGACCCTTTGGTGCCGCTCACCACAATCACTTGTAAACACAGAAGTCTGATTTCTGTGTTCACAAGTGACAGCTCTACACTGTGTGTAACCCCCCCCCCCCCCCCTGAACTCTACACTCTGTATGTAAAGCAGTCCTGGTATTTAATGCACCTTTAAGACCCTTCTACTGTTTGTGAAATCTGAACGGGTCGTGGTTGAGTTCCTGCACCTATTTTCTGAGAAAAAAAGCTCTGATTAAAACTGACAGGGGCTCTAATCTCTCTCCACTAAAGTTTTGCCTAGTTATACACTAATCTTTGCAGCTAAGAATTAGAATCTTGATCCAGTGGGACAGTAGACAAATTACTGTTTGCTCTCTTACTTCTTGGCTGTTTGTAGTTTCCATTGGGAACAGAGTAGATCTTTAGATTGTTGCTTTGCTTGTCATTTTTAAGTATTGCTTTTTGATTTTCTTTTCCCTCAACAGTTTATTTTTTCCTAAAGGGATTTAACTTCTGAAGATGAAGAGACACAACAAATAACATTTGATTCATTGCATCTAAGAGACTCATAGGTTTTAGCTTTTGATGCAGCTTTTTTTAATGATTGCCATGAAGTTGCTCCATCACAGCATCTTTTTTATCCCTTATAGTGTAGCACTCCTTTTTTTTTTCTTGTTTGTTAGTTATTCTCGTAAAGAAATAAACTGGGTTCAGATTTTATTACCTTGCATGTGTAATTGATTTTTTTTTCTTTTATGTTATTGCTTGACAGAAATGCAGCAACAGTGCCCCAATCGTATTCTAAACAACTTGAAAGTAAAGGCTTTTTTTGGGTTGCTTTCACTGCAACACATGATTTGTTATGCAGTGCTAAAAGGCCTCAATTAAAGGATAGAAGAAGGAGCCACAACAAATCTAAAAAAAAAAAATTTACGCTGCAGATGCAGTGGTGAGGGGTGTACACAGCCCTAATGCTTTTCTTAGCCGCTGTGGAAGGATGTATACATGCTGTCACTTTCAGCTGCTGTAATACACACTGAATGTAACTCATTCAATATAGTTAGGGGATTCTACAAGAAACCCCCCAACCATAGGATACAAGGGTTAAAGCAAGCAGTGAGGAGGTGATAGGGAAGAGGGGGAACAGCGCTTCTAAGTGTAGTAGTTAAAAAAAAAACACTTTAACAGTTAAAAGGTAGATAACTCACACTAGTAGATGAAATTTCCCTTGTAATAACATATAAGACCCACTTGCAATTCCCAGATGGTCCCGCTGGGTGTCTCTGTCCACAATGGCAGAATGTCAGCTGTGCTGGTGGATTCCCGCTCTACATTCAGTGCTTGTGGAAGCTGAAAACGCTGAAGTCCGGCATGTCCCTTGCTTCCAAAAAGCAGGGGGAGGTGGCACACGTTCAGAGCATGTGTGCTCCTTCAGTTGGCCTGATGAAGTATACTTTGTCCTTATGCAAAATGTAAACTGTACAATCACTGGTCTTACTTAGGTGATGATGGTGACTAAGGTCTTTCTTGGACATGATTTTGGACATTGGACATGATCTATGCAGGATTCTCTGATGTTAAAGAGTTTATTTTAATTTGGTCTTAACTACATACCCCCTTTTGACAATGAGGAAGGAAGGTAGGGATAGCATAATAGAAAGGGTGAACCACGGAAGTTTCAAATCAGTTTTTTATCTTGATTTCTCATGCAGATGTTGCTGGATAGTAACTCTTCTAGTCTAGCAATTAGCTTCTCTACATAGATTCAAACAGTGAAGCCCTATTTTATTTCCATTAAAAGTTCTTATTTTAACTGAAGCCCTGAAGCAGTGGGGATTTCTTTTGGACCCCAAAACTTGCTGGCTGTGTTTAATGTAAACCAATAAATAATATGAACACTTTTTACATCTGGTTTGGTGTTTCTTTGCTTGGTGCGTGTATTTTCTGGTTTCAAAATAACTGGAAGTTTCAATCATAAAACCCAATGAGAGAAAACAGGAAATAGTATATCAGTGAAAAGACTTTTCCTACTGGAGTAGTAAAATATAAAGAATGTTTCGTTAAAAAAAAAAATACAGATAATTGTCAGAGATAAAAACTAGAGTGTATTATTTTACAAACAGAAATATTGTGTAGTTGATGCACAGGATGGCCACGTACACACGATCAGACCGGTCCGATTAAACTGGTCCGACGGACCGTTTTCATCGGACTAGGCTGAAGTGGTCTGATGGTCTGATGTGTGTACACACCATTGGACCAAAAATCCGATCAGACCAAAACGCGGTGACGTAGAACACACTGACGTGCTGAAAAAAAGGAAGTTCAATGCTTCCAAGCATGCGTCGACTTGATTCTGAGCATGCGCGGGTTTTTGGTCCAATGCTCTGGCGTACTAACCATTGAATTTGTCCGACGGACAGATGTCCATCAGACAAATTTTAAAGCATGTTTAAAACTTTAATCCGATGGACAACGGTCTGATAGGCCGTACACACCATCGAATTGGTCCGATGAAACTGGTCTGCAGACCAGTTTCATCGGACCGGTCTGATCGTGTGTACGCGGCCTAAGAAAACAAAGGTATTGGGCAGTAACTTACTGTGGAAAGACAAGGCACATTTTAATCAGGAAATAAAACTTAGAGGGAGAGAGGAGGCAGGTTTCATTGAGAAATAAAAACTAGTTTAGTGTTTTAAAGACAACAGCCAGAAATACTTCACAATATTTTACCAGTGCTACAGGGTTGCAATTTCAGGGGGATAGACAAGACATGTTTTGTTGCTAAATGAAAATTAGAGTGTGGTAATTCTGAGACAAAAGCCAGAAATTATTATAGAAACTAGATGAGCAATATGTAAGCAACAATTTCTTGTGAATAAAAAATTATACTGTATTATTTTAGACACAACACCTAGAAATCTTGTACATACTTGCTGCACAGTATGTAAGCAGTTTAATTAGGCCGCAATTTCAGAGAAAAGGCTAGGCGGATTTTATTGCAAAATAAAAATTAGATTGTAGTATTTAAGAGACAATAGCCAGAAATATTGTAGAGATTTGATGTACACTATGAAAGCGACTATAGTAGGCCAATAGTTAAGAGGGAGAGATAGCAGATTTTATTATTTTATAGAGAAAAGCCACAAATTTTGTGCAGTCACATGAGAGTATGTTAGCAGCTTATTAGGATATAATAAAAGAGGAAGAGACAAGTTGGTTTTTATCTTGATATTAACATAAGAGTGTATTTTTTCAGACGGACAATAACTACAAATATTTTGAGTTCATGTATCACTTGAATAGGCCATAAACTAGGATGCACAGAGCATGATTTACCCTGCAGCAAATATTATAAACTTTGCAGCTAAGGCCAATGTGTGTGCAGTGGCGTCACTAGGGTTGGGGTTACTTGGTGCGGCAAAACATGGTGTCACCCCCGGGATGGGATTGGTTTGTGGATGGAGAATGGATGGAGCCAGGATGGGATTGGTGGGAATGGAGGGAGACAGGATATGGTTGGGGGAATGAATGGACCCGGGATGGGATCTGGGTGGTGGATGGAGCTTGGATGGGATTGTGGTGGTGGATGGAGCTGGGATAGCATCAGGGGGAGGATGGAGCCGGGATGGTATCGGGTGGTGGATGGAGCCCAGATGGGATCGGGGGGAATAGATGGAGCCATGATGGGTTTGGGGTGGTAGATGGAGCTGCAATGGGATCGAGGGATGGATGAAGCTGGGATGGCATATTTTATTTGAGGGGGAAGGGGGTTAAAGGATATGTGCTAGGGGGTGATTTGGGAGGGGAGAGGAATTGTGCTAGGGGAGGGTGGGTCAAACTTTAAATCTGCCCCCCTCCTTCTAGCACAAGTCCTCTCTAACCCAAAACAAAGCACCCACTAGCATAATTGTTACCAGACCCCCAGAACCCCCCCTTCTGAATCACCATGTACCCCAAAACTCCTATTATTACAGATCTTGTAGCATGGTGCCCCTCCTCCTCGGCTCTTCCTCCCGGCCAGTGTACTTGTCAGAGCCGAGGAGGAGGCGGCAATAATCTGCTATGCAGTGAGTGTAGCCGGCAGAGAGAGGAATGCGATTGCAGCATGTGGGAGACCATGACAGTCAGACCTTGGGCTCCCTGCCTGTCAGGCTTGGCCTCACTTCCTCCTCCCTGCACATCACATTGAGAGGGATCCCGGAAGGGAAGGAGGAAGAAGAGGGAGCCGTGATGCTGGTGCCAGGCTGGACCAACTGTGTGTCACCGTCTGGCGGGTGTCAGCCAGGTGTGGGCCGCACCCCCTCACCCCCATAGCAAAGCACTAGAATAAGGTTGGAGAGGCTACATGTCATAGCCCATCACCAGGGCAGGACTTAGGGTGGTGGGGGCCCCTGGGCTTGAGTGTTGAAGGGGCCCCCTGGAGCGAGGGGGGGATCATAGTTGTTGAGCGGGGGTGCGCATTAAAGTTGTTGAGCGGGGGGGGGAATTGAAGTTGTTGAGCGGGGGGGTGACCTCATCTGTGCACGGAATGTGTCGGCTCTCTTCCCTTCAGCAGACATTCCCACGCCACTCCGGTTCCTCCTGGGGGGAGGTTTTGCAGTTGTTGAGCGGGGGGGAGTGCCGATCATCTTCCCTTCAGCAGCCACAGTCCCCCACACACTGCTCCGTTCCTCCTGCTTCCGTGCTGCCTCCTATTGCATTGCGGGAAGAAGCGGAAAGTCCCGCAGAATCCGTGCGTTTTGGGAGGTATGCGCATGACTTTAGATGAGTGCAGAAGGAGGAGGGCACGGAGGAGGGCACGGGAGAGGATCTTTGTCGGGTATATCTGTGGGGTGAGCCCAATGGTAATAGGCCCCCCTTTTGGCTGGAATTAGGGTGCAATTGGAGAGATACCCTGTGTTAATAGGAGGGTAAATGTTGGTTCCTCAGCTTACACTAATTTCAGTGAAATTGAGTAAAGGTGGATTAATTAGGTCAGGAGCCTGTGCAGGCCAGCAGGCCCAAAGATTGCTAAAGTAAAATGATCCTATGCTGCTATAAGGATGCCAGTTGTGACCGATGCACCCTAAACCATATAAAACAAAGAAAAAAATGTGTCTCTAGAGTCTAATAGGTAGGAATCCCTACTAGTCTGGTTACTAGTGTAATCAACCACACTAGTAGGGATTCCTACCTATTAGACTCTAGAGACACATTTTTTTCTTGTTTTATATGGTTTAGGGTGCATCGGTCACAACTGGCATCCTTATAGCAGCATAGGATCATTTTACTTTAGCAATCTTTGGGCCTGCTGGCCTGCACAGGCTCCTGACCTAATTAATCCACCTTTACTCAATTTCACTGAAATTAGTGGAAGCTGAGGAACCAACATCTACCCTCCTATTAACACAGGGTATCTCTCCAATTGCACCCAAATTCCAGCCAAAAGGGGGCCTATTACCATTGGGCTCACCCCACGGATATACCCGAAAAAGGTATTCATTTAGCAGCGCCATTTCCCTTTCTACTATTCATATTTATATTAGCTCCCCACATAGGGATCCTACTGGGAGGCAACAGCTACTTTATTCACCATAGCGCGGACTCCCCTGTTCTTACACGGGAGAGGATCTGCCGACCGCCACTGGGCAAGGTACTGGCAACATTCCATTTCCTTGCCAGTAGCTCTTTTCACCCTAATGGGTAAATATATATTTTATATACATTTTTTTTCTGTTTAGTATATATTTTATAATAATTAATATAATAAATATATATTTTTATTTTTTTAACTAATATAAATTTACTAATTTTAATATTATTATAATTATCTTATTTAATAATATATATATATATATATATATATATATATATATATATATATACACACACTGGGGTAGATTCATGTACAGATCCGACGGTGTATCTACTGATACACCGTCGGATCTGTGAGATCCGACGCTCGGATCTATGCGGCTGATTCCTCGAATCAGGTTCCGCATAGATCTCCCTTAGAGCCGACTGGTGTAAGTGAGTTACACTGTCGGTTCTTAGGCTGCATTCTCCCGCCGTCCGCTAGGTGGCGCTTCTTTTTTTCTACGCGACGAATATGCAAATGAGGAGAACCGCCGATTCAGAACCGAACGCCCGGCCATCGCTTTTTTTTTTACGTCGTTTGCGTTCGTCTTTTTCCGGCGGATGGTTACCCCTGCTATATGCGGGGTAAGTGCGGCGGATCCTATGTTAAGTATGGCCGTCGTTCGCGCGTCGAGTTTTGAATTTTTTACGTCGTTTACGTAAGTCGTCCGGGAATACGGCCATACGTTAATAGCGTTAACGACGAAAACAATGACGTCCTTGCGACGTCATTTAAAGCAATGCACGTCGGGAAATTTTGCTGGCGGCGCATGCGCAGTATGATCGGCGCGGGGACGCGCGTGATTTAAATAGTAAACTCCCCCTAGCCGCGGAATTTGCATTCCGCCGGGGGATTTACGATCCGCCAGGGCTAATTACGAGGCAAGTGCTTTCTGAATACAGCACTTGCCTCAAAAACTGGCGCAGGCGGATCGTAAACAAGATAGATCACGCGGATCAAAAGATCTGCTGATCTACATGAATCTACCCCACTGACACGACACAAACCTCCAAACAGCAACAGACAACGGAATAAAAGCACCTTGCTTCAGGAAGGGAAAAAAATTGGATGTACTTTTGCAATGGAAGGGCATTTCTCTCGGTCTATTTAAGCACTGTGCATAGCTCACTAAGTCTGACGGGCCTAGTTCCTATCTAACTGATTGCTCCGTGCCGAGTTCTGAGCATGCTCAGAGAGGTGCTGACTATAGTCTGCTTCATGTGCACATGCCCATTCTGGCCGGCCCTTCATTTGCATGGGGTCACGGCTCATTTCAATGGAACACGCCCATGTCCTTCCCACTTTGAATTACACCGCCTTACACCTCGGTATTTACATTGCACCGGTGCAAATTTGTCCGAAAATACTACGAGGATACGGTACTTGCGCCTCGAAATTAAGCCGGTGTAACGTAAAGGAGTTGCACTACGCCGGTCCAAAAATGCGCCGATGTACGTGAATCTGGCCCAATATATATATATATATATATTTTTTTTTATATATTAATATATAAAAAAAAACATATTTTTTTTATAAAAAAATAAATAAAAAAGTGGGGGTTGCTGTCCGGGGCCCTGTGGGCCTCCGGGCCCCTGGGGACCTCCAGACCCCTAAAAAAAATAAAAAAAATAAACATTTATAAAAAATACATAAAAAAAGGAGGTTGCCATCTGGGGGCCCTGGGGACCTCTGGGCCTTTTAATAAAAAATATAAACAAAAATAAAAAAATAAACATTTATAAAAATAAAAAAAGGGGGGGGGTTGCCACATGGGGCCCTGGGGACTTCTGAGCCCTTTAATAAAAAAAAAAAATATATATATATATATATATATAAATGTAAATTTTGCCATCCGGGGGCCCTGGAGACCTCTGGGCCCTTTAATAATAATAATTATATATATATATATATATATATATATATATATATATATATATATATATATATATATATATATATATAAATAAATATATTAAAAAACATATTTTTTTATAAAAAATAAATAAAAAAAAGTAGGGGTTGCTGTCCGGGGCCCTGGGGGCCTCCGGGCCCCTGGGGACATCCAGACCCCTAAAAAAAATAAAAAAAAAATAAACATTTATAAAAAATACATAAAAAAAGGAGGTTGCCATCTGGGGGCCCTGGGGACCTCTGGGCCTTTTAATAAAAAATAAAAAATATAAACAAAAATAAAAAAATAAACATTTATAAAAAAATAAAAAAAGAGGGGGTTGCCACATGGGGCCCTGGGGACCTCTGTGCCCTTTAATAAAAAAAAAAAAAAAAATATATATATATATATATATATATATATATATATATATATATATATATATGTTAATTTTGCCATCCAGGGGCCCTGGAGACCTCTGGGCCCTTTAATATATATATATATATATATATATATATATATATATATATATATATATATATATATATATATATAAATAAATATATAAAAAAATATATTTTTTTTATAAAAAATAAACTAAAAAAAGTAGGGGTTGCTGTCCGGAGCCCAGTCAAGCCCAATGGTAAGTCCGGCCCTGCCCATCACACTGCAACTCACCATAATGTTGCACATTACACCACTTAATATTGCATTGTTTAGTATATAATATATAATATAATATAGCACTGTACAGTATAGTAGCAACTATCGCTCCCTACAAATACTTAATTAGTTCCCCATACCTACACCACAGAGGAGGGGTGATCACCATTAGTGTTGCTCAAGAATATTCGCATTGCGAATATTCGTTACGAATATTGCATATTCGAGTATTCGCAAATAACTCGAATATCGCAGTGAATATTCGCTATTGCGAATATTCGTATTTTTTCTAATTTATTTTTAAAACAGATCACATCCTAGTGATCTCCATCGACGTCTAAAAGCATTGCTGGTATGATTAGAGACCCTGGGCCGAGTAGCTGAAGCGATCTTTTTATGTTGCCGAATATTCGCAATGCGAATATTCGTATTACGAATATTCGCGAATACTTTCTCTGCCCTTCTTTTGCATCAGAGCCAATCAGAGTTCTCCTACCACAGTTGTCAGAGGTTAGCAACCTCCATAGCAACCAATAGGAACCTGCCTGCACGACCATTATATAAGATCACTCCCAGCAGTATTTCAGTGCAGATTCACAAGGTGGCTAGAGAGAGTGGAGTGTTTCTAAAAGCTCAGATTTGTGTTGTTTTGTCCAGGTTAGTGTAGCTTAGTGTTAGATAGATTTCTGTGTAGTTAGTGTAAGTGTACATTTCTTTAAGGTAGCTTAGTTTAGTGTGTGTTTAGTCTCTGTGTTTTGTGTATAAAAAAAAAAATAGCTTTAGTTTAGTCATATAAGTTTGTGTAAGTAGAGTTAGTGTTTAGTGCATATTAGTTTAGTAATCCAGGAAATGATCTCCGTTTTCGCGTGTTGTTCGCGCGCATGCGCATGCGCGGACGAGAATTTCGCAATCAATTTCGCATTCGCATTAGCGAAATTTCGCAAATTTTTTTTTTTTATAAAATATCACGAATATTCGATATTAACGAATATTTCACTAATATTCCTCTATATATTCGTGAAATATCGCGAAATCGAATATGGCGTATTCCGCTCAACACTAATCACCATGTCACTGAACCCAGTGTACTGGCTACATCCCTATGATATGACAAACAGTTGTTCCCCCTGGGATGGGACTTTAGAAACCAGACACTGTGATATATGTAGAAACAATGGGCCAGATTCAGATACACCTAATATTGCGCTGCGTAATCGAAATACTCTACGCTGACGTATTTCACCAGGCTCTACACCGAATCCTGGTAGATTTTTGCCCGTACGCTACGGCGGCGTAGTCTATTTCTCGCCGCGTAATCGAAATACACGATTGGGGGGCGTGAAGCATTTAAATTAAGCGCGTCCCCGCGGCGATCGAACTGCGCATGCTCCGTTCAGAAATTTCCCGCGGTGCATTGCGCAAAATCACATCGTTACGTCATTCGTTGTTTGAGTAGCGGCGTTTACGAACATTCCTATTCCCGGACGACTTACGTAAAAAATAATAAAGGACGTCAGAAAACGTAGAAATTCGACGTGGGAACGACAGCCATACTTAACATGGGCTGTCTAATATTAGACCAGCAAAAAGCTGGTATAGTGTTACGTAAAAAAAAGATGACTAAAGGTGCCGTAAGAGATTGCGATTGAAGATTGTAATTTCTGGGATCGCCGGCAAAAGCTCATTAGCATACCCCGACGCGGAAGTCCACCCAGTGGCCGCAAGGCGTACGAACACGTAATCCAGTCGAATTGAAGCCCGCAGCCATCTATTCATGGTTTGAGCTTTCCGACTAGCTAAAAAACGCGCGTAATTTGAAATTACTCCAGTCTAACACCAGTTAGACAGGAGTAAGGGCTCTGTGAATCTGGCCCAATGTTTATTTTAATAGAAAATGTTGACAGACATTGGTACAAAAGTTTAAAAACATGAACCAAGATAAATATTGTTCATGTGTGTAACAATACAGGCATCAACAAAACATATAACAAAAAAAAAATGACACTGAAACTCTCCTATGAGTGATGATTCCTGGTACCCGACATATACAACCTTCATCAGGGGAAACAAGCAGGGGTGAGTGCAGTCAAAAATGATTTTTTACTCAATGCAAGTGGTTCCATATAAAAAAACAAATTGTGGAGATGGGGATACAAAAAGGCATCAATCCAATCCCCAACATGATCTTGAAACTGGTAGATTCAGGTCCTGGGAATAACCCGTATGCAACGATGTCCAATTTTCAATGATCAAATATGGGGCAATATGAGCTTGGCAGTCAGGATATGGCGCTATAGGGACCTTCAATAATGCAACCCCCAAATTAGTGGATGGCTCCAAGGTAATGTGTACAAAAACGGGAAAAAAATCAGCTGTGGCAGGGAAAGGGTTAAAGTGATTGTAAGCCTACATTTAAAAAAAAATAATAAGTATGTCATACATACCTGATTTGTGCATTCATTTTTAGGTCCCTGCTGGCTCCTCCCCTTAGCAAGAGCCCCCATAGCAAGTCACTTGCTATGGGAGCACTTGTGCGTGCTCACTCCCTAGCCAGCTCTGTGTATCTATTGACACAAAGCATAGCTTGGCCCACCCCCACTCCCTCCTTACAGGCTCTCTTTAACAGCACCAGGAGCCAATGGCTCCTGCTGCTATTTCTAAGCCTAGGAGGAGAGAGAGTGGAAAGCTATTTTTCGTTTGAAGGAGACCAGGCTCTGGTAATTGCAAGGAGGAGTTGGGGGAGAGAAGAACACAAATGTTTTTTTTTTTTTTTTACCATAATACATTAAATACATTAAAGTGTTGCTGCACCAACAACAGTAAAATCAGTGTGTATATGCAGTAAAGCATGCTTGTTATACTCACTGTGGAACCTAAGGGGTTAAGCTTCTGCATTGTGTAAAAAGACTATTTGATCCTGTCTTCTGTAATCCTCCTATTCTTCAACTTTCCTACATCTATCTGCTGAGAGAACAGAGCCTTGGGGACAAGCTGCAGATGCTCAGTTTGGTGTGTATTGCTAGAGTTAATTTTTTTTTCTTGGGAGACTGCATGTTATTAGTACTGTCCAGACAGAGCTGTATCCTGGCCTAGGCCAACAAGGCCCAGGCCTAGGGCAGCACTTTGCAGGGGGGCAGCACGAAAAGAGTCCCCACCGGCTTGCGCGGCCGCGCTGCTTCTAGTATGCGGGCGGCTGGCATTCCCCAAATGTGGGGTGGGGGGGCACTTCCAATTTTGACTGTTTTGTCATCCTGGACCACAAACCTTCCTCACTGTGCTATATGTTTCTGCTGCACCATCTACTTAAAGTAGAACTATAGGCAAAACATTTACCATCCCTGTCCCATTGCGAAGATTTGCCTTCACTTCCTGCTTTAAACCAGAAGTAAGAGGAAATCTAAGTAAATAAGGGAATCCATTGCAAGAACTAGTGTCCTCACTCGAAAATTTCAGGGCGGTTCTTAAACAACACAGGGTGTGGCCGTGACAGGAAGGGGTGGGTCATATTTAAATTAGGGGGTGCACGAGTTTAGTCAGGCCTAGGGCAGCACAAAACTTAAATACACCTCTGTGTCCAGACAGAGGGTAAGGGGTCCTGCAGCTTTATAGGACAGTCAGAGTAGAATACAAACTCCTCCTACAAGCTTTAACCAGACACTAATAGAAGTCACAAGACTGCTATATACTGCTGATGAGAAATATTTATCAGTCATAGGTGTGCACTAGGGATAAGCCGAACACCCCCGCGGTTCGATTCGCACCAGAACCTTCTAACGGACCGATCGTTCGCGCAAACATTTAGAACCCCATTGACGTCAATGGGACTCGAACATTCGAATTCAAAAGTGCTAATTTTAATGCCCCATATGCAAGTTATTGTCAAAAAACGTCTTTGAGAACCCGGGTCTTGCCCCAGAGAACATGTATCAATGAAAAAAAAAGTTTTAAAAACTGTTGTTTTTTCTGGAGCAGCGGTTTTAATGATGCTTAAAGTGGAAAAAAAAGGAAAAATTCCTTTAAATATCGTACCTGCTGGGTGTCTATAGTAGTGGCACGTGTTTAGAAACACAAAATGAGATTACTATAAGAAAAAGGTAATTTAAATCTGCTTGCGGCTTTAATGGAATGTCTGGTCCCTGCAATATGGATGAAAATCACTGAGAAAAATAGCATGGGTTTCCCCGCCCCCCTCCCCCAGGTCATTACAAGCCCCTTTGGCCCTATATACTTTGAACAGCAGTATACAGGTAGTGCAAACAAGACACAGACTGTAGGTTTGTTGTAAAGTAGAATCTGTTTGTAATTTTCAACTGGTACTTCTTTAAAGTGTAGATTCAGCCATAGAATCTTTTTTTAAGCTTTTCTGAAAACATAGAGAAGGGTTATCACCCCTGTAACATTTGTTTTGCTGTCTGTGTGCATCTGTTCAGAAGATTGCACCTCACTTAATGTCCCAAAGACAAATGATTTTTTGAATTTTTTTGAAATTTTCCGTTTGCAAGTAGGAGTCGTTTGTAAGTTGGATGTTTGAAAGTAGGGGCCTGCCGTATATACGCTGCAGAAATTTGGGTCCTAGGTGTTGGTGTTGCCACAACACTGCAACCCCTCACAGTTAGTCTTGGTGGGTGCTGTGAAATATTAGATCAAGAATTGTAATTACACGCCCCTGTTGATGAGGGGCAGTAAAATTGGGCCTTAGGCACTGGTGCTGGTGCCAAAACACTGCAACCCCTCACAGATACTCTAGTTGGAGCACAGCAATGAGCCCGCTGCAAAGCATTGCATCAAACATTGAAATTACATGCCCCTGTTAAACAGGGGCAGAAAAACTGGGCCTTAGGCACTGGTGCTGGTGCCACAACACTGCAACCCCTCACAGATACTCTAGTTGGAGCGCAGCAAAGAGCCTGCTGAAATCTATTGCATCAAAAATTGTAAATTACACGCCCCTGTTAAACAGGGGCAGAAAAATTGGGCCTTTGCCACTGGTGGCGGTGCCCAGAACCAACAATGTTCTTAAAAGCTATCAGCAAGATCATTGAGAAGGAGAAGGATATTCAGTCAGCATAACAGGATAGTCACTCCAAGGGATCACTCCAAGGGATCCGACATTTCAAAAAAATGATTCAGTTATATCAGAATCAGGTGCTTGGTAGCTGGTGGTGATCCAAGCCTGATTCATTTTTATGATGGTCAGTCAATCGACGGAGTCTGTGGAGAGGCGCTCCCTGTGATCGGTCACAAAGCCTCCAGCAGTACTGAATGTGCGTTCTGAAAGAACGCTGGATGCAGGACAAGCCAGTAGCTCAATTGCGTACTGTGCAAGCTCTGGCCAGTGATCCATCCTCAAGACCCAGTAAGCCAGAGGATTTTCGGTGGGAAAGGTGTCCAAGTCTGATTCTGCCCCTAGGTATTCCTGCACCATGTAAAACAGACGCTGACGATGGTTGCTGGAACCGGTCATACCTTGGGGCTGCGGACTAAAAAATTGTCTGAGCGCATCGGTCAGACGACCATCTTCTCCACCGCTCCTTCTGTGACTTACCAAAGCCTCACATTGTCCAGGACCAGGATTTGGTAACCCCCCAGTCTCTGGGAACGCATTGCACAGACCTTTCTGAAAGGCCTCCCGAAGATGTTTCATCTTCTGCTCCCTATGCTCCCTCTGCGACGGCAAGATAAGGGCCCAGATTCATACATCTGCGCATTATTGGACCGGCGTAGCGCACCGCCTTTACGTTAGACTTGCGCAATTTTGCCGCGTAATCACCCTATTCTCATAGCTTTTGCGCAGAAAATTGCGCATGCGTAAAGTTTTTTCAGAGGCGTAAGGCGGAGTAATACAAATTGGGAAGGACGTGGGCGTGTTACATTGAAATGAGCCGTGACCCCATGCAAATGAAGGGCCGGCCGGCTCGCGCATGCGCGCTTGAAGGAGACCATGGTCAGCTCCGCTGTGCGCATGCTCACAACTCGGGAGCGGCGCAATCAGTGAAATTGGAAATGGACTAGGGCAACGTTGTGAACTACGCAAACAGCATAAATAGACAGACACAAACGCACTTGCAAAAGTACATCCCTTTGTCCCTTCCCATTTAACCAAGTGCTTTTGTCCTGTTGTTTGTTGCGTTGTGTTTTGTAGTTGTCAGATTAGTGTTCTGTGTGATCAAGTGTTTGTTAGTAGATCTTTGAAAGTGTTTTTTGATAAGTGTTTGGCCTCGTACACACGAGGGGATATGTCCGCTGAAAACGGTCCGATGGACCGTTTCAGCAGACATCTCCGATCGTGTGTATGGGCTAGCGGACAGATTTGTCCACCCGACAGATTTCAAAGCATGCTTTGAAATCTATCGGGTGGAATCCGTCCGCCCGACATGTCTGCTGGTTAGTACACTTACCAGCAGACATGTCGTCCCGCACCGCCGCCGCGCCGCCACCGAATGGATTCGGCGCATGCGCGGAAGTGTTTTACTTCCTGGTGCGGTGACGTGGCGGCGTCAACGTCACCGCCACGTCACCGCGCTGTCGGCCGGCGGGGAATTTGTACACACCATCGGATCAAACTCCAGATCGGACATATCCGATGGAAATGGTCCGCGGACCGTTTTCATCGGATATGTCCGATCGTGTGTACGAGGCCTGAGAGAGACTGTTTGTTTGATATATTTCTGTTTGTTTGTTTTCTTGCTGATTTTTTGCTGTTTGTTTTTGTGACTGTTTCTTGCTGAGTGCTAGTGTGATTTTTTGGGTGTTAGTTTTCTCTTTGTGTGTGTTCTTGCTTGATTGGTTGTGCTTGTTTTTGTGAGTGATTTTTGTTGACTGGGAGTGAGTTTTTTTGGAAGTATGACAGAGAGAAAGCGAAAGCTCAATTTTACTGTGGGAGAAAAAATAATTCTTGCCCGGGCCATTAGCGATTATGGGCGTTTCCTCCACGGCCCAGACAGTGCCAACACCACCCCGGCCAGGAGGAGGGAGATTTTGGATATGATCACTGAGCAGGTCAATTCAGCGGGGGAGGGGGAGACACGGACCCGGGCTGGGATTGACAAAAAAATTAATGACCTCCGGCGTCTGGTCAAACAGAAGCTGGCCAGAATGCATGCCCATGCCAGGGGCACAGGAGGGGGCCCACCATGCCGTATTAGGCTGACAGCGGAGGAGCGTGCGGTGGCCCTGACCTTTCATCGGCATGAAGTTGAGGGCCTGCCCGGCTTTGACTCAAGTCCGGAGCCCGTGGTGCCAGGTAAGTATTTTTTTTAATATCAGCTGTGTAGCATGTGTGGGGGAGGGGGTGAAAGGGAATTTGTGGCAAGTGTGTGGATCCTCCAACCTGTGAATGTTTTGTGTCATCCACAGATGTGCAGGAGGGTACAGGGCCATCTGGCCTGACCACACAATCCCCAGGACAGCAGCCTAATGAGGCCCCCCCAACAAGGCCGGAGTCCGCGGAGGAGGTTCAAGAGGAGGAGGAGAATCATAAGGAGGAGGAGAATCATGAGGAGGAGGAGGAGTCCATGTCAGGCACTGGACGTTTGGTTTTTGAGGACTCTTCCCCTCTGGCTGGCAGCAGGCAGCCCTCCCTAAGGGGGAGTCCCCCCCTCCTCCCCCAACATGGCTCCCCTTCCAAGGGCCTCCCCTTCTCCCCGGCCACAAGCATCAGCTGGAGGCAGGATTTCATCCCAGAACACCAGGGGCTTGGCCGATCTCCTGCCCGCCACTCTGAGAAGGGACCAGTTCCTCCAGACCCGCCATCTGGGACAGGTCAGCCAGACATTGGTGCGGATGGAGGAGAGCCTGTCCTCCATCAAGGATACGCTGGGGAACCTGGACTCCCACTCCCGAGCTTTCACAACCTGCCTAAACGACCTGCAGACTACATCAGCAGGCGTTGGGCAGGATGTGAGGGCCCTTACCCAGGCTATCCAGGCCAACACGGCAACACTTGGTGCTGCCCTGGACAGAATAGCCGTGGCCTTGGAGGGCAGGCCGCCAGGTGGGCAGAGATCAGGGGCTGCTCCTCCTTCCCCGGTTTTCCCCCTCCCCATGAGTCTCCCCTGAGGAGCCGGGGCCGTGGCCGGGGGCGCCCCAGGCGTGGCTCACGTCAAGGGCAATCATTTTTTTCCCCTCTTTTTTTTTTGCTGGAAAATTTTTGCTTTTGCTGGTAATTTTTTTTTTTTTTTGGGTTGTGAATGCTGTTTGAATGTGGGGGTGACATTCCTGCCGGAAAAGGGGTGTCACCCTCAATTTTGGTGGAGAAGGGTTCCCCAGGACCAGGGAGAAGTGATCCCCAGGTCAGTGTGAATGGTGTATGAATGTACAGTGACATAATTGGAGCCTTGGCGTGGCGTTGCTGCTCACAAGTCCTGCATGGTGGACTGGTGAGAATCCAATTTGATGTGGATGTGGGGTGTGTGTGCTAGGGACCACAGTGGTGTGCATGCATGCATTCTCATTGTGCCATGATTAATGTGTGTGTTTAACGTGCAAAGATGCCCAATGTGAGCTGTCTCCTGGCTGCTCTTCCCTCAGAAGACGGGGGACCCTCGGTTAGGGGGGGATTGTCTGGTTCAGGGGTCAGGTCATCACGTAGGTCAATCTGCAGGCCCTTTCTTTCTGCGAAGTTGTGCAGCATGCAACATGCACCGATGATCTGGCACACAAAGTTTGGGGAATACAAGAGGGTACCCCCAGATTTATACAGGCATCGGAAACGTGACTTTAGGAGGCCAAAGGTGCGCTCCACCACTGCTCGTGTTTGGGCATGTGCTTGATTGTATCTTTCCTCTCCTGGGGTTTGGGGGTTCCGGATAGGAGTCATGAGATGGGGTCCCAGTGGATATGCAGAGTCACCTGTGAGGGAAAAGACAGGAGGATGTTAGTCATGCATGTGCCCCTTGTGATGTGTGCATCATGGGAGGGGATAGTCATGCCTGACTCCCATGTCACTCACCAACCAGCCAGGTGTCCCCATACACGTTCTGATCGAATTCCATTCGGATGTGGCATTGATTGTATATGTAGATGTCATGGCTGGACCCTGCGTGTTTGGCACGGACGTGCCATATGAGGCCTTGGGCATCGACTATCACCTGTACGTTGATGGAATGCCAATGCTTCCGATTGCGGTACATGTGCTCTGTCTCATGGGGGGGCTGGAGTGCCACATGTGTGCAATCAATGGCCCCCACAGTGCGTGGGAATCTGGCAATTCTGTAGAAATCTGTCATTGCCTTCAGCCGCAGGTCCTCAGTGGTGGGTTTGATGATTTGGTTGGCCATGCGTCTAAGGATTGCAGGGACAACCTGGTGCACACATCTGCTCATGGAGGATTGTGACATCCCAGCCACCACTCCACTTGTACGCTGAAAAGAGCCACTGGCAAGGAAATGGAGTGTTGCCGTGACCTTGACCAGTGGCTGCATGTGAGCGGTGTGTTGGGCTGGTGATGTCCTCCTGCAGGGTTGTGGTTAATTCCAGGATGACATGAGGGGTGAATCTGAAGATGCGATACACCTCAGAATCACTCATGCCAAACAGGTCTATGCGGGTGCGGTATATCCTCTCCCGTGCCATCCTCCGTGCCATCCTCCGTGCCCTCCTCCTTCTTTGTTCATCTAAAGTCAGTAGTATAGCTATGTGCGACGATGCCCCTGGCATGTTGGCATACAGATTGTTGTGCAACACGTGTGACTGCTAAGCTCCTCACTAACAGTGTTGCTTTATCTAACAAGTAGACTTTTTTTCTCTTTTTAGACCAGCTTTTATATGCTCTAATTTTAGACAGGACATTTTGCTGTTGCGCACACTGCGTAGCCTGCGCTGCCCCAACGTTCTTTTGTGGATCCCCGTAAGTCCCTGATTAGCATATTTGACTAGCAAATCAATGGTCTGTCTAGCGCACTTTTGCGCGGACGGATGCGCCAGTCTAACGAAATTACGCGGGACAAAAAAAAGTAGATTTTTTGCGTATCTCGTTCTGGGGATGCCGTGCATCGAAACGCACGCGCACATTTCGACTTACGCACGCGCATCTCCTGTTGCGCAGGCGTAATCGCTCTGTGAATCTGGGCCAAGGTCCGCAACCTTACCCTTGTAACGTGGATCAAGGAGAGTTGCCAGCCAGTAATGATCCCTCTCCTTGATAGCACGAATATGAGGATCCTTACGCAGGCTTTTCAGGATCAGGGAGGCCATGCGGTGTAGGTTTGCTGAGGAATTTTGGGCAGAGTCCTCTGGGTCACTGAGGACGACAGGATCCACAGCCACCTCATCCTAGCCACGTAAAAGTCCTTGGGACTGTAATTGATCCCTTGAAGACTGCTGTTGATGCTGAGTCAAAAGCTCCACCTCTATGCTGCTGATACAATCCTCCTCCTCCTCCTCGTCCTCTTCCTGTGTGCTAGGTGGGCAAGCAGGACCACTGTCTGGATAAAGGGGCCTTGGGAGTTAAGGAAGTCCTCCTCTTCCTCTCTCTGTTCTGCCTCAAGGGCCATGTCCATTATTCCACGTAGCGTGTGCTCCAACATGTGAATAAGAGGGACAGTCTCACTGATGCATGCACTGTCACTGCTCACTATCCTCGTGGCCTCCTCAAATGGTGACAGGACAGTGCATGCATCCCTGATCAAGGCCCACTGGCGTGGGGAAAAAAAACCAAGCTCCCCTGACCCAGTTCTGCTGCCATATTGGCACAGGTACTCATTGATGGCCCTCTGTTGCGTGTGCAGCCGCAGCAGCATGGCCAATGTAGCGTTCCATCTGGTGGGCATGTCACAGATTAGGCGGTTCTTGGGCAGGTTGTAACGTAGCCCCTTGTACGCCTACGGAGCATGGCTGGTTCCGAGGACACATCAGCACAGGAAGAGGCCACAGAGGAAGAAAAAGAGGAGGGGGTGGAGGAGAGAGGTGTGTCACAACCAGTAGTAGTGTTTTGGAGGCGTGGTGGCAGAACAACCTCCAACACTACAGTACCTTGCCCTGCGTCCTTCCCAGCTGCCAGCAGAGTCACCCAATGCGCCGTGAAAGAGAGGTAACGTCCCTGTCCATGCCTGCTGGACCTTACCACTGACCGCCCTGTCCAGCGAGGCATGGACATTGCCTTCCACATGGCGGTAGAGAGCCGGAATCGCCTTCCGTGTGAAAAAGTGGCATTTGGGAACTTGCCACTGAGGTACCGCACATTCCACAAACTCACGGAAGGGGGCAGAATCTACCAACTGAAAGGGCAGCAGTTGAAGTGCTAGCAATTTCGCTAAGCTAGCATTCAACCGCTGGGCATGTGGATGGCTGGGAGAGTACTTCTTTCGGCGCTTCAGCAGCTGGGGCAGGGAAATTTTTCTGGTACAATCTGCCATCAGCGTACCAATAGTAGATTGCCTGCATGTACTACTAGGTTGTGACACACCTAATTCTACACTTTCAGTCCTATCAGTGCAGGCTCCAGAGAGGACTGAGGGTATAGTGGGGTTGGGGATCCAAGCTGATGAGGGGCAAGGGGAGGTCCGCTTTGTTCTTTGGTGTGGGTCTTTAAAGTATGCTTGCCAACGAACTGCATGGCAGGTCGACATATGTCTGGTCAAGCATGTGGTGCCCAAGCGGGTGATGTTTTGGCCACGCGAGATACGCTTGAGACATATGTTGCAAATAGCAACGGTGCGATCTGATGCACATGTCTCAAAAAAGGCCCACACCAAAGAACTTTTGCAGTAACGCTGAGACACAGCAGCGCCCTGCACAGGTGTAGCTCTGCGATGTAATGCAGTTGGTGTGCTGCCCTTAAGCTGTCCCCTGGAGGGCATCCTGCCTCTTTGGAGATGTGCCTGTGCCTCCTCCTCCTCTCTCCTATCAGGCACCCACGTAGAGTCAGTGACCTCATCATCCCCTCCCTCCTCATCACTGTCGAAAACCTGGCAGTATGCTGCAACTGAGGGAACATGACTGCCAGATTGCTGTTCTTCTTGGGCACCCCCTCTCTCTGGGCTCACATTACTGCCTTCCTCTATCTGTGTTTCATCATTGGAGCCTTCAAAACGCTGCGCATCTTCATGCAGCATGTACCCAACACTGTGTTTAAACAGTTTGTGGGACTACTCAGGAGGACATGGTGGGACTAGGGAAGGAGTAAATGATGCCATTGAGCAGAGGGAAGAGGACGCCTTGGCAGCTACTTTGCCAGACAAAGTACCTGGGTGAGAGAGGATGAGGAGGATAAGGATGGCTTAGTCATCCACTCTACCAAATCTTCAGGACGTTGCGGCTCAAAACGGCCAGCTGCCGAAAACAAGGACGAGCATGTCACACGGCCACGTGCTGATGAGGATGCACCGTGTCCACGACCAGCACTGTTGCCTCTAGATGCAGAGCCTGCTTGCCCTTGTGACTCTCTGCCTCTCCTTGTTGCCCTTCCAGACATTATAATGGCCTGCAGAGGACAAAGGCAGTACACACACCTCGTAGCTTTTGGTGCTAACTGCACAGGACACGTGCAGTACACACCAAGTAGCATTATGTGCAAAGGTATGAGCACACTTGCACTATGCACCAAGTGGGTTTAGTTGCAAAGTAATGAGCACACTTGCACTATGCACCAAGTGGGTTTAGTTGCAAAGTAATGAGCACACTTGCACTATGCACCAAGTGGGCTTAGTTGCAAATTAATGAGCACACTTGCACTATGCACCAAGTGGGTTTAGTTGTAAAGTAATTAGCACACTTGCACTTTGCACCAAGTGTGTTTAGGTGCAAAGTTATGAGCACACTTGCACTATGCACCAAGTGGGTTTAGTTGCAAAGTAATGAGCACACTTGCACTATACACAAAGTGTGTTTAGGTGCAAAGTTATGAGCACACTTGCACTATGCACCAAGTGGGTTTAGTTGCAAAGTAATGAGCACACTTGCGCTATGCACCAAGTGGGTTTAGTTGCAAAGTAATGAGCACACTTGCACTATACACAAAGTTTGTTTAGGTGCAAAGTAATGAGCAAACTTGCAGTATACAGCAAGTTGGTTTAGGTGCACTGAGCACACGGGCAATACAACACATGAGAACACTGCAGCTAGCACAATCAACTGCCTGACAGATTAGGAAGAACTAATCTAACCAAACTATACAGTGTATAAATATATGTACAACTCCTGGGATGTATATATATCCTCTACACACTGTAAATTTAACAGACTAGCCTGCCTGCTCTATCTAGCTAGAAAAAAAGACAATCTCTCTCTCTCTCTCTCTCTCTCTCTCTCTCTCTCTCTCTCTCTGTCTGATCTGAAACAAGCCCGGAACACACTACACAAGGCCGCCCTGCAGGCCGCCTTTTATAGTGTGGGGCGCGTGCTAAAGCCCTGAGCCATAATTGGCCAAAGCCACCCTGGCTTTGGCCAATTATGGCTCTCTGTTTTTTGCGCGCTGTGATTGGCCAAGCATGCGGGTCATAATGCATGCTTGGCCAATCATCAGCGCGCAATGCCGCAGTGAATTATGAGCAGTGGCGCGTCACTCAAATTTGGCGCGAATGACCCGTTTTGTTCGTATTTCGACGAACGGTCGAACAGACGATGTTCGAGTCGAACATGGGCTCCACTCGAACACGAAGCTCATCCCTAGTGTGCACAGCCTATTGCATTAGGGTGTGCACCCCAAAGCTCAAACACGTAGGGCAGTGGAATATGTTTGTAGGACAGTGGACAGTGTCAATAGTTTTTATTGTTTACCATTTTCCTTTTTAAATTAGTTTTACAAATTTTCCTCCGTTAGGAGTCTTTGGTGAAATATCAGGGTTTTAAGCAGGGGGAATGGGCACCACACAGGGTGATTAGTGTGGCACAACGTCTATGTTAGCAGTTCATATTTACTGAAATAATTGCATTTTCATGTTCTGTGTACTATTGGAGATCAAATATAGTGAATACAGGGTCCTGCATTTAGTAACACTTAAAAGCAGTTGTAAATCGTGCTTGGTCATTTTTACCTACAGGTAAGCCTATAATAAGGCTTACCTATAGGTACAATGGTTAAAGTGGAGTTCCACCCATTTTTTTATGTTTGTCTGTGCTGCATGCCCTAATCTCATAGGCCCAGATTCACAGAGCCATTACGCCTGTCTAACTGGTGTTAGACAGGAGTAATTTCAAATTTTGCGCGCCGTATCACTAGTTTGAATCCTCAAACCATGATACGGCGGCGTTGGACTTCGATCTGACAGGCTTACGTCTTCATACGCCTTCGGATCTACCCTGCAATCTTTTTGCAGCCGCTGGGTGGAGTTCGCGTCGTTTTCAGCGTCGGGGTATGCAAATTAGATTTTTACGGAGATCCACGAAGTTACGAGCGTCGTTCGCAATCGCGTACGTCATTTTTTCGCTACGTAAAGTTAAACCAGCTTTTAGCTGGTCTAACGTTACGCGGCCCATGTTAAGTATGGCCGCCGTTCCCGCGTCGACTTTCAATTTATTTTTTATTTTTTGCGTAAGTCGTCCGGGAATAGGAATGTCTGTAAACGACGCTACTCAAAAAAAATGACGTAACGACGTGATTTCGCGCAATGCACGGCGGGAAATTTCTGAACGGAGCATGCGCAGTTCGATCACCGCGGGGACGCGCTTAATTTAAATGCCTCACGCCCCCTATTCGCGTATTTTGATTCCGCCAGGAGAAATACACTACGCCGCCGTACCTTACGGGCCAAAATCTCTCTGAATTCCTCCTAGAGCCAGGTAAAGTACGGCAGCGTAGAGTATCTCTGATACTCTGCGGGAATCTAATTCTTTCTGAATCTGGCCCATAGTGTTCAGAATGGACAATTTTTATTTATTTTGTTGCTTGTAAATACCTTTATTTTGTAGTCCTTCATTACTTCCTCCTCCTTATTAGCCTAGGCTATTAAAGTCACATGGCTATTTGCAAGGGTTTCTGGGATAGGCATCATGTTTCCCAGTAGTCCTTGCAAACCTGACTGAAACCTATTACATTGCTTGTGCAGCACTGAGCATGTGCGAGATATGCAAGGCTGAAATCCAGGAAGTCATACAGTGGCTTCATGATGCCCACACTTAAGATGGCCACGGTCTATTTCTAGATTATAAATTGCTAAATGCTGTAACAACCTAACAAAACGGACCTTAGTTTACAGACTAACTTTACTACAATACATTAAGCTTGTGTATTACAGGGGTAATTATATTTAAAATTTGAAATTGTGGGTGGAACTCCCCTTTAACTACTAAGCGTGCACCGTTTAGGAGATATTCACCCTGCATGCAGACAGTCACATCACTGGCGCATGCGTGCTCTGAAGGTCTGGCATACCTTGCCAGAACTCCAGAGCTTCATGCCAGAACCGAGGGCTCCTGCGGACTTGAACGGGAGTGACATCATCGTGGCTCCAGCCAATCACAGCGCCAGAGCTTGCGAACCCGGAAAAAGATAGGGGGAACATGTCAGTTCTCTCAACTGTGACTTCACAGTGCTAGAGGGCTTTGTTCCAGGGTGAGTATTTCATAATGTGTAGTATTCCATTCATACCACACATTATGCCATTGCCTTGTAGTTTTTTTTGAGGGGGGGGGGGGTATGCACTCCTGTGGTTTACAACCACTTTAAGGTAAACACCATCTAGCTTTTCAACCACTTTAAGAATTTGTAAGATGCAGTAAGATGCAATATATAAAATGTTTGTTTTGGGGATTACAACTATAGTGCTTAATCTTTAAAAGAGTGTACCTTTAATTAATATAAATGCAGTTTAAAAAAAAAACCTTTTAAGATGGCATCTTTCTTACCTAAAATCTTATATGATCCAAGTTACAATCGGAGTCAGACTAGCCAGTACCATCAGCATATAATAATGACTTTTTGCACAGGTGCTGTGTTATCTGAGGCACTAATACATGTATAATGTGAGGCAGCAGAACATGCCCCTGAGTGCTGCTGACAATAGACCTGGTTTTGTGGCATGTCTCTGCTCAGATGGAAGCAGCCTGTGTATTGCGGAGCGCCCATGCATAAACAATATCATTTTCATAAATTAAAACCTCCCCTGCAGAAGAAACATCTGTGCCTACCCCGTTCTGAATAAAAGATGGTGGCATGCTAGCTGCCCCTTTTCTGACAGAAGAGTCCTCCATAAAACAAGCATTGCATGAATGATCCCTGGAACAAGAACGCGCTTGTCTTTAGACGCTCCGTTTCCGCAAACGTCGTTTTTGCGCAGCTGTCACAAGACGGGAGCCGGGGGAGCGAAGAGGAGAAGTTTGCAATTCTAATCTGTCCCCTGGGAGAGGAGAACAACTTCTGGGACTGATCCATGCAAGTTCGTTTGATAGAGATATTGGCACCTGAAAGATTACCATTAAGAGCCCCAATGACATGTGTGAAATCTGTTATCCGTCTCTTCAGCTCTATTGGAAAGTAATTATAGCAGGATCCGTCCCAATAGTGTGAAGTCTATGGAAAACTTGGATTTATACATTGTGCACTTGATACAGTATCTAAAAAATGTTTAATCCTGACTTCCTATACCCTTTGCTAAATTGAATATTAAATACTAAATACAGTAATGAATAAATCTAGTTTAGGAGAGCAAAGGTTTCATATATATATATATATATGTGTTCTTAGATTTACTTACCTATTATTCCCTTATTCCTGCTAATATGAATATTACATATTGAACTACTAAATATGAAATACTAATAAAACTTAGCTAAGCAAAGTTGTATTCGTTTTACAAAGTTTTACTTAAATATGTACATTGTTTGTACATTTTTAGTAATAAGAAATAATAAACTATAAATAATAACAATAAACTTTACTTGGGAGAGCTACCATACAGTATATATATAAATCTATATATATATATATATATATTACAGAATGTTCTTGTCTGTAAAAGGAAAACAATGCAACACTTTAAATTAAGAATTAATTTAAGAATACGTTGAACCTTAAACGGGTTTTAGATTTTTTTCAATACTCCAGATTGCACCAACATGGAGTGAACTTTCGAAAACACTCTATCTATCTATCTATCTATCTATCTATCTATCTATCTATCTATCTATCTATCTATCTATCTATCTATCTATCTATCTATCTGTCTGTCTGTCTGTCTGTCTATCTATCTATCTATCTATCTCTCTCTATCTATCGAGAGATAGCTATATGTATATTGTATATATTATGTGTACTATGTATATCTATCTATCTATCTATCTGTCTGTCTGTCTGTCTGTCTGTCTGTCTATCTATCTCTCTCTATCTATCGAGAGATAGCTATATGTATATTGTATATATTATGTGTACTATGTATTATATATATATCTATCTATCTATCTATCTATTACATCTATCTATGTAGATATTGTATATATAGATATGTGTACTATGTATATCTATCTATCTATCTATATCTATCTATCTATCTATCTATTATATCTATTATCTATCTATCTATTTTATTTATCTATCTATCGAGAGATAGATAGATAGATATATATATATATATATATATATATATTGTATATATTATGTGTAGTATGTATATATATATATAGATATATATATATATATATATATATATAGATAGATAGATAGATAGATAGATAGATAGATAGATAGATAGATAGATAGATAGATAGATAGATATTAGATAGATAGATAGATAGAAAGATATAAATTATCTATCTGTCCTAATATATATATATATATATATGGATACTGATATATCATACAATACTATACAACTATGATAGATGGATATAGATAGATAGATTGATAGATAAGAGGATAAGATAGATAGATAGATAGATAGATAGATAGAGATAGATAGATAGATAGATGAGATAGATGATGATAGATATACTATATATATATATATATATATATATATATATATATATATATATATATATATATATATCAATATATCATATATATATACTTTATATCAATAATTATATCATAGATAGATCGGATAGATATAGATAGATAGATAGATAGTCTCGAGATAGGGGATGTGAAAGATAGATAGGAATACAGATTTTCACTATATATATAATATACCATATAAAACATATATAACTACTATATACACATATATATACGATATATCATGAATAAATCATATAATACAGTATAGTACCTATGTAGATACTAGATATCCATAGAAAGATAGAGATAGAATAGATGATCATCATACGAGCATTGAAAATAAGTATAATCCATAATTCAATTAGGACCAATTTAACCCATTATCCTAGTAACTTAAATGTGTGTGGGTGCACTGCTACACAAAGACGTAATAATCCGCTGCGTATCGAAATATTTACCGCCAGCCCTATTTATTTCCACACTACACGACCAATCACCGAATTCAGTACGTAAGTTTTGCGCGTAACGCTATTGTGTCGTATTTTTTTTCCGCCCGCGCAATCGAAATAACTTGATAGGGGGCGTGAAGCATTTAAATTAAGCGCGTCCTCCCGCGCGACGAATCGAACTGCGCATGCTGCTCTGTTTCAGGATTTTTCCCGCCGTGCATTGCGCGAAATCACGTCGTGACGTCATTCGTTGTTTGAGTAGCGGCGTTTACGAACATTCCTATTCCCGGACGACTTACGTTAAAAATAATAAAAGACATCGGAAAACGTTGAAATTCGACGCGGGAACGACGGCCATACTTAACATGGGCTGTCTAATATTAGACCAGCAAAAAGCAGTGTATAGTGAAACGGAAAAAAAAGATGACTAAAGGTGCCGTAAGAAGATTGCGTTGAAAGTGCGAAATTTTGTGGATTGCAGGACAAAAGCTCATTAGCATACCCTGACGGTGAAAAACAACAGGAAGTCCGCCCAGTGGCCGCAATTTTTGGCAGCGTAGATCTGAAGGCGTACTAACACGTAATACAGTCGAAATGAAGCCCGCAGGTGTCTTCATGGTTTTGAGGATTTCGACTAGCGTAAAAACGCCCGTAAGTCGAAATTACTCCAGTCTAAACAACATTTACACAGGCGTAATCGCTTTGTGAATCTAGGCCTTTGTGTTTCAAAGTTACTTTGGCTTATTGATCATGAGATAAAATAATAAAAAAATCAT
>CM056054.1:172384026-172391838 GCA_029574335.1 Rana kukunoris | reverse complement strand
CCTGCCTAAACGACCTGCCAGACTACATCAGCAGGCGTTGGGCAGGATGTGAGGGCCCTTACCCAGGCTATCCAGGCCAACACGGCAACACTTGGTGCTGCCCTGGACAGAATAGCCGTGGCCTTGGAGGGCAGGCCGCCAGGTGGGCAGAGATCAGGGGCTGCTCCTCCTTCCCCGGTTTCCCCTCCCCATGAGTCTCCCCTGAGGAGCCGGGGCGTGGCCGGGGGCGCCCCAGGCGTGGCTCACGTCAAGGGCAATCATTTTTTCCCCCTTTTTTTTTTTGCTGGAAAATTTTTGCTTTTGCTGGTAAATTTTTTTTTTTTTTTGGGTTGTGAATGCTGTTTGAATGTGGGGTGACATTCCTGCCGGAAAGGGGTGTCACCCTCAATTTTGGTGGAGAAGGGTTCCCCAGGACCAGGGAGAAGTGATCCCCAGGTCAGTGTGAATGGTGTATGAATGTACAGTGACATAATTGGAGCCTTGGCGTGGCGTTGCTGCTCACAAGTCCTGCATGGTGGACTGGTGAGAATCCAATTTGATGTGGATGTGGGGTGTGTGTGCTAGGGACCACAGTGGTGTGCATGCATGCATTCTCATTGTGCCATGATTAATGTGTGTGTTTAACGTGCAAAGATGCCCAATGTGAGCTGTCTCCTGGCTGCTCTCCCTCAGAAGACGGGGGACCCTCGGTTAGGGGGGGATTGTCTGGTTCAGGGGTCAGGTCATCACGTAGGTCAATCTGCAGGCCCTTTCTTTCTGCGAAGTTGTGCAGCATGCAACATGCACCGATGATCTGGCACACAAAGTTTGGGGAATACAAGAGGGTACCCCCAGATTTATACAGGCATCGGAAACGTGACTTTAGGAGGCCAAAGGTGCGCTCCACCACTGCTCGTGTTTGGGCATGTGCTTGATTGTATCTTTCCTCTCCTGGGGTTTGGGGGTTCCGGATAGGAGTCATGAGATGGGGTCCCAGTGGATATGCAGAGTCACCTGTGAGGGAAAAGACAGGAGGATGTTAGTCATGCATGTGCCCCTTGTGATGTGTGCATCATGGGAGGGGATAGTCATGCCTGACTCCCATGTCACTCACCAACCAGCCAGGTGTCCCCATACACGTTCTGATCGAATTCCATTCGGATGTGGCATTGATTGTATATGTAGATGTCATGGCTGGACCCTGCGTGTTTGGCACGGACGTGCCATATGAGGCCTTGCATCGGCGCGACTATCACCTGTACGTTGATGGAATGCCAATGCTTCCGATTGCGGTACATGTGCTCTGTCTCATCATGGGGGCTGGAGTGCCACATGTGTGCAATCAATGGCCCCCACAGTGCGTGGGAATCTGGCAATTCTGTAGAAATCTGTCATTGCCTTCAGCCGCAGGTCCTCAGTGGTGGGTTTGATGATTTGGTTGGCCATGCGTCTAAGGATTGCAGGGACAACCTGGTGCACACATCTGCTCATGGAGGATTGTGACATCCCAGCCACCACTCCACTTGTACGCTGAAAAGAGCCACTGGCAAGGAAATGGGTTGCCGTGTGTTGCCGTGACCTTGACCAGTGGCTGCATGTGAGCGGTGTGTGTTGGGCTGGTGATGTCCTCCTGCAGGGTTGTGGTTAATTCCAGGATGACATGAGGGGTGAATCTGAAGATGCGATACACCTCAGAATCACTCATGCCAAACAGGTCTATGCGGGTGCGGTATATCCTCTCCCGTGCCATCCTCCGTGCCATCCTCCGTGCCCTCCTCCTTCTTTGTTCATCTAAAGTCAGTAGTATAGCTATGTGCGACGATGCCCCTGGCATGTTGGCATACAGATTGTTGTGCAAACACGTGTGACTGCTAAGCTCCTCACTAACAGTGTTGCTTTATCTAACAAGTAGACTTTTTTTCTCTTTTTAGACCAGCTTTTATATGCTCTAATTTTAGACAGGACATTTTGCTGTTGCGCACACTGCGTAGCCTGCGCTGCCCCAACGTTCTTTTGTGGATCCCCGTAAGTCCCTGATTAGCATATTTGACTAGCAAATCAATGGTCTGTCTAGCGCACTTTTGCGCGGACGGATGCGCCAGTCTAACGAAATTACGCGGGACAAAAAAAAGTAGATTTTTTGCGTATCTCGTTCTGGGGATGCCGTGCATCGAAACGCACGCGCACATTTCGACTTACGCACGCGCATCTCCTGTTGCGCAGGCGTAATCGCTCTGTGAATCTGGGCCAAGGTCCGCAACCTTACCCTTGTAACGTGGATCAAGGAGAGTTGCCAGCCAGTAATGATCCCTCTCCTTGATAGCACGAATATGAGGATCCTTACTCAGGCTTTTCAGGATCAGGGAGGCCATGCGGTGTAGGTTTGCTGAGGAATTTTGGGCAGAGTCCTCTGGGTCACTGAGGACGACAGGATCCACAGCCACCTCATCCTAGCCACGTAAAAGTCCTTGGGACTGTAATTGATCCCTTGAAGACTGCTGTTGATGCTGAGTCAAAAGCTCCACCTCTATGCTGCTGATACCAATCTCCCCTCCTCTCGTCCTCTTCCTGTGTGCTAGGTGGGCAAGCAGGACCACTGTCTGGAATAAAGGGGCCTTGGGAGTTAAGGAAGTCCTCCTCTTCCTCTCTCTGTTCTGCCTCAAGGGCCATGTCCATTATTCCACGTAGCGTGTGCTCCAACATGTGAATAAGAGGGACAGTCTCACTGATGCATGCACTGTCACTGCTCACTATCCTCGTGGCCTCCTCAAATGGTGACAGGACAGTGCATGCATCCCTGATCAAAGGCCCACTGGCGTGGGGGGAAAAAAAACCAAGCTCCCCTGACCCAGTTCTGCTGCCATATTGGCACAGGTACTCATTGATGGGCCCTCTGTTGCGTGTGCAAGCCGCAGCAGCATGGCCAATGTAGCGTTCCATCTGGTGGGCATGTCACAGATTAGGCGGTTTCTTGGGCAGGTTGTAACGTAGCCCCTTGTACGCCTACGGAGCATGGCTGGTTCCGAGGACACATCAGCACAGGAAGAGGCCACAGAGGAAGAAAAGAGGAGGGGGTGGAGGAGAGAGGTGTGTCACAACCAGTAGTAGTGTTTTGGGAGGCGTGGTGGCAGAACAACCTCCAACACTACAGTACCTTGCCCTGCGTCCTTCCCAGCTGGCAGCAGAGTCACCCAATGCGCCGTGAAAGAGAGGGTAACGTCCCTGTCCATGCCTGCTGGACCTTACCACTGACCGACCCTGTCCAGCGAGGCATGGACATTGCCTTCCACATGGCGGTAGAGAGGCCGGAATCGCCTTCCGTGTGAAAAAGTGGCATTTGGGAACTTGCCACTGAGAGGTACCGACATTCCACAAACTCACGGAAGGGGGCCAGAATCTACCAACTGAAAGGGCAGCAGTTGAAGTGCTAGCAATTTCGCTAAGCTAGCATTCAACGCTGGGCATGTGGATGGCTGGGAGAGTACTTCTTTCGGCGCTTCAGCAGCTGGGGCAGGGAAATTTTTCTGGTACAATCTGCCATCAGCGTACCAATAGTAGATTGCCTGCATGTACTACTAGGTTGTGGACACACACTAATTCTTACACTTTCAGTCCTATCAGTGCAGGCTCCAGAGAGGACTGAGGGTATTAGTGGGGTTGGGGATCCAAGCTGATGAGGGCGGAAGGGGGAGGTCCGCTTTGTTCTTTGGTGTGGGTCTTTAAAGTATGCTTGCCAACGAAACTGCATGGCAGGTCGACATATGTTCTGGTCAAGCATGTGGTGCCCAAGCGGGTGATGTTTTGGCCACCGCGAGATACGCTTGAGACATATGTTGCAAATAGCAACGGTGCGATCTGATGCACATGTCTCAAAAAAGGCCCACACCAAAGAACTTTTGCAGTAACGCTGAGACACAGCAGCGCCCTGCACAGGTGTAGCTCTGCGATGTAATGCAGTTGGTGTGCTGCCCTTAAGCTGTCCCTGGAGGGCATCCTGCCTCTTTGTGAGATGTGCCTGTGCCTCCTCCTCCTCTCTCCTATCAGGCACCCACGTAGAGTCAGTGACCTCATATCCCCTCCCTCCTCATCACTGTCGAAAACCTGGCAGTATGCTGCAAAACTGAGGGAACATGACTGCCAGATTGCTGTTCTTCTTCTTGGGCCCCCCTCTCAGGGCTCACATTACTGCCTTCCTCTATCTGTGTTTTCATCATTGGAGCCTTCAAAAAACGCTGCGCATCTTCATGCAGCATGTACCCAACACTGTGTTTAAACAGTTTGTGGGGACTACTCAGGAGGACATGGTGTGGGACTAGGGAAGGAGTAGTAAGTGATGCCATTGAGCAGAGGGATGAGGACGCCTTGGCAGCTACTTTGCCAGACAAAGTACCTGGGTGAGAGAGGATGAGGAGGATAAGGATGGCTTAGTCATCCACTCTACCAAAATCTTCAGGACGTGCGGTTGCGCACTCAAACGGCCAGCTGCCGAAAACAAGGACGAGCATGTCACACGGCCACGTGCTGGATGAGGATGCACCGTGTCCAGACCGCACTGTTGCCTCTAGATGCAGAGCCTGCTTGCCCTTGTGACTCTCTGCCTCTCCTTGTTGCCCTTCCAGACATTATAATGGCCCTGCAGAGGACAAAGGCAGTACACACACCTCGTAGCTTTTTGGTGCTAACTGCACAGGACACGTGCAGTTACACACCAAGGTAGCATTATGTGCAAAGGTATGAGCACACTTGCACTATGCACCAAGTGGGTTTAGTTGCAAAGTAATGAGCACACTTGCACTATGTGCACAAGTGGGTTTAGTTGCAAAGTAATGAGCACACTTGCACTATGCACCAAGTGGGTTAGTTGCAAATTAATGAGCACATTGCACTATGCACCAAGTGGGTTTAGTTGTAAAGTAATTAGCACACTTGCACTTGCGCACCAAGTGGTTGTAGAGTGCAAAGTTATGAGCACCACTTGCACTATGCACCAAGTGGGTTTTAGTTGCAAAGTAGAGAGCACACTTGCACTATACACAAAGTGTGTTTAGGTGCAAAGTTATGAGCACACTTGCACTATGCACCAAGTGGGTTTAGTTGCCAAAGTAATGAGCACACTTGCACTATGCACCAAGTGGGTTTAGTTGCAAAGTAATGAGCACACTTGCACTATACACAAAGTTTGTTTAGGTGCAAAGTAATGAGCAAACTTGCAGTATACAGCAAGTTGGTTTAGGTGCACTGAGCACACGGGCAATACAACACATGGAGAACACTGCAGCTAGCACAATCAACTGCCTGACAGATTAGGAAGAACTAATCTAACCAAACTATACAGTGTATAAATATATGTACAACTCCTGGGATGTATATATATTCCTCTACACACTGTAAATTTAAACAGACTAGCCTGCCTGCTCTATCTAGCTAGAAAAAAAGACAATCTCTCTCTCTTCTCTCTCTCTCTCTCCTCTCTCTCTCTCTCTCTCTGTCTGATCTGAAACAAGCCCGGAACACACTACACAAGGCCGCCCTGCAGGCCGCCTTTTATAGTGTGGGGCGCGTGCTAAAGCCCTGAGCCATAATTGGCCAAAGCCACCCTGGCTTTGGCCAATTATGGCTCTCTGTTTTTTGGCGCGCTGTGATTGGCCAAGCATGCGGGTCATAATGCATGCTTGGCCAATCATCAGCGCGCAATGCCGCAGTGAATTATGAGCAGTGGCGCGTCACTCAAATTTGGCGCGAATGAATGACCCGTTTTGTTCGTATTTCGACGAACGGTCGAAGACACTGGTCGAACAGGACGATGTTCGAGTCGAACATGGGCTCCACTCGAACACGAAGCTCATCCCTAGTGTGCACAGCCTATTGCATTAGGGTGTGCACACCCAAAGCTCAAACACGTAGGGCAGTGGAATATGTTTGTAGGGACAGTGGACAGTGTCAATAGTTTTTATTGTTTACCATTTTCCTTTTTAAATTAGTTTTACAAATTTTCCTCACCTGTTAGGAGTCTTTGGTGAAATATCAGGGTTTTAAGCAGGGGGGGAATGGGCACCACACAGGGTGATTAGTGTGGCACAACGTCTATGTTAGCAGTTCATATTTACTGAAATATATTGCATTTTCATGTTCTGTGTGTACTATTGGAGATATCAAATATAGTGAATACAGGGTCCTGCATTTAGTAACACTTAAAAGCAGTTGTAAATCGTGCTTGGTCATTTTTACCTACAGGTAAGCCTATAATAAGCTTACCTATAGGTACAATGGTTTTAAAGTGGAGTTTCCACCCATTTTTTTTATGTTTGTCTGTGCTGCATGCCCTAATCTCATAGGCCCAGATTCACAGAGCCATTACGCCTGTCTAACTGGTGTTAGACAGACAGAGTTAATTTTCAAATTTTGCGCGCCGTATCACTAGTTTGAATCCTCAAACCATGATACGGCGGCGTTGGACTTCGATCTGACAGGCTTACGTCTTCATACGCCTTCGGATCTACCCTGCAATCTTTTTGCAGCCGCTGGGTGGAGTTCGCGTCGTTTTCAGCGTCGGGGTATGCAAATTAGATTTTTACGAGATCCACGAAGTTACGAGCGTCGTTCGCAATCGCGTACGTCATTTTTTTCGCTACGTAAAGTTAAACCAGCTTTTAGCTGGTCTAACGTTACGCGGCCCATGTTAAGTATGGCCGCCGTTCCCGCGACTTTCAATTTATTTTTAATTTTTTGCGTAAGTCGTCCGGGAATAGGAATGTCTGTAAACGACGCTACTCAAAAAAAATGACGTAACGACGTGATTTTCGCGCAGCATGCACGGCGGGGGAATTTCTGAACGGAGCATGCGCAGTTCGATCACCCGGGGACGCGCTTAATTTAAATGCCTCACGCCCCCTATTCGCGTATTTTGATTCCGCCAGGAGAAATACACTACGCCGCCGTACCTTACGGGCCAAAATCTCTCTGAATTCCTCCTAGAGCCAGGTAAAGTACGGGCAGCGTAGAGTATCTCTGATACTCTGCGGGAATCTAATTCTTTCTGAATCTGGCCATAGTGTTCAGAATGGACAATTTTTATTTATTTTGTTGCTTGTAAATACCTTTATTTTGTAGTCCTTCATTACTTCCTCCTCCTTATTAGCCTAGGCTATTAAAGTCACATGGCTATTTGCAAGGGTTTCTGGGATAGGCATCATGTTTCCCAGTAGTCCTTGCAAACCTGACTGAAACCTATTACATTGCTTGTGCAGCACTGAGCATGTGCGAGATATGCAAGGCTGAAATCCAGGAAGTCATACAGTGGCTTCATGATGCCCACACTTAAGATGGCCACGGTCTATTTCTAGATTATAAATTGCTAAATGCTGTAACAACCTAACAAACGGACCTTAGTTTACAGACTAACTTTACTACAATACATTAAGCTTGTGTATTACAGGGGTAATTATATTTAAAATTTGAAATTGTGGGTGGAACTCCCCTTTAACTACTAAGCGTGCACCGTTTAGGAGATATTCACCCTGCATGCAGACAGTCACATCACTGGCGCATGCGTGCTCTGAAGGTCTGGCATACCTTGCCAGAACTCCAGAGCTTCATGCCAGAACCGAGGGCTCCTGCGGACTTGAACGGGAGTAGTGACATCATCGTGGCTCCAGCCAATCACAGCGCCAGAGCTTGCGAACCCGGAGAAAAAGATAGGGGGAACATCGTCAGTTCTCTCAACTGTGACTTCACAGTGCTAGAGGGCTTTGTTCCAGGGTGAGTATTTCATAATGTGTAGTATTCCATTCATTACCACACATTATGCCATTGCCTTGTAGTTTTTTTTGAGGG